>JAYESA010000009.1:24972034-25478413 GCA_036927795.1 Iris macrosiphon | reverse complement strand
GTGAGGATTGCATGGGAAAATTATGCTTCTAACAGGGGGGGTCTGGACTGCACTGTTGAGCTCTTTTTATAAACTAAAATATGAGAAAAAGAAGATATTGTATTCGTACAATATAGGAAATGTCTGGTTGAGAGGGCTCAGTTTTAGGTATCAAATTTCCACGTTTTGTAGGTTAAGTCTGTTGTGTTAAACTTTATTACTGCACGACTATTTAAAGTGTGGTGGTGGTGGTGGTGGTGGTGTCGGACATAATTTTTGGAATTTTATGTACGTTTGAGCCGCTGATCTTTCGTCATTCTGTCAAGATTTTATGTCTTCCTTCGGTAACCACAAGGGTCACTTGAGTTCAGTACGGCTACTTAAAGTTATAAATTTACCACCTCAATTTTTTTCTAATATTATTAAAAAACACCTTAAATATTTAATTATATTTAATTTAAGATTATATATATATATATATATATATATATATATATATATATATAGTCTCGAGGCTTAATCAAAGATGGTAGAACCAAAAGTTGAAGTCGAGATCAGGAGTTCGCACAAGAGTTCCTTCCTGATATCTCTCGATCCAACAAGAAATTATATATAGGATCTGATTACAACTTGAAACAAGATAACAAAAGAATCAGAGAAAACTATCTTCTCGTTCTTCCTTGCAATCGCAGTTACAAACGGACAGAACAGAGTTTACAACTTGCAGAAGAGAAGAGGAAGAAGAAGAAGAAGAATAAACTATGCTTACTGGGGTGATGAAGATCACCGTTGCTCAAAGCAAGATTCGTCCCACATGATCTGCTCTCAGGAACCAGCAAGTTGGTGTACTAGAGCATCAGACAGTTGGTGTACTAGAGCATCATTAGGTGCATGATTCAAGTTGCGAGTACCATCAGGCCTAATATAGCTCTCGCTGTAGGGATGCTGAGTCAGTTCACGAGCAGTATGTGTATTGTTGAACACTGAAAGCTGTGAAGAGAGTCGTCAGAATTCTCAAGTGGACTCAGTGGTATATCATGCACTATAGCAGTTATCCAGATATAATGGTAGGCTTCAGTGATGTCGGTTGATGATCAGGAAAGAAGAGTGAAAGATCCACATCAGGACGTGACTTCTCCGGGGGTGATGCTGCTATCTCGTGGAAGTCGAAGAAGTAGTCTTTACTCTCATAGTTTTTTACACTATCAGCTGCAGCATATTAAGCATGATGGCTCTGGAAGCTCTCAGATGATCTTTCAAAGGTTAGTACACAGATTCGGGTGATACCGATATACTGTAAAAAATTAGGAAGCTGCAGCAGTGTCATCTATTCATCTATTCAAGGGTTTGAAGATAACTGTGTAGATAAAACATAAAACACTGAATGAGCGCAGCCATCGTAGATCATTACAGTGGTTAATGTTCGAAGCCAGGTAATTCTGGTGGATCCATTCATGATAGGCCTCAAAGGACAATACAGAATATTGAATGAGCTCAGATAACATGGATCATTACAGTGGCTAAATGATCGGAGTCAGGTGAATCTGGTAGATCCGTTCATAATAGGCCTCAAGCACCAGCTGATCGTAAGAATTATAAAGAAGCGTAGTACTCCATGCTACCGTGGGATGACCCCACCATGAGGTACCTCGATAGGGTAAAGCTTCGGCTTCGGGCCATGTCATAGCGGCAGTAGCACCGCATATAGTTAGAGTCAAGTACTATAAATGAACGTAGTACTCTATGTTACTGTAGGATGACACCACTATGAGGTACCTCGACAGGGTAAAGCCTCGGCTGCTGGCCATATCACAACAGCAGTTACACCACACATAGTCAATAACACCACATATATAGTGTCACGCCCCAGTCCCAAAATATCGAGGGACTAGACATGTGGCAATGGCCAGCAGTACGCACCGATGGACAACCCAATTTAATGGATCCATCAGGGCATACTTAAGCTGTAGTACAACAATAAGGATCTAGATATACTAATCTCATCCACAGAAATGAATACAACAATATCAGGATCATAAAGAAAGATCAATCTCAATATAATATAAACTCGGGGAAATAACCCGATAATGAGTCTGAATACATCTGTCAAGATACAAGAATAAAGATAACCACAACAAATACTGAGTATGGAACAGTATATACTCAGAAGATACCCTCGGTGATCACGCGTCTACTGGATCTGGTACTGCTCCAATGTCTGCTTCTGATAATGCTCCTGCTCCATAAACCTCTGGATCGATCTCGTCTGCAATATCTGGGGACATAATCCGGATCCAGGTCCTCAGGGGACAGCAAGGTACAGAAAATACAAGCCAAAATAAATGCAGTAATGAAACAAATAGGGTAAATATATATAACCAACTAAGTGACATGCAAGTGAGAGATTTAGTCATACTCGAGCTGAGACTACTACAGGATCAGTGTCGGAGAAACCCATAGCAGTATTCTCTCGAGGGCCAGTACGGTACCAAAGTTCTGTTTCCAGAGACTAAGGCACTTCCATTAAATTATTATATATATATATTCAGCCTTTTGTATGGTAAACCTCTCCCCACCCAATGTAACCACGTATATCATGACCATAACGTCTCATGTCCATGTCAAGCGGGATCATAGCTAATGCAACCAGTCATACTATATCTTAGAATATAATGTCCAAGTCCTGTATCCTATACAGAATCACCACGAATATCTCGGGAAAATCCTGTCTCATGAATAGTGTCAAGTGTCCTAGGTCAAAGCGTACTTGGTAAGACCAGTACGAGAAGATAAAGTGTCGCGAATGTCCATCTCTAGATGACCGTACCCAACACCGCGTACGGTGTTGGCACCCGACTAATAATCGGACGCTAAGTACGTCACACGGTCCTAGGTTAAGCAAGCACAACAATATAATGAAGCAAGGAAAATATGTAACAATACTGCAGAGTTTGGCAAGGTACACTTGCCTGGTAAGGAAGCTGCGATGTACCAATAACCTGCTCCAGAAGTCGCGCAGAACAAATCCAATATCCTATGTATTACAAATTTATCACGTCAAAAGATAATTTATTTTAATTTATTTAATTCTGGAATAGTTACTCTAAAATCCTATTTTAAACTTATTATTCTGATTTTTATGTTAATTCCTAAATTTTGTCCAAAGAAACTGAATTTTATCAACTCGAGACTCATGGCACGCAAATCGAGACGATCTGTTGACCGAAAAGTCAACCGACACAAACTCAACTTTCATGCATGATTTCCTATAGATTTCAGCGTCAAAAACATGCTGGAATTGACGGCTCGTCCGAATTCAAATTCATTTGGGAATTATGGCACATACAAATTTTGTATTGTGCACCGATGGTTAAATTCTAACCTAGAAGTTCTACAGAATTAACAGTATGTAAATACTTCAAATTAAATTCTGGGAAAAATCTATGTCGATGATCTCGACATTAGCTTTCCGAAACTTTAAACGGTTCATGATTCTGATTCCTGGTTCTCCTAGAATCGCGAAAACATCGAAACACGTCTATTTTCGGATATGCTGTGATCTACGAATTTTCCAGAATTTAATACTCATAATTTAGAAAAACAATTTATATAATCAGAAAGCTAACCTCATTATCGTTCTAACAAAAAAAACTAGGCCTCGTTTGGAGTCCGGAGCTAGGAGATATCGTCTTTTTAATTCGTCATAACTAGTAGAAAATGAGGCTGAATTTATGACGAATTTTGACTATTTTTGGACTAAAAAGAGAGGAATTTGGGGAAAAATATGAAGGATGAGGTATTTATAATGGTTGAGACTACTTAATTAAATACAACTAGGATTGGTTAATTTGGATAGGATTATGATGAATTTAAATAAGGATATGATATACATTAAGTTGTATTCCTAGTAGGTTCATGATTTGAATTAATTTAAAGTAGAGTTTGAATCTATCTCAATAATTTATAATCTTGAATATAATTAAATATAATACAAATAATTTATAAAATCTTATTAATATCTATTAACACTAAATTAGCACATATCTAATATTAAGACTATATATATCCAAATAAATCCTAATTAATTTCAAAAAATCTAAAATAACCTAAAAATGATTCTAAATAAATATTTATATAAGTAAATATATTAAGAAATTCATTTGCTAATTAAATAACAGAATACTCTAAAGAAATTCAATACCTATAATAATATAAAATATACACAAAATATATATTTTGGGTGAGGGGGTTTACAATCTACCCAACTTAAAATAATTTCGTCCTCGAAATTAAAATAGAACATGGTTTCTCTCTATCTAATCTCACTTGATCACAATCTAAAAGAATTTACCTCAAGTTTAATAATGTAATTTCTACCCAACTTAGAATTTACCCATCTATCACATAAGGCTCTTACATTTAAGAAAAATATTCCTCGATTTATTTTCTCATGTCATTTAATCCTCAAAACTTTAACACCAACTATATCATATGTGATATGCCCTTAATCAATTATGAAAGATAGTCACCAAATAATATGATTGGCCTATGGGGTATATCTTGTACTATCCGTGTATCACTTATATCCAAGTACGAGATTTCGTCTTTCCGAAATAAGGGAAGACGGAAACCAACGAAAAAGAGTTCAAGGAGGGGTAATAGAATGGAAGTATGGGAATCAAAGCGTTTAAAGAATTCAAATGAGAATTGTCAAGACAGTTGTGGATTGAAATCTTAATTTGGTAATTTCCTATTCGCATGCTCACATCGGTGCAGTTATGTAACCGATACGATATGTCAGACATGTCTAGGGCAAGTATATTCGTCTACTAATCACTACATATCTCAATCCACGTAAAGTAGCGTTACGAAGGGCGAATCAAGTGCACTAAGGTTGGCCAGACCTTAATATACTGATTCTGAAATATATTATTGTGGGCCTCCCCAATAATACCTATGTCATGAACAAGCTCGACAAGGAATAAGCTTGCAAAAACTAGGCTATAATAGCGGCATAAGTCAAGGTAGTATAACAATTATAAGTACGCTAGATGATGATGAAAGGAGGTACAAATTAATTCAAGTTCACAAAACAACACAAAATAAGCAATAATAAATAAAGATTACCCAGTCTCTTACAGTCATCATACAACCTCCTTGTCTAAGTCGCTAGTCGACCAAATAGGGACAAGGACCTCTAAATTCCATTGTCTGAATAAACACTATCTTCTTACGCAAGTCTAAAGTTGTGTCATCCTTGTTTACTTCGTCAATGGGTCAATAGGGCCAGGTGGTACTATGTTGTGAGGCATACTACCCAACTTATAATAAACTAATACTGAAATCTCTTAAGGATATCGTGGAAACTCTTGTTTAAGGTCTACGAGAAGGGTCTTGGTAGCTATTAGGGTATCCTCCTATATTACATAGGTCATGGTCGTCTTAAGCCTTAGTCTTAGTACTTATAGGACAAGCGTCGATAGTGAGGATAGAAGAGTTACTAGCCGTTAGGGGGAAAGGGATCTAACTGGTATCGAGGTGGGGGTACTAATTACGTGACTTAGAGCTAAGGGGTAATCATTGGGTCATAATCTACATTACTAACTTTAACTGTCAAGTTCTAATTACCAATCACATAATTCAAAAATTTAAGAATAACAACCAAAATAAACAATAAGGAGCGCACAGGAGTCAAGGCAGGATGTAAGTTAAGAAATTAATTCGAACCCGATATAGATGTCAAGAACGATTCAAGCAAGTGGATGAGATCCTTATCCTATTCTTATTGCAGGCTTGCTCGGTCCCTAAGTTGAAACCGAACAATTTAGTCGTAGACCTGCATGGGCCACCACAAAAACCATGTCACGCCCCAGTCCCAAAATATCGAGGGACTAGACACGTGGCAATGGCCAGCAGTACGCACCGATGGACAACCCAATTTAATGGATCCATCAGGGCATACTTAAGCTGTAGTACAACAATAAGGATCTAGATATACTAATCTCATCCACAGAAATGAATACAACAATATCAGGATCATAAAGAAAGATCAATCTCAATATAATATAAACTCGGGGAAATAACCCGATAATGAGTCTGAATACATCTGTCAAGATACAAGAATAAAGATAACCACAACAAATACTGAGTATGGAACAGTATATACTCAGAAGATACCCTCGGTGATCACGCGTCTACTGGATCTGGTACTGCTCCAATGTCTGCTTCTGATAATGCTCCTGCTCCATAAACCTCTGGATCGATCTCGTCTGCAATATCTGGGGACATAATCCGGATCCAGGTCCTCAGGGGACAGCAAGGTACAGAAAATACAAGCCAAAATAAATGCAGTAATGAAACAAATAGGGTAAATATATATAACCAACTAAGTGACATGCAAGTGAGAGATTTAGTCATACTCGAGCTGAGACTACTACAGGATCAGTGTCGGAGAAACCCATAGCAGTATTCTCTCGAGGGCCAGTACGGTACCAAAGTTCTGTTTCCAGAGACTAAGGCACTTCCATTAAATTATTATATATATATATTCAGCCTTTTGTATGGTAAACCTCTCCCCACCCAATGTAACCACGTATATCATGACCATAACGTCTCATGTCCATGTCAAGCGGGATCATAGCTAATGCAACCAGTCATACTATATCTTAGAATATAATGTCCAAGTCCTGTATCCTATACAGAATCACCACGAATATCTCGGGAAAATCCTGTCTCATGAATAGTGTCAAGTGTCCTAGGTCAAAGCGTACTTGGTAAGACCAGTACGAGAAGATAAAGTGTCACGAATGTCCATCTCTAGATGACCGTACCCAACACCGCGTACGGTGTTGGCACCCGACTAATAATCGGACGCTAAGTACGTCACACGGTCCTAGGTTAAGCAAGCACAACAATATAATGAAGCAAGGAAAATATGTAACAATACTGCAGAGTTTGGCAAGGTACACTTGCCTGGTAAGGAAGCTGCGATGTACCAATAACCTGCTCCAGAAGTCGCGCAGAACAAATCCAATATCCTATGTATTACAAATTTATCACGTCAAAAGATAATTTATTTTAATTTATTTAATTCTGGAATAGTTACTCTAAAATCCTATTTTAAACTTATTATTCTGATTTTTATGTTAATTCCTAAATTTTGTCCAAAGAAACTGAATTTTATCAACTCGAGACTCATGGCACGCAAATCGAGACGATCTGTTGACCGAAAAGTCAACCGACACAAACTCAACTTTCATGCATGATTTCCTATAGATTTCAGCGTCAAAAACATGCTGGAATTGACGGCTCGTCCGAATTCAAATTCATTTGGGAATTATGGCACATACAAATTTTGTATTGTGCACCGATGGTTAAATTCTAACCTAGAAGTTCTACAGAATTAACAGTATGTAAATACTTCAAATTAAATTCTGGGAAAAATCTATGTCGATGATCTCGACATTAGCTTTCCGAAACTTTAAACGGTTCATGATTCTGATTCCTGGTTCTCCTAGAATCGCGAAAACATCGAAACACGTCTATTTTCGGATATGCTGTGATCTACGAATTTTCCAGAATTTAATACTCATAATTTAGAAAAACAATTTATATAATCAGAAAGCTAACCTCATTATCGTTCTAACAAAAAAAACTAGGCCTCGTTTGGAGTCCGGAGCTAGGAGATATCGTCTTTTTAATTCGTCATAACTAGTAGAAAATGAGGCTGAATTTATGACGAATTTTGACTATTTTTGGACTAAAAAGAGAGGAATTTGGGGAAAAATATGAAGGATGAGGTATTTATAATGGTTGAGACTACTTAATTAAATACAACTAGGATTGGTTAATTTGGATAGGATTATGATGAATTTAAATAAGGATATGATATACATTAAGTTGTATTCCTAGTAGGTTCATGATTTGAATTAATTTAAAGTAGAGTTTGAATCTATCTCAATAATTTATAATCTTGAATATAATTAAATATAATACAAATAATTTATAAAATCTTATTAATATCTATTAACACTAAATTAGCACATATCTAATATTAAGACTATATATATCCAAATAAATCCTAATTAATTTCAAAAAATCTAAAATAACCTAAAAATGATTCTAAATAAATATTTATATAAGTAAATATATTAAGAAATTCATTTGCTAATTAAATAACAGAATACTCTAAAGAAATTCAATACCTATAATAATATAAAATATACACAAAATATATATTTTGGGTGAGGGGGTTTACATATAGGCTTGGAGGACCTCTGGTATTGCGTATCTGCAATCCTACCATTTAGTTTTATGCTATTGGTTCAAAGAGAATCTATCGGGCATCTAGCTATTATTTCAAGGGAGGACCATTGAACTGGAGAATATCTGGTACAGTGGGTAGTTCTCAGGGACATTGTGGGCTACGTACCTGGAACCACTGTGGTCTACTATTTGTTCTTGATCGAAACATTTCCTGTGGGAGGATGGCTTTGATGCCTTAATGAGTTATCGGGCAGAGTAAATGTCCGGCATGCGTTGCAGGAAACACGAGTAGTTTCAGCACTACAATGGACTTGTAAACCATGATCTGTGGCATGACACCACATAAGGGAGTGAACCTCAGCTTAGGGCCATGTGACATCGCGGTAGCACCACACATAGCATGTGGCCTAATGCTAAAAAAAAATAGAGAGTGGAAGTACAACACTACAAGGAGGTCTGTGACCTCATGCTACAGTGGGTGACACCACGTGAGGGAGTGAACCTCTGCTTAGAGACATGTCACAGCTGCGTAGCACCGCACGAAAGTGCAAAGCTTCATGCTGGAAGATAGTACAATACTACTAAGAGGCATGTGACCTCATACAACAGTGGATGACACCACATGAGGGAGTGAACCTCGGCTTTAAGCCATGTCATAGCGGCGTAGCACCGCACAAAAGCGCAAGGCTCTATGTTGTGTGTAGTAACGACACTATTAAAAAGCATATGTCCTCATGCTACAGTGGTATGACCCTACAAGAGGGGAATCCTCGGCCTTGGGCAGCCATGTCATGCGGCGTAGCATCGCACAGTAGCGCAATGCTTCAAGCCGGATAATAAACTCTCTATAGTGGAAGAACTCACCTAAGTGTATAGATAGAGATTTAGGCCGTCACTTAAGGAAAAGCTTGTAGATGCCTAAGATACATACACTGAGACCAGGTCAGCACATGGGCTTTAACGTGCGACCAGATGGCACAGCTGAGGTCATTGTGTGAGTGGCAAGAATAACAGCTATGGTGCAGAATTCAAGGCTTAGTCCATTCTTTTATCGTACTGTTATTTGACCCATGCGAGAATATTCAAGTCGGCAGCGACATCTATCCTAATGTATGATGACAGTCACTGTGAGGAATGCTCAACCATATATTGTGATATATATGGTAGATTGTTAGTGTTTTCCACTTAGCTTTGGAAGTTTTAGTCCACATTGAAAAACTACCAATGTGTATATCTCAATATATAGCTATGCTTAGTATTGGTATATGCATATGGGGTGGAGGCCCATTGGGTTGACTTTTCTAAAGGGATTAAGTGTAAACTCCATTATGACAATATTTGTTTTGTCACCACCTTTGGGACGTTTCCCTTAGCAGCTAAGCCCTGAAGGGGCTTAGCGACTCGGACTCAGACCCTAACTCGGTCACGGGCTCAAGGGCGCAAAGTGGCACTTTGTTGGCACACTTTGCACTTAGCACGTCAGCATCGTCGCATAGCTCTCGTGCGCTCCTTTTTGTGTTAGTTTCTTGCTCGGGCGCATGCTTTGTGGCGCTATGCGGCCAAAGTGCTATGCGTCCTGGGGCTATGTATCTAGGGGCTATACAGCCAGGCGTTATGCAGCCAGGGGGTATGCGGTCAGGCACTATGAAGCCATGGACTTCTTGGCCAGGCACTATGAGGCCTGGGGCTGTGCGGCTTGACGCTATGCGGCAAGGTTTTGATGTGCGAGTCGCATGTGAAGGGGACATAGTTTGCTTTGGGTGGCGCATGCGACACATGGTTTTTTGTGCCTTCCGGAGTATGCGACACATGCGATGCGAGCGGCTGTTTTATGCATTTGGCGACGTTGTCTGTCTCGTGCAGTATAGCGTGTCAGGCGGCGGAGACAACACATGCGGCGCGGGCGGCACATGCGGCTCTGATACCCAGATTTTGGGGATCTGGTCGGTCGGCGCATATGCGGCCTGGAGTTTCCTCAAGCCGCATAGGTGTTATTTTGCTCTATATATAAAGGACCTCCTCTTTCATTTAAAGAGAGAGAAAATAGATGGAAAAATCGAGAACACCAGATCATATGCAGCCCAGAGTGTCTCTCTCTCACATAGTATTTTTCGAAGGTGACATTGAGCGTTCCAGAAGTTCATTTGTGAACTTGCTGGTTCCTAGGGGCAGATCATCTGTACGGCGAATCTTGCTTTGAGCAACGGTGGTTTCGACCACCCCAGTAAGAAGCTTTTCTTCAGCATTTCTCTTTGCTTCGTTCTTTCTCATTGTAGCGTCTGCGAACGTAAGGAGAAGAACGTTTTCTTGTTGCTTGTTGTAATCTTCATTATCTTCGGAGTTTGTTTGTAACATGTTCTTGGTTCATGCTTCGTTGGAATCGAGATATATCAGATGAGGAACTCTTGTGTGAATCTTTTATCTCGACGACAACTTGGGTTCCAGTAGAGAGCGGACCTTCGGGTCTCGCTAATAGCTCTGCTATGGCCCGCGTTCTACCATCTTTGATCCACATCGGGACCTTACGTATATTACATATATTTAGCCGTCTAAGCCATACGTATATCATCATTTAAATAAATTAAAAAATAATTAAATAACTACCTAAATACTCCACTAATTATTTTAAAAAAAACTCAAGGATATTTTCGCAAATTTTTCCACTACAAATATAGAAACTAGCATATACCTCCACTTATTTTAAAAACTAGCAAATGCTCTCATTATGAGTAAAATAATCAAAATTTTGATTAAATAATGTGGGTATATCTTAAAATTTTAAATATTGTATACAAAGGAATGGAGTCATTTGCTAAAATATTAAAAAAACTTAACAACGCATTTAACTACCTAATATGATATATTTATAACTAATTAATCCTAACTCAAGTGATTAAAGTGTGAGATAATTTCTTGATTGCTTGAGTTCAATCTAGGAATGACATTTTTTATAATAAATTTATTTTCAATATTTGTTTTACGCACGTGCATTTCTAGTGTGTGTATTGAAAAAAATAGATAATTTTTTTTCTATATTATTAAAAAATTACATAAAAATTAAAATTATATTAATATAATTTAAATATGATTTGAATATATTTTAATTAAATTTTGTTATAAATATGTTTATAGAACTTTGGATATATGTTTATATCTTGAGTAATTTCCTTCTTTAATAATTGATGAAGGATTTGTATTGACACTTCAATTTTGAGTCGTTTTAAAATCTCCTTATAAAAAGTAGAGATGTTGATTCTTGTTGATATATTCTACCTGAGAGGATTATATTATTATTCTTGTTGATTTTTTGCTAAACAAATTTTTATGTTCAAAACTGTGTGATTTTTTGTTAATGTCTGGATTTTATATTCCTTTCACACATCTTCTATTTGTTCTCTCTGTTTTCTTTGATTTCGTAATCTTGAGTAGGCTTTGCAGTGGTGGAAATGAGGCAGATGAGTGGTGGTGGTGGTAGGGATCACTTCACTATTGGGATGAGATAATGTGACGTTGCTGGAAATTAGATAACATTCAATGCAACTACCGCATTCTTGTTTGGATGATCAAAGTAGCCAATGATGATGTGACAAAACCCATTCTTCTTTAGATGGTCTTTTGATTCCGTAGACACTTCATTTTAATATTTATGAAAATTACACTTCCAACTTGAATTCAACAAATACCCAAACAACCGATCAAATTTACTCTAATTTACACTTCCAAGTTGAGTTAAATTCAAACATCCAAAATAATCAAAAAAAAAAAAAATTTCGTCACTTCCAAGCTTCACACTAGCAAGCATCCAAACAAGTTTATAAAACTCAAAAGAGAGAGCATGTGTAATGCATGAGCACCGTCTCACTAGAGAACTCAACTCCACAGATAGAATTGGTTTAACTCAGCCAACTCAACCTCAATCACCCTAAATTCAGCATATAGGTCCATAGTTCCACTTATGCTCTTTATTTAATGCATAAGCACCATCTCACACGTGCCAGCAGCCAAACAAGTTAATGAAACTCAAAAGAGATGCATATGTATGCATGAGCACCCTCTCTAGAGACAACTCAGACCCAAATGACGAACAAAATTTGTTTTAGGACCAAACTCGGACCTCCTCCCCAATGACCTAATAAAAAAAAACACATCAAGCGGCCAAATCTATGATGTGGCAGCCGACTTCATTCCCCAAACTTCAACCATTTTGGTCTCCTCCCAACTCGTTACGAAACAGTGGGTTGTTAGGAAGTGGAAAATCTGGCTCCAATTCCTAACAACCAAACAAAGGAGCAGGTTTAGAATAGATGTTACATGAGAGAGAGAGAGAGAGAGAGAGAGAGAGAGGACGTAAATTATTGAGTGGCAGGAGGGAGCATGGATCCATGCATCATGCATGCTCCCTCGCTCTAGCTGGCAGAATTGTCATGCTCAACTGCTCCAAGCAGAAGCAGAAGCAGCAGAATTGCATGCATATATGCATGCAGTGGGTCTATCTATGTTACTTGTCTCTGCCATGTCGTCATCATCAATCCTTGTCATGCTCAAGCATGCCCGTTATATGCGCAAATTAGTTCCGAGTAAGAACAAGTCCTGTCGCGACTCATTGACTGCACTGCGACCTACGTTATCATACATATGAATCATGGAAAAGTCTGGCCAGCTCGAAAGAAGAAAACGAAAAAAGAAATAAAAAAATTGTAATGTGTCAGCATGTGATTAGCCCCCAAAAAAAAAAAACAGCTTTTCTTGCTAATAAAAATTATAAAAAAAAAAAAAAAAGGGCCAATTCGCGACGATATGTGGTATCGATTTCTTTTCCGGACGCACTGATGAATCATGCCCCAAGACTTATGGTTTTGTGCCTTTGGTTATCTTAGTTCTGAGAGAGAGAGAGAGAGGATTATTTTGCTCTTTGGAACATAAAGAAAGAAATATGCAAATATAAAGAGAGAATAGGAAGGAGAACATATATTGATTACAGGAAAATACCCTCAACTTCTTTTGTTTTATTTTCTACACAATTTTAACAATAAGCCCAAGAACACAAACATACCCACGAAAAAATTATTTCCTACACAATTTTAACAAGAAGCCCAAGAACACAAACATACCCAGAAAAGAGAAGCTTCACCTTCATCCATAATGCAACCCACAATTAGCAAAAAATTTAAGGGAGCTCAGTGAGTTTCTTATTTTTTTTTATAGGGTTGGTCCAGAATTTTTGGATGTCCATGATAAAAATTAAAATCGTATCCCCTATAAAATTATTAAAAAAAAAAACTGAAAAGTTTATAAAAAAGAAATTTGAAAAAAAAAACCAATAAACCTTAACTTTTTACATAGAAGTTTTAAATAAAAAATAAATTTACTAAATAAGTCCGTAATATTTAAAATACTACCAAAGGTTATGTACATATTATAAAATAACGAAATCTAAATCTTTTTTGTTGCCCTTCAAAAAATTGGGCCTTGGACGGTTGTCCGTTCTGTTCTGCGTCAGGATCGGCCATAATTTTTGAAATTCAGTCATGAAAAATCATTGAATTATATTTATCTGATTCCTTCATTTTCTTAACGGACCGAAGGTGGAAAAAAATAAACTTTTAATATTATTTAAATTCACGTCTCCCATCCATATTATAAAATTATATTGGTAGTCGGATTGCACATTGAGTCCATTTTTGTTCACCCACCAAAACTAGAAATGTCCATTCACACGGGCGGAGCTACTGGTCGGCTAGGGTGGGCTCCAGCCAACCCAAAGCTAATCTTTTTTTTTCTTATATAGAGAAAGTCTTGTATAGGGGTGATCATTATTCGATTTTGGACCGAAAATCGAACCGAACAAAACCGAACCGAATAAGAGATTCGGTTTTGGTTTGAAAAATTCGCTTCGGTTTCGATTTTTAAAATACTAAAAAAAAAATTCGGTTTCGATTTTTGTTTTGATTTTCGATCGAAAAGTGAAACTCAATTAAGACTTATGCAATTATATAAATATTAAAAAAAATTGTTGTACAGATAATATTTTTATATTAATTACCTAAAAGGAAACTATTTTGTAAAAATTTGAAATCACGAAAGCTTTTGCCATATGGGATGGCAAAAATTTAGCATATCATATTTTAATATCCCCATAACTCAGCAAATCATATTTTAATACATTATGCCATATTTTCGCCAACTAGGTTGGCGAAAAGTCGGTTTAACTGGTTTAAGCCATGGGTGCGGGTGGTTTTCTGTTTTTTTTTTTTTTTTTTTTTTTGGTTTATTTTTTTTGAGTTTTTTTGTGTTGTTTTTTGGATAGTTGGGTTTTTTTTTTTTGTACATAAAATAAATATTTTTTTCCTGAGAAATTTTTTTTGGGTTTTCTTGTGATGAATTCTTTTGGATCCATCCTCGAAGGAACCGGACATGATAATTTTTCATCATCCTGCTCGAGCAAGAATAAAAGGAATGACAGAAATATATTCCTAATAAAATCTAAGGTTTGGTTTTAGTTTTATTTGGTTTTTTTTTTTTTGATTTATTTTTGCAGAAAATTTGCTATACCTATAATGTTTTAAATAAATTAGGAAAAACGAAATAAGTTTGAAACAGTAACGAAATAGTTCGCCAACTGAGTTGGCAAAATTGTCAAATTTATTTTTTTGTTGGTAACGATGTTTTAACCGGTTTTGTAATATTTTTGAACCGATTGTTTATTTTTGAAACAGTAACGGACCCTTATAATCAGTACTTAAAAAATGCCTCATAACCGATACTCCCACAATTGCCAAGCAGACTCTTAAAGTTTCTACCGTAATCGAAAGTTAAATCGATCTTATTACGATTAATAAATTATTTATAAATAGATATTTTTCTCGTTAAAAAAATAAAAATATATACACAACAATATAGTTTGTGATTCTAAAATGACCGAAAGTAAAATTTGGAGGTCGAAATATCGTTGTTTTGCGATTCTAAATTTTTTCAAAGTCCGTCAAACTATGAAAGTTTATCCCATAGTAATTTTCGTTACGGTCATTTTGGCACAAGCTGGACCTTGTTTCGATCTCTCAGTCAAAAGTTATGATACTTTAAAGTTTTAAATTTTATACTTTTGTCTGTAACATGTGTGCCTTGTTTCGGATAAAAATTATTTCTACACGAATTGTGTTAAATAGTTCGAAAACATACAAATTGATCTAGTGTTTGACGAAAAACGATTTCCAAACAAATAGTTATGGCCGCTCGAAGTCTGCTCGACGGCATACGTAATATCATTTTTTTTTAATTTATTTAAAAAAAATTGGATGTTAAATTTTATTTTATTTTAATTTATTTAAAAAAATTATTGCTACAAAATTTTTTATTTAAAAAAGAACTAAACTTAAATAAAACTAAACAAAAGCACTATTTAAAAAAAAAAAAAAAACAAACAAAAGAAATGAAATTTAGGTTTAGTTTTTTCCAAGAAAATAAAAAATGAAATGAAATGGAAAAAAAAAACCACAGTCAAAAAGCCAAAATTTGACTTAAAAAAAATGTGTATATTTTGAAAGTAGCCTGATACTTGAATACTATTTTAGTCGGATACTTAGAGAAAACTGTATCTTTGAATAAACCTTAAAGTATCCCATCATAGTTAAAGAAAACTGCATCTTTGAATAATTAAAAAAATTTAGACTGATACTTAAAAATTAACTTTTCCAGCAGTGAAATTAAGCCCACTAGTTGTCATCTTAGGAGTTTCTGGTACTTAAGGTTTAGTCTGAGACTTAAGAGTTTATGAAAATTGAACTTCTGTGTGAATTTTGTTACTTGGATACTTAAAGAGTAGTCTGATACTTGAATTCTATTTTAGTATAATACTTAAAGGTTTCTTAAGAGATTTTACAGCAATTATGTGTGTGAATTTTGTAAAGACTTCGTTCAGTAGAGGACAACGGAATTCTCCTGCAGTAAACACACATTCATCAATAGTGATTAGTGAGATTGAACAAATTGTAGAAGTGAATTTGAAAAAACAATCTGTCACGTCCCAGTTTTAAAATACGCAGGACTGAGCTACGTGACAATGGTCAGTTACGTCTACCGTGAACTCTTGTCCAACGGTAAACGTATAAGCTGTCTATAGTTGGGTACTCTAGCATGCATATCCTATGGTTGGCCTATTATTGTATCTCAATCCACATGGGTAATGAAAATAAGACAGAAAAATTACACTATATCCGGTCGGGTTGGGGGTTTATATAGGAGAAGGCTGCGGCGGTTACGGAGAGGGGACCGGAGTGGTCGGACGGCATTGGGGAGACGAACCGAGGGGTCGTGGCGACTGGGTCGCCGGAGGGTCGCGGCAACGGTCGGCGGAGAAGTCGGAGAATTTATTTCTCTACAGTTACTGTAGATGAGGGTACTGGTCGGGTCGGGTTAGTGGGTCGGGTCGGGTTTAGATCCGACCCATTAGGGTTGGGTTCAGTTGGGTTTGATTTATTTTGGATTGATTTGGTTCGGTTCAGGTTGGTTTAATCTGATTTATTTTAAAACGATGTTTTTAGCTATTTAAAAATAGTTTTTGAGCCCAATAAATTCCAGAAAAGTTACACTATATCCAATTATTTATTTTACACTTAAAAATATAATATTTTAATATTTAATTTAATTCACGAAAATATTTATCCCTGAAGAACATTAATTTTAAATAATTAAAAATCACGAAAAAAATCCCAAAATTTCATATTTAAATTTAAAAAAATTCGGGTTTTTACAGTTGAACTCTCGACTCGTAGTTGTAAACTACTATTACTATATAGTTGCCATAATTTTTTTCTACAAGGTACACAATTGGAAAATTTGTCAAAAGATGTTTGGCATGCATCTTAGTTTAATCCACATCATAGGGTATTATATCTCCTCTGGTTTTCTTGAGAGAACAATTACTATTGATCAATGAGTCATATTGTTCCTTCCTCCCCCACAACTACGAATACTAATTGTGGTGTCCTTTCGAGATTATTTTATTTTTATTATCATCATCTTATTGATCGGTACCGTCTCTCCGCACGCTTGGCCATCTAAAACTCTTTCGGAGTAGGAAAGAACGATGGATAACCAAAATTGAATTATTTAATTATTTTTTGTTTGGATTAAAAAAATAATGAAAATTCTATCTTTTTGTTTTGTTGCGATTTTAGATATTAAACTATTCCGTGATCTAATTATCTTCTTATAGCTTCAAAGTGCTGTAAATATGGGTGTAATGACGAGTTGAGGGAAAATTTGAAAAAAGGTTATGTAGGTTGGTCTGAAGCCACTAACTTAAACTTCAAATTCAATATATACCATCTCCCACATACCCCTCCTTACCCTTCCTCCTTTCTTTGTTTATGATGAGATGTGCCATCATTAATTTTCTTGTTTGCTTGCTTGTTTTGTACTCATGAAGAATTCATGAAGTTCAACCATATCACTTCACCAGCCAAAGATGCCAAAGACAATCCAAGCCTTAATATTGTGCATCAAAGTAAGACTTTAAGCCTTAATATTGTTCATCATTAGATTATGCTTAATTTGATTGCTTTCAAAGCAACCTCCTACAGATGTCTTTGTAGTAAAATAGTCCAGTAAAGAGGAAACAGGACACAAGTTTTTGTAGAGGATGAATAAACTTGGTAATTTTTATTGAATGAAATGGTAGCTATATATAGTTGAACATTTGATGTAAAGAGATAGACTAAATAATAAATATATCAAAGTTGTTTCAACAAACAACTTATCAATCTAAACCAACTAATAATCTAAACCAACTAAACAATCTAAACAAACTAACAAGATTATCTCCAACAGTCTTGGCATCAGGATCTCACTCTCGACTGCGCCAACGACCTACTAAAAATAGCCTTCAGTATTCCACCAAAATATGAACACAAGCATTTTAGACTATCAATTGTTCTTGATCAACAGTTCTTGGATAAATTCAAATGCTCATCTTTAATTAAATTCATTGACAAATTTTTGTATATATATATTAGAATTTTTGTGACTTATATTATAATATTTTGTTCACAACTAATCTCTCATTCAAACATTTATTCTAATTGATTGACGCAAATAGGTCAAATGGAAACCCTAGTGATCTTTATTTATAAATAATTGAACAATTTAGCTATATGAAAGTAAAAAAAAAATACTAAAATATGTTTCTCATAGGTTCTTTATTTTTAAGAGTTAATTGTATTTAAAAAAAATACTAAAATATGGTTATGATTCGTTCCTTATTTTTAAGAGTTAATTGTATTTATCTTCCTATTTCATATTCTGGAAGAAAACACTAATAAAATTTAAAATGGGGGACTGTAGAGATATGTATAGGGTAGGGGGGGGGGGGGGAGTTAAATACAATTAACTATATTTTTAATTACCTTGTTCGTTTCAAGTTGTTTCCTAACCTCACATAGAACTTCTTTGTATATAATGTTTACTATTGATTCATATGGGAGACCGTCGTATTCTCCTTAGTATGACCTTCAAAGATGAATTCGTTTTAGCCCTAGAAAAAGAAACATATAATTTTTCATGAGAGAGAATACTAGTGTATTTAAATACAAGGCAATAGTTTGTTAAATGGGTTGTTGTATGCGAGTTAAATAGTTGGGCTAGACTGAGAGAATAGTTGGCTAAGCCGGAATAAATTTGGGCTAATTAAGCTGGAATTTGAATTGAGGTATGGACATGTATCATATGGACCCTTTTTTAAAAAAATTGGTTGAGCTGGAGTCCATCTCATCTCATACATAGATACGTCCTTGTTTGTAATGATTGCCTAACTTTTTTTTAATCGTCATTGCGTAGGATAGTTTTATAGGAAATTATTTCCAACGTAGAGTGAATGGTAGTTCTTTGTTGTCGCTTGACATAACTATTATTGGGATGAAAAGAGTTTCCATTTTACCACTACTATTTCAAAAATATTATTTGTCACCCAATTTTTTTAGATAATACCATCTTCCATTATGTAGAGCATCTAACATATCAAATTTTAACATTAATTTTAAGATTAAATCAACATTAAAATTAATATTAATATTAATATTAACATTAACATTAAAAAATTAAATGATATTTTTTTTGGATTAAAATATACTTATATCAGCTGTCATGTCAGATATTACATAATGAGATCATCCAATTTTTTTCGAATAGTATAATTGCTACTATTTAGCACTTCAGCTTCAATAATTCTACTTCCTAATTAGTGCATGACAATCATTCTTGCTCCACTAAAACCGACTGATTGATTTAAATTGGGCAGCAATGCATTATGTGACAACCAACTTCTAATTTTAATGAATGGTTTGCCATGCCTGGACATATCATTCTATTCAGAAACTCTTATCATGTCTACAAAAAAGTTCTCAGGTTCATCATATTGAGTAATATCGACTTTGGAATCAAAACTTAAATATGTTTTTGTTTCACTTGATAATATTTCCAAAACGTAATCATTTATTTCATCAACCTCATTATTTCTACTTGCTAGTATAGCTCTCATTTGAAAATTAAATGGACTAACCTTCCTAGAACATTTAGATCTGGGTAAACAATGTTTATCAAAATCTTCTATGCATGTCAGCAATGACGGAGCTAGAAATTCAATCTAGGGTGGACTAGGGTTGGCTAGATTAGACTGAGAAACGTCGACGGACTCTTATGAAAACAAATAACTCAAAAAATATATACATGAAAAAAAATTCTAAAATTTTTTTTTAGGGGGTGTTGGAGCCCACCTTAGCCCTAAGGTGGCTCCGCCCCTGCATGTCAGTATCCTTGGATAATAACATGTTATCTAAAATAGTAGTAATCAATTTGTCATCACAATATTCTAAACAATCATTATTATATAACACTACCAGAACGAAACTAGATCCACCAAGTCATGCACAAGACTCTTTAAATCGACCACAACATTTTTATTAACATTTTCCAAAAACTTCATTACCTGCATCATCTTTATGTGTTGAAGAAATTTTATCATGACCCGAAATATTATCTCCATGCACAATGTTCTGAAGAGATCCTGAAACGTCAACTCACGCACACACAACGTTTGGTTCGTGGAATCACTGTTTGGGATTTCATGTGTTTATGCCAATAGTAAAGAGCAAAAAAAAAAAATTCCAAAAAAGAAAAATAGAGACGAAAATGTTTTCCTCCACTGCCGTGAAGATTCATCAAATTTATTTGATAAAAATTACAATTTTCAAAATTAAAAAAATAATAATAATTTTATTTTCTCTCCGCAGACCAAACGAGACCACAATGCTTTGGACAGCCCATTGATTTCTTTTTTCTTTTTCCCTTTTTATATCTTTTTCTACCGTACTCCTTTAATCGATAAAGTGTGATTCGTGCTTTAAACAAATAGGAACAATTTTTAAGAACAACATAGCCTACACATCTATGAACTTTAAAATGTTATAACAAGCAGTGCATACGATTGTACGATAAATTATATAGACAACGGGTAGAAAAAAATATTATGCCAAAAAATTGAAGCTGAGGAATTTCTAACACTGAATTCTCTTTTGATATGGAACATGTATAATAGACAAACTTAAAACCACTATAAGAATGAAGAAATGATAGGATTTATCAAATGAACCAAAAGCATAACTTGTATATTACACCGTACTTTTAAAATGTTAAAAAAAGTTGAAAGCAACAAATTATTGCAACACCAACAATAATGAGCATGAGGATTATGCTAAACAATGCAACAAGATTTTAAACTTCAATGTTATTCTACATAGAACATTAGATAACAACATCCATTTCAAACTACCCTCCTTAATGGCATCAGAAGAATACAAACACTACAACATTCAAGTACCGCTGCTAATTCAACCCACACTTTATAAAATTTAAAAACTAAGCAACAGAAATATATATATTTTATAAAATTTAAATTTAAGGAGCAGAAACAACAGAGGTATTGACTAAACCAAAGAAGAGAAGAATAATATTATACCTGAGATTTTTAATTAAATAAGAGAGAAGAACCAAAAAAAAAACATGATATTTTAGTAAGTTTAAGTAAAAACATAAGCCTTCTATTCGATTATTTTAGAGGATATAAAATCAAAAGGATTAGGAAACAAATACACAGCACACAAAACATTATGCTCAACAATTATGTTATCAACAATTACAACACAAATTGCACATATCACAACCACAAAACGCCAATTCAATGTACCACTAATTTCATTTAAAAATGGACCGATGAAGACAACATTAGTGCTTCTCTATAGCGCGCACACAATTAAATGGACCAATGAAGACATATATAGTAGTACTTCTCTGTAGTGCAGAAAAACATGAAATGTTATAGAAGAAATCAACATGGCTTGTACATGAAACTGAACATGAAACAACAAGTTACAATGGGAATAAGTTCATGTATATACTGGACCTCCCATGTTTTGATGCAGTAGCGTAGCTACATGGTCCCGAGAGGATGCCGCGCGCTGCGCGTTCTAGAATTTTAATTTTTTTATTTTATTTATATAGATTATCAAATTTTAAATTTTTTTATTTGTTTATATAGATTGTTCTCGTACCTATCTGAACACACGAAATAGTATCTGATTTAATAAAAAAAAATAGACAATTAGACAGCTTAAAATATTATCAGACGACATATTTGATTATTAAAGAACTACATGGTTTTGCAAAGTTGGACATGATAGTTAGAAAAATCCAGCACTAGCAGTTGAATTTCTCAGGATTATATACAAGTTTTTATTTTGGATTTCTCTTGTTCTCCATTTTTTAACTTTTGTATCTAAGTAGAAATCCGATGCCACGTTGGTCAAGATTGTCCACTTATCTCATATCAAGTAATTGTAACTTTTTATTTGGAGCATCTAAGTTAGGTCTATCGTGCTAGCTCCTGTGGGACTTATTTCCATAATATATCCATCACTTAAATTCATGCTAGACCTAAATGCGAAAAGGATTGGTTCACACCGTTCATATATATATTTTTCTTCTCTGGTCACATGAGAATATCTGTGAAAGAAAGCAATTGAAGTGGATGTCATTGTCTAAATCCCACAGAGTGTATGTAGCACAAATCTCCCTCTAGAAGAAGAAAAAAAAATTATGGCTATGCCAATGTTTTGATGGGAACACACATAACAGCAACACTCAGGAGCTAGCCTCCTTATGACTGAGCATCAGCATCAGCATCAGCAACAGCAGGAGCGGCAGCAGTAGCATTAATCTCCTCTTCCTTCTTCTCGGCCTGCTCTTTCTCTGCTCCTCCTCCTCCTCCCTCTATCGTCGCCACCTCCTTCGAGGTCTCAGCCGGTACAATGGTGCACGCAACCTTCTCGAAGACGAAGAAAATCGGGTCGGACACGAGTGCAGGGCTGTACTTGGTGGAGGCCTCGCTCACTTGCTTCGCGCCGGGGAATTCTGTGTACATACATATATAGAATATTATTTAACTTAATTATTGGTATAATTAAGCTCGTTAAATATACGTATAACAATAGTTTGATGTGATCATAATGGATGGAATTTCTTGAATACAAATTGTTTACCAATCTCTACTAGCTCATCCAGGAATTTGGTGACTTCAGTGGAGTTTTCCTTCAGTACTTCCACCGTTCGTTCCTTCACAACAGTCTGATCAACAAACAACAGTTAACAATGACAAATAAGCATCTGCTTCACAATTGTTGGGTAGCGGTTAAGAGGTATTTTTAAAGTAGCGGTTATTAGATGTCCGATTTTGGATGATTTTAAGTAGCTGATTTTTAACCGGCTCAATCCATGCTTGGTAATTCATTAACGAACAGCTCTGAATTTTTTTTTACAAGAATAAAATTATCTATATGTCCATATACAGACAAAAGCTCTTCCACAGTTCTATATTTTTTATGCTGAAGTCTGCTTAATGCGGGATTCTTAGAGATATCTTTATGGGTGTGTATCATACAGGATCCGACTTCGACAATAACCAAATACGATTTGTGAAAGCTGCATGAAGAGAGAGAGTTTTCGTACATCGTCTCAAGTACTTAATTATATTGGAAATGTACGTAGCAGTGTAATATTTGATTTCTGCATTGTAGAAATTTGATTTTGTGAATGTCTCTTCAACCGCTTTAGGGAAGAATTTAGCGGATCTATTCTTTGCAATTTTTTGTAACAAGAAGTGCAGTTGGGGTATTAATAGAGATTGTAATTAACCTTGACTTCGGTAGAAGCAGCTTCATATATTTCTAGGACTTTATGTTGGAGTTGAGTCTTCTTCTCCTCATATTCCTTCGTGATCTCCTCCTTGGAGCTATCGAAGGACTTGCAAGCCTCGGCAGCTGCAGACTTCTTGGTGCCGAAAATGTCGATGGTTGGTAGAGCCTTGGAACTAAAGCAGCCCATCTTTCTCTTCTTAAGAGTGAATTGCTAGCCATTGCAAAAGAAATTAAAACAATTAGCACTACTTCATAATACCATAGAAAGTAGTACAAGAGAAGAATTGTTCCATGTATGGAACATATATACCAAGAAGAAGAAGAAGGAAGAAGAAGAAGAAGAGATTAGAGTGCTGTGTGAGCAAGAGTGGCAGTGACGCCTTTGAAATATATATATATATGCTGAGTATGCCAACCAGCAACACCTGGCTGTTGATGTTGGGAATATTTTCCTAGGAACAAGCTGTTGATCTAATGAGCACAGGTTGGAGCTAGAATCATTTTCTCCACTAAAGACCACAAGCATGGCATCGCTGTTTAGATACTTCCCATGTTGTCTTCTTGCAATCGATCTTCATTCTCAATTTTTTTTATTTTTTTTTCTAGAGAATATTTGAGGTCTATGCACAAACTGACCAAAAATTCTGATTTTTTTTAGAAAATATTCGAGGTCTATGCGCAACTGTCCACAAAATAATAGATCAGTCTTCGTTCTCATTTTTCTAGAGAATATTTGAGGTCTATGTACAGACTATCCAGAAAACAATTTCTAATAGAGGTAATGGCCGGATGGCAGTGGCAGTGGCAGTGGCAGCGCGCACGTGTTGTCCATATTCTCAGTCCACGACAACTCACGAGTGAGGATGTGAGAGGAAAGACACCAAAGTGAAATGCTCTACACATTGTGAAACTAAAGCTAAAGCTAAAGCTAAAATTGGTTTTCTTTCCCTTTTCAAAATACAACATGTGGTTCTTTGCTGCACAATGTTTTAAAAATCGGACCGATGATTGAACCGAAAATCGTTGGTATAGGTCGGATCGGGGTTCAACCGGGGTTCGACCGGAGTTCAACCGGAGTTCAAATAGACCATTTACGAGAACCAAATCATGTAAGATATCCACATTTACTTCTTAGTTTTGTTTGATTTGATTCGAAGTATGTAGGTTTGGTTTGGGTTTGCAACTATAAGGTCTCCCAAAACCAAACTTAAGTATAAAATGATCCAAATCTCATGTGAATTTTTTTTTTTTTTTGAGTTTTTTTCTTAAACCAAAATCGGCCGGTTCAATCGTGAACCGGCACCAGTTCACCGGTTAAAACCCGTTTCATGAAAAAATCGTCTGTTCTTTAAAAAAATATCCAATTTAAGTTAGATCGGACCGATTTTTTTGTCAGATCTGATCCGATCCGGTTCAACCACTGGTCTGGTCTGATTTTGACAACATTGTTGTTGCAGCCTGCAGCTGTAGAAATGTCATGATTCAGGCTAACAGCGATAGATTTCTTGCTATTTTATTGGTTTATTATAACATCAACTTTGTCATATGTTCACAAAGAAGCAAGACGGAATTAACAAGGAGAAATCTTCAAAAACACGAAGAAAACAAGAAGACCCCACATATCAAATCTAACACGACTAAAACAAACATATATACCGATGTGCTTGCTATTTAAGCTTCTCAGTAGCTAGAGTATCACAATCGTGTAACGATTTTGTAATGATCAGTCAAGATTTACGTCAGTCAATATCATGAAGTATCCTATGTTATCCCCAGCTACAATTTCTATTTTAAGTTTCATTACATGTAAAGAACGTTGAGGATTTAAATTTAATTGTAAAAAGACAAACTTCTAGTTCATATTTATTGGATTTGGACAAATCTTCACATTCATTGGATTTGGGCAGATCTTCACTTTCTTTGGAATTTGGTTGTGATCTGTTTGTTCAGATTCGTTCTGACTGGAAGAGGTATACATGTTCATAAAAATATATAAAAATTTCTATAAATACTTGAGTATACTCAATTCTCAAACATAACACCATTAGAAACATAACACAAATTACTTCTACTCCAAAAAAAAAAATATATATATATATATATATATATATATATATATATATATTCAGATTTATTGTATGTATTTTTTGCTTAGGCATTGTTGTATCCTGACGTGTGTATTATGTTGATCCCGTTAACAATTTTTTTTTTTTTTCAAATGGGGATGAATAATTTTTTAAATAAAGTATCGACATGCATATACATTTCAAAGCCATTTACGTTTCATTTCTATCATTTTTCCTAAGACAACTAAGAGAGGCAAGTAAGTCTTGATTTATGTGAAATATAACAAAATTACATCATATCGATGTGAACATAGTTTGAAGGTGTTTTATCGCAAATTAGCCTAGATCAGTTGCTATCACCCCATATTCATGTAGTCATGCAGAGCTGATCTAATTAATGACAGGTTAAGATTAGGTCACTTAAGATCCAAAGGAAACTAGAAACAATTAAATACTTTCATATATATTAACATAATTATCACAACACTCTCGATCAATGTCTCGCGGGTTATATATTTGCATTATTTTTTAATATGTATCCACATGTGAAATGTGTCAAATTCATGGATTTAGAAAACTGGTGCTAGATACAATCAGTGATCACTTTCTATAATCCACCTATGGGGCTGTTTGGTAACAAAGAAGTGGACATGGATTCGGATTTTCATCCGAATTTTGGACCAAATCCGAAAAATCAAGTGATTGGTTGCACAAGAAAAAGGAGGGTCTGTACTTGTTGGGAAGGGTGTCCAAATCCTGTCCCCCTAACAAATTTTGTGTATCCACGTCCTCTTTCTACAGCCGGATGTGGGAGGAAGATGGTTGGTCTATTTTTTTTAATTATTATTATTACTATTTATTATTTAGTTAAAATTAATTGACAAATAAACTAATAAATAAATAATGAACAATTAATTAATATTAAGTTAACTTTTTAAATATGAATTATTTTTCTTAATTAGTGTTAACTCTTAGTATAATAAAATATTTTGACATTAATTTTTGTCATTAGATTTGGACTTATGTTATATGGCAACAAATACGTGAAATAATATATAGTCGAACATTCTATTATATTTTGTGTATAACCTTGGAGTGTCCCATACGTATATTTTTTTTTTTTATCTATGATCGACATGACAATGCCTTAAAAGTGATGTATTCATATTTTTAGATTTGGATTGAGTTTGTCTGAATTATGTAATTAAGTAGTAACTAAAATAATTAATTATTATTCTGCTACATATCCAGGTAACACTAATTTGTTATTGTTAATTATTTATTAAACTAACTAATAAATAATAATAAGTTAATTATTATTTCAAATATAAAATTTTAATTATTCTTTATTTAATTATTTAATTTATTAAATTGTTATGTGAATTAATTATAATTTACTATTATTATAATATACTCTTCCACTTTCTAATTTTTACTTTTCTATCTCAACCAAACACATCTATCTAATCTTTCACTTCCCACTTTTCACTTTCTTATCGCAACCAAACACATATGTTCCCTAGTAGGGGGACAAGAAAGTGGATGAATTTCAATATGAAATCCATGATTGAAAGTGCAAATCCAAAAAAAATTTACTTACGATTTACCAAACAGACCCTAAAGTGGCATGCTGATTGTTGAGCACTTGGTACCGTGTTAAAGTTTTAGGTTATTTAGTTTTAGGGTCTCGTATAATAGAAAGTTTTGCGTTTAGGGCTCCATATTGTCTAGAATTTTGGTCTCGTCCTAATTACTAATGATTTGACTAATCGTCCAAAATGACGACCTAAACGTAAAATTTGAATTTTATACTAGGCCCTAAAACCAAACAAAAATATGTGAAAGTTGTGTGACTTAGGTTAATTACTTTTGCATGGTAGATACGTTGTGTGACTTAAGTAATTATGGCATGGTCGTTTGTTTCTATTCTAAACTCAACAACCACATAAACCCTCTGGAGCTCTTTTTTTTCACACAACCTATTTTATTGAATGAAAGCAAGCGGGTTACAGGACCCTAAAGACCAGCATATATGCATGATAGAACTCCCAACAATGAAAAGAAACAAGTTTATGACCAGAGACCTAGGACCTGAGTTTGACAGATTTGTGTCGGGAGGAGGATGGCCCAAGTGTCATGAGTTGCTGAGGAACATCTCTGTGATATTTTTTCGTCCTTCTGGACTTTGCGACATCCGCTTCCTGCTTCTCAGATAGCTGTAATTTATCACTATGAGGGGAGATGACTAATCCACGATCCGCCTGTAAGTGAGATCTAATGACAGCTCGGGAGGAAGGAGATAAGTTCTCTGCACCTGAGCCGAGGATACTAACTGCTCGGGCAGAGGGATCCAAACCCTCCAAACCTGAGCTGAAAATGTTGACCTGCGGCATTGCATAACAGGCGGGGTCTGGCTCGACAGATTCTCCCACCAATTCAAGTGCCATAGACCCAACCATAAGCGTTGCGCTAGGATCTAATGGGCCAACGGCTCCAATTACCTCCCCTTCCTCTAGCTCGTCCTCGTCCGCCTAAGACTTGTGACTAACCCGCTGCTCCCTCGAGGAGGAAGAACCTAAGCCATGAGCGCCTCCCGCAGAGCCGGAGCCTCCTTGTAACGTCCCAGTCCCAAATACCGAGGGACTAGACACGTGGCAATGGCCAGCAGCACACACCGATGGGCAAACTCAATTTAATGGACCGATCAGGGTGTACTTAAGCTGTAAAACAACAATAAGGGTCTATGGTACTAATCTCATCCACAGAAATAAATACAATCGATATAAAATATAAATCAACATCAAGTCTCGATAAAACATATCTCGGGGAACAGCCCGATAATGAGTTTGATACATCAATTCAATAAACAGAAAATAACAGAAATAATTGAGTATAGATAAAGCAGATACTCAGAAGAAATCATCGGCGATCACCTCGTCCTCTGGTACTGGTACTGCTCCAATGTCTGCTCCTGTCCCATACACCTCAGGGTAGATCTCCTCTACTAAACCTGGGAACATAGTCCGGATCCAGGTCCTCAGGGGACATAGCAAGGTATAAGAATAACTCAAGCCAAATAAATGCAGTACAATAATAAATGAATAGGGTAAACTATATAACCAGCTATGTGATATGCAAGTGAGAGCATTAATCATACTCAGGCTGAAACTACTATAGGCTCGGTGCCGGGGAAATCCATAGCAGCATTTATCTCGAAGGGCCAGTACATGCCAAAGCTCTGTGTCAGAGTCTAAGGCACTTCCAGAATAACTTTATATAATATGATCAGCCTTTAATATGGTAAGACTCTCCCCACCCAATGTAATCACACGTCTCATGTTCACGACGTCTCATGTCCATAACACGCAAGATCATGACTTCTAACTAATACAACGAGTCATAATGATACATATGCATATAGAAAATCTATGTCACGAATCATGTAACCTATACAGAAATACCATGAATAACTCAGAAAAAATCTGTCTCGTGAACAGTGTCAGGTGTCCTATGGTATGACGTACTTGATAATGCAAGCACGAAAATGTATAGGGTCGCGATATCAATCTATAGGTGACGTTACACAACTCAGCGTACGGTGTTGACACCCGAATCTTATTCGGACGCTAAGCAACGTCACACGATCCTAGGTTGAACAGATACATCATATAAATAAATCAAAAGAATAATATAAAATAAGTACTGCAAGATTGGCAAGGTACACTTGTCTGGTGCTTGGATTCCAACAGTTGCTCCGGTATTCGTGGGATCTTCAAGTATTTCTCCGGTTGCTGAAATAAATATTACTATCATGCTCAGAAGATTGAAATAGCTAGAATTGTTTGTCCATAAATCTAATTTGAACACAGGAGCAAAATTGACAGTTTTTTGTCAAAGGGGGTCCACATGTAGCCCACTTCGCACCGAAAAATGTGCCAGAGACTAAGTTCTCCAAATTTGTCAAACTTAGTGTCTACAAGTCCAGAACGACGATACGAACCCAACGGAATGTCCAGAACTGGATTCCGATGAGTCGGTCACAAAATCGTCCGTCAAGTGGAGCCGTGGGGCCCACGATACGGGATTTTGTCAACGTTCTCAGAATCGAACCAAACTTGGGTCACAGGACCAGTGTATTGCTACGAGTCTGATGGCGCAAGTTTCGTTTCAAAACGACGAGCAAACATGAAGTTATAACGAGTTTCAGAACAGGGCCGATACTGGGTGTTGTCAACGGATACGCGTTGATTTCGGTGTGCACGCACATCCAAATCAATTTCCGTAAAATTTTACACGTCTGTATTGACGGTACGCACCTTTCGATGAAATTCGCACACTACCAAATCGTCTCGTTTAGCGGGGCGCACCCAGTTCCGAAAAAAATTAGGGTTTTAGATACCAAGTTTTTGGTCAACTTCACCCTCGAATAAATTATAAACTACAGCATATTAAATTAAACTAATACAGGGTTTTAAAACTAGATTATATGGTCTAAATTACTGTTCAGGTAAAATTTGAAAACATTAACTAGGTTGATCGTAAAACAGCTGTGAACTGGAAAGTTCGGGACAAATTCTGAATTTTCAGAAATTGGAAATATTTTTTTGATTTTGCGTCGCAGTTTGCGACCGACACAGGACGCGATACCCCGAACTATTTGCATGGGGTTCGAGAGGGTCACGCGGTCTACGCGCAGGATTTGACAGAACGAAAAATGGATCAACGTATATGGAATTACGCGCGTGAAAAAATGGGTACCTCAATGATGTCAGTTGTCATAATAGGAGGCGGCGCGGCTAGACACGGCGGTCGGCGGTAGGTGCTCTGCTCGTGATCGTCGCTGGCGGAGGCAGAGGTCGTCGGAGGGGCTCGGGCGGAGGCGGCGTTGGGGTCACGGCGGAGGCCTTCGCCGGAGGACGGTGGTGAAGATGGCGGTGAAGAAGTGGTAGTGGCAGCGGGGATTTTACAGGTGGGTAGCCGGTGGTTGTGGGAGTCGGAGCGGGGGGAGGCGAGTAGTCGAGGCGGCTGCAGGAGAACGGCCGCGGGGAAGGCGGACGGCGCGGCGACCGGTGAAGGAAGTCGAACGGGCGACGGGGGACGCGGGGAAGGGGAGCGGTCGAGGGTTTCACTGTGGTTACGATCCAATAGGATTGGGTTCAGTCAGGATTCGGTTTGGTTTATTTAGTTGGTTCAATCAGGTTCAAGTTGGTTTAATTTAGAAACTATGTTTTTATGTCTTTAAAAATAGTTCTGGGGTCCAATAAATTTCAAAAAAAATACACTATGTCTAATTCTTTATTTTACACTCAAAAATATTATTTTTATATTTAATAAAATCATAAAATTAATTTAATTCCAGAAAATATTTATTTTAATTAGTTAAAAATCACAAAAAATTCTCAAAAATTTATTTTTAATTTTTGAAAAATCTGGATGTTTACACTCCTCTACCGATATCCCTAAGTGTACGAGCAACAATCCCCTCATCCTTCGCATTCCCTGCCGCCTACTCTGGCTCCCCCGCACCAAGCAAAGAAACGGAAGCCGCATACCTCAAATCGACATGTCGTGAATCCGCATCCCCCGACGACTAGCCTTAGGATCGATCATAGGTCCCTCCCTGCCTGAGACGCAAAACACCGGTGATCCCATCCCGTCCTGGGCCAAACACTCGTCTGTCAAATCATCCCTATGCTTCCGACCGTTGGACCCAACAGCTTTCGCGCTACTCGCAATGATAACTGAGTCGGAGTCCTATTGTACTAATGAAGATGCCATTCCGGTAAAACGACTAAAGCTAGCGCGAGACTCTCCCCGACCGAGAGATATCTCAAATCTGCCTTAACTACTAAAGCCTGCTCTGAACCAGTATCGATGTCCTGCGCCCGCACCTCAAGCTCCTTCCCTATATCGACTTCGCTGCCTACTGCCACCGAGCTAGCGGCGAGCTGGAGAGGGGCCAACACCGGCTGATGCTGCTATATGGCATCGTCATTGGCCTGAGATATTTCCCCTCCTATAGAGCAAGTGGCTGACATTGCCGGAATCGACGGGCAATAAAAAGTCCATATGCCCTTCCTAGCCTTGTCAACATCTACATCCACTTGCTTCTTTTTATTTTCCTGGGAAATACCTTCCATCGATCTCTTGCCTCCGTTCTTTTTGAATTTACAAATATCCTCTTGGTGCCCGCGGTGTCTACAATATGAACAATAAAGAGGGGGAGACTCATACCATGTCGATTGCCAATAGCTTCTGCCATTAGGGAGCTCGATCAAAATTTTCTTTTGGATGGGTTTTCTAATATCTATTTCTACAAAAATCCAGGCTTGTTGGGCCGGAAAACCGTATGAGAGGCTTCGTCGATGGCGATCGGAGACCCAAAATACTCCGCGATGTTGAAAAGCACTGAGCGGACAACCATATGTGGGGGGGAGGTCGGGGAGCGACACCCACACCGCAGCTGTAGGAGATTCCACAAACGGGGAGAACTTAGGAGACCACCTGAATGTACTCATAGGACATCTAGCGACGGACCAGAGGTCTTTCGACCTCATCTTCAGGAAATCCTATTATGAGGAAAGTCGAATCAGGATGTGCCTGTGAGCCAACAAACCGATTCGAACTTTCCCGCGAAAGCCTAGATCGACGAAAGCTGGCCGAATCGTGTTGCATAAAATATATCTTGTCAACATAATATGTAAAACCTCTAATTCTGAAAATCATATTAAATTATTTATTTATAATAGTTATGAGCTAAATAGAGAGAATAGATTTATTAGATTTTATTTTAAGGTATTTGAGCATTTAGAGGATTTATGGAGCCATTATAATTTTTTTTCTAATTTATTCCATGCAAGAGACCCTTGGACAGTTGCTAGCTTAACCGTATGCACCAAGATATGTTTTTCATAATTATTTCTATGTATAGATATAATTAATCATAATATAATTTCCTATTGGATCTCAACCTGAAATCCAAACACCCTACCCGCCGGAATCCACTACCCGTCTAACTCTACCCGGACCCATTAGGAGAAGAAAATATCAACAGCAGCAGTAACAAAAATCAACTTTGCTTTCCCTTCTCCGCGCGTGTGAGCCATCCTATTCCACCGCCTCTTATCTCGATTATTACTAAACTCTCCTCAAGTGAAAACCAAGACCAGAGAAAGAAAGAAAATAGCAGCAGCAGCAGTTTTGTGGAACCACTACCACGCGAAAACTGACTTCTTTCCCAATATATATTCCATGCAATATACCCCAAACCCTAACTCTAATTCTTCCACCAAACTCAAACACCGTCTTCACCGCATTCGGAGACGTTTATTCGGAGGCCTTAGTTCTAAATCCTGTGTCCTTGAAATTTGGACGATTGCAGTATACAGATTTCTTGTCCGGCAAGTATACCTTGCCTTGTTGTACTGTTTAAATTCTGAATTATTTGTTGCATGTTTATATTATATAACTGTGCACGTCCGAGAGAGACTCGGGTACAGTCAACGAATGCGTTGACGTTAGGACTTGTGTTTGACCTAGTGTCTAGTAGACCCACCTAAAGTTGTGGAGTTATCGGTATGACTCCCCAGGCCTTGACACGTATTATTACGCGTCACAGAGTGAGTTCATGTAGGGACGCGTGCCTCATACTCGACTGGCCATCGGTGCGAGCAACACGTGTAACGGTATTTAGCTTAGTTGTTTATTTCTATAGAGACTTGCATCATAGTACGAGATATCCACGTTGTGTTCACGACTTGTATATCTACATTGGGCGGGGAGGACTACTAGCAGGCGTATGGGACACACACTCCCTCTATACAGACATCGCACTCGACGGAGTGATACGGACGTTATTATTACAGATACCACGTTCTTTAGAGGGCGTCACTTGTTATTTTTGCAGATACTACACTCTATAGAACGTTGGACGTTATACTATTTCAGATACCATGCTCCTTGGAGATGGACGTTATTTCAGATACCAGGCTACTTATATTTCGAGAAGGTCTTCTCTTCGAGCCTCGTGATGGTTAGATGTTGTATTTATATGGGGGTTTATCTTGTTCATTTTATATTCTATTTCGGCAGTGGATTTGTTTCTATCCTACTGTCATTCTTTAGATACTTTATATTGAGATTTAGTTACATGGTTATTGGTTATTCATTTATATTTGATTTCTGTGGATGAGATGTAGATTATACCCTGTGACTTGTGATAGTTTTACCACTTGTGAATTATTTTTTATTATACATCGTACACACGTATTATGGCTTCCATATTGTAAACCCCTGAATTTTCAAAATTATTAAAACTAGGATTTTTTTTCATAATTTTCTGGAATTTTCTGGAAATTTTCTGTAATTAAAATCAAGGTTTTAATTATTAAATGATTTTTAATTGTTAATAAATAATATTAAAATATCATAGAAATAACATTTTTGGGTGTAAAATAAAAAACTGGACTTAGGATAATTTTTTTGGATTTTTTTGGGCCTCAGACCTATTTTTAAATGCCTAAAAACTATTTTAATTAATTAATTAATTAATTAATTAATTTTATTATTATTATTATTTTATTTTTCTATTTTTTTCTGTTTTGTGCCGGCCCGGCCCAGTGGACCGGCCCAACAGCCCAGCAGCCCAGCCCCCAGCCCATTCCCTTACCGGGTCGGGTCGGGTCTGCCGAACCCGACCCGTCCGCCTCAGACCCGGTCCCCCTCTCCCCACGCCGCCCGCGTCCCGCGCCGGCCACCCCGCGCAGCGCCGCGCTTCCCGGCCACGTTCCCCCGCTCCGCTCCGCCTTCTACGCCCTCGCCTCCGCCCTTCCCGCCTCGACTCCGCCTCTCCCGGCGGTTCCCTCCCTTATAAAAGCCGAGCCCCTCCGGCCACCATCTCCCCAGAACCTCCACCACTCGCCACCGTGCTGCCGCCTGAGCCCGCAGCCCCGGCCAGCCCCCAACGCCGTCGTCCTCCTCCCTTCTCCCCTCCTCGAGCACCGCCTCCGGCTCCCCCGAACGGCACAGCAGCCGCAGCAGCAGCTGTTCGAGCCGCTCCGGCGCCGCCGCCGTCAGTCCGACCCGCCGCCGCCTCCTCCAGCGAGCGCCGCCCTGCCCTGCCCTAGCCCGGCCGGCCTCCTCTGCCGCCCAAGCCGCCGTCCTCGCCGGAGAAACCCTAATTTTTCCTAATTTTGTGTCGGCGTGTCGGACACGACACGGACACGGGATTTTTCGGGTTTTTAGACCCAGTTCAGGTGCGTGTAGTTTCTTGCTCGTAGCTCGGATTTCAATTCCGTAAATTACGTTGCGAAGCCTGTATGACCCTCTCGGTGCCCGGACAAACCGCTCGGGGCATCGCTTCCTATGGTGATCGCACACCGCGATCCAAAAACAGGAAAACCAGACCCTATTTCACCCCGGAACTGAGTACGCCCCGCCAAACGGGATGACTTGGTCACGTGCGGTCTTCACAGATACGTGCGCAGCATTGATACGGACGTGTGAGATTTCGCAGAAGTCGATTCGGGTGTGCGTGCACACCGGGATCAACGCGTATCCGCGGACACCGCCCCGTATCCGTCTTTTCTGCAATTCGCCCTAACTTCTTGTACACTCGTCGGATCGAGACGAAACTTACGCCATTGGACTCGTAGCGATACGCTGCTCCTGTGGGTCAAGTTTGGTTCGATTCTGAGAACGTTGACGAAATCGCGTGTCGTGGGCCCCATAGGCCCCGCTCGATGGGCGATTTTGTGATCGGCTCATCGGAATTAAATTCTGAAAGTTCCGTTGGATTCGTATCAGCGTTCCTGACTTGTTGACACTAAGTTTGGTGCATTTGGAGACTTTTGACCCTGACGCATTTTTCGGTGCAAAGCGGGCCTACCGGCGGAGCCCGTTTTGACCCGAAACTGTCGTTTCTGCCCTTGTCTCCAAATTGGATCCAAGGACAAGCATTTCTAGCTATTTGACATCTTCTGAGCATGATGGTAATGTTTATTTCAGCTTTTGGACTCATTTTTGGAAAATTTCCCCGAGATACAAACTATATTTGGATCCAAACAACAGGCAAGTACCTGCACTTCAAGTTTAAATCTTTATATTGTGATAATTAATCCCCTGATCTACTAGTACCCTTGATGATTACACGTAGTGTTAGAATACTGGAATTTATGTCTTGAATACTGGAGTTCATGTCTTGTTTTTCATGTCGGGTGGGAGAATACTAGAAGGCATATAGTTTACCTTTCCCCCTGTCGTGTTTAATAGCTGTTGGTACACGACTGTACCCTCAGTCGGATCTCGATTATTCCTGTTTAATAGCCGTTTATGACGGCCGTATTAGCCTTATAAACCCCTACATGCCAACTATGTATTATAAAACAAATACAAGTTCACACAGATAGCTTCTGGTCTTGTTATAGTTCTTGCTGACTGTTGTAGTTTTATTTCCTGTCTTATTTATTCCTGTTTTCTCATATCCCTATTTATAGCATTAACTCTTAGTTATTATTGTTTCTTTTATGCATATTCTCAATATAATACTCAGTCTAATTGTCATAAATATTCAGTTTAATCTTGTTGTGCGTTGTGTACTTTGCTCCTTTCCTGACTGGATCCGTTGATTTAGGCGATGATGAGGACTTTGCTCCTACATATTATGGCCCCTATGAGGGAACAGATGACACTTATGAGGAGCCAGATCCCACCCAGGAGACCACTGCTACAGAGTAGTTAGCAGTAGCTATTTTATTTATTGCTCTTTATCTTAGTAATCGGGTTTGTCCCCGATTCTATTTCTGGATTCTGTATTAAACATTTGAGCTGTTGTCACATTTATTTTCTTTGAAATCTTAAGCATCTTTTTTCCATTATTATTATCTTGCCTATTTGATTTGTGAATGAGCTAGATTAGTTAACTGTGGATTTGACCTAGACAGCGTACTACCGCCGACACTGCGGCGTAGGCTGGACGTATCCACGTACTCGTACCCGAATTTCCGTGTGCGGGTCGTGACACATATATTATGGCTTCCATATATGGATATACATCATGTACTTTCTCAAGTGAAGGTGGTAGCGCAAGTCGATATGCCACTTCTCCCACTCTTTTTAGCACGTCAAATGGTCCAATATACCTTGGACCCAACTTGCCGCGTCCTCCGAATCGAATGGTGCCTCTGGTGGATGAATATAATATATTGAACTAGGAGCCTCTGTCATCAGCTCCTGTCGAATCTCTCCATTTGGAACATAAAGATGATTACCATATCGTAATGTCTTATCATCATGGATACGCAGTCCTGCCTGCTCTCCGGTCTCTGTCCTTTCCTTTAATCTTCTGAATCTGGCGTCTGTAGGTAATGATATCTTGATTCTTTCTACTAGTGATGATTGTACTTGCAAGTTGACTAGTATCCCGTCTGCTCCGGGTAATATTACTTCGATGCCAAGCTCTTGCAAGTCCTCCAATAATTCTCTGTGCTGTCATGAAATAAGTTGCTGGCCTCCGGCTTAATGCGTCTGCTACAACGTTAGTCTTGCCTGGGTGATAATGTAGCTTTATTTCGAAATCTTTCATTAATTTAAGCCATCGACGTTGCCTCATATTTAACTCCTTCTGCGTGAAGACATACTTGAGGCTTTTTGTGGTTGGTATAGATCTCCACTCGTTCCCCATATAAGTAATGTCTCCATAGCTTAGAGCAAATACAACGGCTATAAGTTCCAAGTCATGAGTTGGATAATTCATGCACTCGTAACTGTCTAGATGCATATGCAATTACCTTGCCATGCTGCATCAATACGCATTCCAAGCCTTTTCCTGATCTTGATAGAATAGTTAATACTGGTGTTGTAGTCAGTCGCTTCTTCAATTCCTCGAAAGTGGCTTGACACTCGTTGGTCCATATGAAATCTTGATTCTTACAAGTCAACCGAGTCATAGATGCTGCCATCCATTTAGGAGTCAGTCAATTGTCCATCCAGATGAAATCCATTTAGACCCCTGATAGCAAAAATGATACATTCTTCATCGAAACACTTGAGTTCTGAACTTGACCAAAGTTACGAGGCAAACATTTCATGCTGCCATAGTGATGTATGTATCAGGAAGGTAACAAAATAAAATGTAGGTAGGTAGTGAAGGGTCATTCTAAGGGTAGCACAGTTTTTAAACTGAAATCAACTCTAATAATAGAGTTTAGTAATTTTACAAGAAACAAACAAAAATGGCTACAGAAACAATACACTTTTAGTGCTTACACTAAGCATGAGGTTTCGCTTTTACGAAATAAGGGAAGACGGAAAACAATAATCAAGAGTTCAAAGGGGAGGTAATAGATTAGAAGTGTGAGGATCAAGGCGTTTAAAGAATTCAATGGAAATTGTCAAGACAGTTGTGGATTGAAATACTATTTTGGTAATTCATATTCATATGCTTGTATCAGTATAGTTATGTAACTGATACGATATGCTTAGACATATCTAGAGGGTAAGTACATTTGTCTACTAATCACTATATATCTCCATCCACGTAAAGTAGTTATGCGAAGGGCGAACCAAGCGTACTATGGTTGATCAGACAGTAATACACGGATTCTGAAATGTATTAGTGTAGTACTCCAATAATATATATATCATGAACAAGCTTGATAAAGAATAAGCTTGCAAAACCAGGCTATAATAGCAGTATAAGTCAAGGTTGTACAGCAAATATAAGTACGCTAGATTATGATGAGAGAAATTACAAAATAATTCAAATTCGCAAAAGATAAGACTCTACCATCTTTACAGTTGTTATTCTAACTCCTTGTCTAAGTTGCTAGTCGACCAAATAGGGGTATGGCCTTCTAAGTTCTAAGTCTTAATAAACACTATCGTCTTATGCTAGCATATAGTTAATGTCGATCAATTACACTACAATAATGAGTCAAGAGGACTATGTGTTACTAGGTTGTGAGGCATACTACCCAACTTAAAATAATAAACTAATACTGTAACTGCCTTAAAGGAGATCCTACAAAATAACCTGGTCTTGGTAAATAAAGTAGAACTCTTGCACGAGGAAAAGATCTTGGTACTCATTAAGGTCTTTTATTGCATTATATAGGTAATGGTCACCTCAAGTCTTAATCACTGTGCTTATAGAACAAGTGTCAATAGTAAGAATGAAAAATTTACTAGCCTTCAAGGAAAAAATAGAGATATAACTTGTATCGAGGTGTGGTACAAGTTACGCGATTTAAAACTAAGGGATAATCATCTTGTTACAATCTACAAGATCAACTCAAACTTATCAAGCTCTAGCACAAAATTTTCAAATTTTAACATTAACAACTATAATCCTAGCAAACTACATATCCTTAACACAAGATAAATCACTTGGTCTAAAATCAGAAGTGTCAAGTGGCACGAGTTGAAAGATGAAGGAAAGAAACGTAATTAGTCGTCGCACAATAGCGAGCGCGATGGGTCCAGAGGAACAAGGCATGAAATAAAATAGAGGCTATTGATAATGTCATGGTTTCTTGAGGGAAGGTGGTTGTTAATCTCTGTGTTCGAGGCATGATCAAGAGAAATGTTCTAGTCATTCCCCTTGGCTTCCTAAGATACTGCTCTGCTAATATCAAGTCAAGAAGCTAAAGTTTGTAGTGCTCTAGTACTATCTCATCATGAAAATCTAGGTTAGTCCTAATATTCAACCTTGGATTGCTATTGGTTCCTCAATACTAGGGTCAAACACTATGGCCAAACTTCTAACTAACCCTGCGTAAAACAGAGCTTCAAGGTTATTTGCGTAAAATTTTGCTAAGCAGTCTGCGTATAACAGAGATCCAAGACTGTCCGCGTAAAATAGAGATTCAAGGTAGTTTGGCGTAAAGTAGGGTTTCAGAGTTGTCTGCGTAAAATAGAGAAGCGTAAAGTAGGGTTTCAGAGTTGTCCGCGTAAAACAGAGAAGCGTAAAGTAGAGCTTCAGAACTGTCTGTTGTCTGGCGTAAAGTAGAGGTTCAGAGTTGTCTGGCGTAAAGTAGAGGTTCAGAGTTGTCTGGCGTAAAGTAGAGGTTCAGAGTTGTCTGTCGTAAAGTAGGGGGTTGAGACTGTCTGCGTAAAGCAGAGATAAAAATATTTTGGCGTAAAGTAGATATTCAACTATCTGGCGTAAAGTAGAGGTTTAAAGTAGTTTGGCGTAAAGTAGATTTTTAGAATTATCGACGTAAAACAGAGAAGGGTAAAGTAGAGCTTCTGAACTGTCCACGTAAAAGTCTGTTATACTTCCTGCGCGTAAAAGTCTGTGTAAAGTCTGCGCGTAAAAGTTCTGCGCATAAAAGATCGGCGCGTAAAATCTGCGCGTAAAAAATATCTCCTGCGTAAAGTCTGCGTAAAAATCTGCGTAAAGTCTGTCTGCGCGTAAAAGATTGCTGCGTAAAGCTTGTGCGAGAAACTCCTTGTATTCCTCGGATGAATTTGTCAGTCAAATTAGTGAACTTGATATTTGACCAAAAAATACTGCACAATGATCGAGAGGACGGCTGTGATGATGATTTTGCACAGAGATCCAGGTTGTCGTTTAGTGACATATTTGATACACCACTCAAAGGAAGAAAATTTTGAGTCTTCTGAATACGCTTCATATTCTTCATTGATAAAAATGAGCTTTTACGTTCAAGTCCGAAATGAGTTTTTACGCTCAAGACAGAAATAAGTTTTTTTACGCTCAAGATAAGACAAAATCGACAGAGATGAGCTTTTACGCTCAAGATAAGTCAAAATTCAGCCGCCACGTCAAAAGCTATTTCTTGCACAGGGCTCGAGGCATATCTCTGCATTTAATGTACGAGATTTGTTCAAATGGGTCATGACTGGGAAGCTAAGGCTGTGACAAATATGCTCTCATCACCATCCTTACATTTTATGCCTAATCAGGCTACTTTATGCTGGTTATCTAGTATTCAGGAATCATCAAGTTTACGCAGGGGCAGTTACCTTCGTGGCTTGTATGTCATGATCTTATAAAGGGATACGTGTCATACGTAGATTGAACGTGGGTAGCAGTTGTCATAATCGTGGCGTAAAGGAGGCAATCTTCTTCATAGTTCGGCCTTTACGCCAACAAGATCGTCATTTGGCTTTTACGCCAACAACAGTCATTTGGCTTTTATGCCAACAAGGGTAAAGGGTCTTTGGCGTAAAACTTTATTTATCCAAACATAGGATGGTTGAACGGAAGAATGGGGTTTTAGTCAAGCATGGATGAGATCCTTATACTCTATTCCTATACGCAGGCTTGTTCTGTACAGTTACGTAACCGAGACAATATATTCGAGACCTGCATGTGCCACCACTAAAAACATGTCACGTCCCAGTCCCAAAATACGTAGGACTAGGAATACGTAACACTCCTAGCCACATGTATATGACAACTCCAATATATATATGGAAGCCATAATACGTGCGTACGCTGTATAATGAACAATAATTCACAAGTGATAAAACTATCACAAGTCACATGGTATAATCTACATCTCATCCACAGAAATCAAATATAAATGAATAACCAATAACCATGTAACTAGATCTCAATATAAAGTATCTAAAGAATGACAGTCGGATGGAAACAAATCCACTGCCAAAATAGAATATAAAATGAACAAGATAAACCCCCATATAAATACAATATCTAACCATCACGAGGCTCGAAGAGAAGACCTTCTCAAAATATAAGTAGCCAGTCCGGACATGCGCTCCTGCGAATACTTATGAACATCTACACCTGGCAAGGGACCAGGTCCTCAGAGGGACATAACAAGATACATAGAAGCATGCCATAAAGTAAATACTGAATAAATAAAGGGGGTGTGCTAACCATCTAAGTGAATGCAATTTTGAGGACAACTTAGTACGTATGGGAAAGTGTAGGCTAGACATATGCTGACGTAATTCACCAATCGTCGTGACTGGCTAATATATGCCACATATGCCCCCAGACCATGGGCACTCTGATAACGTCCATCTCCGAGGAGCATGGTATCTGAAATAGTATAACGTCCAACGTTTTATAGAGTATAGTATCTGCAAAAATAACAAGTGACGCCCAACACTCTAAAGAACGTGATATCTGCAATAATAACGTCCGTATCACTCTGTCGAGTGCGGTGTCTGTATAGAGGGAGTGGGTATCCCATACGCCTGCTAGTAGTCCTCCCCGCCCAATGTAGATATACAAGTCGTGAACACAACGTGGATATCTCGTACTATGATGCAAGTCTCTATAGAAATAAACAACTAAGCTAAATACCGTTACACGTGTTGCTCGTACCGATGGCCAGTCGAGTATGAGGCACGCGTCCCTACATGAACTCACTTTGAGACGTGTAATGATATGTGTCAAGGCCTGGGGAGTCATACCGATAACTCCAAAACTTTAGGTGGGTCTACTAGACACTAGGTCAAACACAAGTCCTAACGTCAACGCATTCGTTGACTGTACCCGAGTCTCTCTAGGACGCGCACAGTTATATAATATAAACATGCAACAAATAATTCAGAATTTAAACAGTACAACAAGTCAAGGTATACTTGCCAGACAAGAAATCTGTATACTGTAATCGTCCAAATGTCAAGGACACAGGATTTAGAACTAAGGCCTCCGAATAAACGTCTCCGGATGCGGTGAAGACGATGTTTGAGTTTGGTGAAAGAATTAGAGTTAGGATTTGGGGTGTATTGCATGGAATATATATAGGAAAAGAAGTCGGTTTCCGTGGGGTAGTGGTTCCACAAAACTACTGCTGTTGCTATTTTCTTTCTTTCTCTGGTCTTGGTTTTCACTTGAGGAGAGTTTAGTAATAATCGAGATAAGAGGCGGTGGAATAGGATGGCTCACACGCGCGGAGAAGGGAAAGCAAAGTTGATTTTTGCTACTACTGCTGTTGATATTTTCTTCTCCTAATGGGTCCGGGTAGAGTTAAACGGGTAGTGGGTTCCGGCGGGTAGGGTGTTTGGGTTTCAGGTTGAGATCCAATAGAAAATTCTATTCTGATTAATTATATCTATACATAGAAATAATTCTGAAAATTATATCTTGGTGCCTACGGTTAAGCTAGCAACTGTCCAAGGGTCTCTTACATGGAATAAATTAGGAAAAAATTTATAATGGCTCCATAAATCCTCTAAATGCTTAAACACCTTAAAATAAAATCTAATAAAATCTATTCTCTCTATTTAGCTTATAACTATTATAAATAAATAATTTAATATGATTTTCAGAAGTAGGGGTTTTACATATTATGTTGACAAGATACATTTTATGCAACACGATAGAGACTTAATCTTCAGTTTAGTTGAGCGTTGGCGGCCCGGACGAAATACCTTTCAGCTACCATTCGGAGAGATGAGTATTATTCTAGCAGATGTGGCAAATATTTTAGGTTTACCTATTATGGGTGAACCTATAATAATTGATAAATCAATTTCCGCCGACACTATAATTCTGAAGTACCTAGGTGTGAACGTAGTAAAAATCTTGTGACGTTTACGTGGCCCCGTCACAAGTTTTTGAACCTAGATCGTATTAGTGATCAAGTTATCTCAGTTGATGAGGATCGGGTAAGTATATATTTTTTTTGCAACTTATGTTATTATTTACGTAGTATGTTTTTAATTTAATTTAACGCATATAATTTCTTCATCATTTGTTCAGGTCATTGCTTGCACCAGAGCCTACTTGCTAGGTTTATTAAGCGGAATATTATTTTCAGACTCATCGGATTTAGTTGATTTACGTTTTCTACCTTTTTGGTAGACCTGGCCGCACCTACGTGTCACGCTTGGGGAGCGTCAGTGTTGGCATATTTATATAGTTCTATGACAGATTTTGTATAATTTGAAGACATGAATGCAATGAAGGTAAATCTAAGTAGTTGTGCGACATTAATACAGGTATGAAAATATGTGCACTTATATCATATCTAAAGTTTTACATAATTCCATTTACCTTGAAAATAGATGCACTTATATCATATGGTCGTATTTTCTAGGTTTGGTCCTACGACCACTTTCATATTGGTAGGTCAGTCCCTCGTATTAATACCGACGTTGAAGTTTTCCCGTCAGCTTTACGGTGGACTACGGATGCAGCAGATCCAGTACACTGTGAACATGTGGTTATCTCTTTATACCGGGTCGAACTTGATACACTGAAGTATAACGAGGTAAAATATCTGTATTATTATTTTATAAAGCCATTATAACCATTATCTTATAATTTTTTGTCATAAAATAGGCGACATGTTGTCTGTACCGGCTTGAGCATAATCCTACTTAAATACAAACAACAGCCTATGACCTTAATGTCCATAGTTGTTTCCTAATATTCGACGGTAAAATTATGTATCATCCAGCTGATCGCGTTATGTGATAATTCTGGGTGAAACAAAAGATTTCCGATGAGCCACCATGTTTAAACCGTAGTAAAGGGTGTCACGCCCCAATCTCCCGCAAGCTCTACCGTGGGACAATCGTTCTAATCGGGATGTGATGCCGTACGAGCCTGGAGTTGCGCTCGTACAAGGCGATGTTGTCAAACACCAAATGTTATCATTGAATCAACCAAGTTGCAGCGGAAGTCAAGTATTGTGTACCAAGCACACATCAGAGTAATACGCGACGAAGCTCACGATAGGGTCCAAATAAAATGCCCTGAGGCAATACCACAAAGGCGATGCCACGAAGACGATAAAATGCTCTTGCTCTTTTCTCTAGCCCACAAAGGTACTTACAGTTCATACATCTTGTCCCGTATATCCAAGCAGCGCAACTACGCCTGTGTACCTAAAATATTGCCCACAAACGTGGGTCAGTACACAACCGTACTGGTGAGCGGGGTAACCCACTCGCCTAAGCCGACACTAAGTAAAAATAGTAAATGCAACAGTTATATGGTGATCTTTTTAGTTGAATCCTAGATTCTTTTCATGGCATAGGGATGACATGTTAAGGAAAGCTGTAAAGCAGTTTAAGCATGCAAGCATTCAACTCAAACCAAACGACAAGCATTTTATATATCCGACCCGTCTAACTCAATGCCATCGCTTGCACGATAACATATCGAACCAACAGTCTCGCCTCAATATCCTTCCTCAACCAACAATTTATATCCCAATCTCGAGTGCACACTCTTGTCGAGGCAAGGTGGCCGCGCCTACACGAAAGCCAAACCAACAAAAGAAAAGCAAGCCAACTCTTATCTATATGAAGTCACTGGCAAAGCCATAAAGGACAAAATCCAAGCATTAACGGCGCGCCCTATCAGCCCGGGTAGCAAGCCCCGCTGGAGGTCCCGTAATGCATCGTGACTAGCACGAATTAATATTTCCCTCCGGATCGATACGGTCCCAGTGCCCCGGGAAGCCGTTTCGAGGAAATGTCAAACCCTGTGTACACAGGTTGTCCGTGACATGCAGAAAGTAGGTATGACGAGAGGATCGAACATTCTCTCCCCACCAAGCGATCCTAGACTCGTTTCAACCGAATATCCAACTAAAGCATCCATAACCATTCTTCCAACATATCCAACCAAGGAGTCCAAATCTCGACCTCAATATATATATCCCAAGGCACCAAAATACTCATAAGCACAATCTCTCAAGTTGTGCCCAAGTTATGCCCACACTTCACATTGCCGCTTTCCAACACAGTGTTTCACATTGGATGCAACACCCCACACTCCGAATAATCCCATGGCACAATGCCCCAATAGTGGCACAATACCCTCGCCGATGCAGTTGTTCGGTTTTGAACCACAACTGCTCGCTTTGCAAGACAAAGCGACCCAGTGAAACTCGTGCACGGATGCACGCTCGCTCGCCCGGATTCCCGATATTCCCATTGTGTCATTCCAACTTGTATAATTCCAACCGTCCAAGTATAATCCCAATTATCCAACCGACTGCCTCAAGTGTATAACCCAACTATCGTACCAACTAACCAACGCGTAAATCATATCAAGCCACAATCCTACCAAGCCAACGACGTACACTCTATGCACGTCTCAGTGTAGTGTTTCCCAATGTTTCAGCCCAAGTGTTCAAGCCTTTTACGTATTTCCATATTATTAGGCATGAAGGAGTAGAGGAGAAGGGAAAGAGCCCACTCACAATGATTGATCCTGTTAGGCATCCTGTCCTGCCGATACAGCCAATCCCTTGAACCCGTGGTCCGATGCAAGCGCGATCTACTCAACTGGTATGACCGTGCGAGCAGGCCGTGCTCTCCAAATCATCCGACCGATCGGATTAAGGAAGACGGCATTATCGCTTCCATTCAGCTATTCAGTACTATTCGGAACGAACTCCTGATTTCCGTCGAACCCGTTAGCCATCTGCACATTGAAACCAACTCGATTAATCCTTCTTCCCAAAATCCAATATTTCAAATGTAACCAGCATTTGATTTATTCAATCCGACTCAGCGTAACGCTCCGAGCGGTTGCGGGGCATTACATAATATACCACTTAGAATCAGGTTCGTCCATGAACCGTGCTGGTACTCATTCCTTACTAGCATGCCACAATCCAATTCCATAGATCTGCTCTATGCAACTCTCATATTCACTATTTCTGACTCAATATTTTGCTCTGTTGAACGCTCGTACACATTTTACGAATTCCCACGTCCTCCTTGCAGCTCAATACGAATTCTTCGTATCGCTTAGTTTTGGATCGTACATATATTTAAGGCGTCCCTAAAATACATGTATTTCAGCCGAGCTTTGCGATAGCAAATTTGAACAAGTTACAAGGGTATCTTTATGTTCGAGGCGTCCATTTGCTTTGCTCCCCATTGAATCAATTCCGATTTTCATTCCAACATATTCGCTTGAGCACTATCCTCAAATATGATAGTTTTCCACCGACTCAATCAGTTCGTATTCCAACTCAATCCATCCAACTATTTCTGAAAATCAGTACTAGCAATATCTCGAAATATATCTCATGCACCAAACGATCATCTCAACTGATCTATCCCAGCTATGCGACTTACCCAAATATCAACTTTGCTTAGATCAGCTCAGTCAAACACATTTCTTGCCATCTCAATATCTCACAGGGTGAACATCTATATTGAGGTTCGTGTGATCCACGAAGATCTCGCCGCCACGCCAAGGGATTGTATCGCCACGATTTCAACGTGGACACACTCGCCATAATTCTTAGGTTGCGCATGGAATAGTTCTTCGCGCTGCTTCCACTGCCTCGAAGCATTAGGACATCACCTTTGCCTTCCGAACGAGCACGCTTCCCAGACTAAGTTCTGAGACATCTTATAAATCTGAGGCAAATCTGTCCCTTCCAGTATTCGCAAAGATTTGATCTGAACGAGCCGCTGCTTTAACTTCACGAGCTAGTTTCACATTCGTCAATTCATATGAATGCTATTCCCTTCCAGGGCACGATGAGTCAGAGGCGATGCCATCGATAAAAATCTGCGACTCTGAATCTCATCAGTTGACTAGGCTACCTTCCACCATCGCTTCGATCTTTTGGCTGCATCTTCAGCTGAAGACTATCCCAAGGGTCTCTCAAAATCCAACACTCAGTCAACAAGCCAAATCTCATTGCTCACATCTACCCTCAACGCATTCCCAAATACGCCGCCTCAAGGGTCGTTCTATGGGTCTATCATATTCATATCCGATTCGACGGGCAAGGTCGCTTAGGGTCAGCTGTCCCGAAGCTACGCTCGATAATTGTAATCATCACGATGGACAGTTACTATAAACTATGCTACATCTCATCTGTAAACCCAAATCAAATCCAACCATCCATCCGAGCGAACTCCCGAATCCGAGCAATGTGCTCGTTGAAACCGTCTACCATCAATCCGTTGTTCTACCCTGAATCCATCAAATTTCTGAATTGTATGTTCGATTCTCGCACTACAAATTGCAATAATTCTCAAAAGCCAAGACTCGCTCCAATTCTTATCCATTTGCTGCGTTCCATAATGCACGTCCAACTTACTCGAGCAGCACAGTGATTTGTTCCGACGTTGCTCCCACATTTAGCTATCTTTAAAAGCATGTCCGCCAAAATCTTTTGCCTTCTGTTGTTGCCACAATCCGTCCACGTCTTTCCGGAGAATCCGTCTACCATCGTTGCACCATCTTGCCCAAAATTCTATTTCAGCTAAACCTAGGTCGACTTCTCGAGCAGCAATGTCTAAAATCTTCAAGTTTGAGTGAATACATCGCTTCGTCCCTCCAAGCCAAGTTCGTGTTTCTTTGCTCAACCAACAGCTCAAATGTGTTGCCCAACATCGTAGTTCATGCTCGCTATCCTTTCGATAATCCCATCGCTTTGCTCAAGCGTAACCCAAATATTTGTTCCGATTTCGTCCATCTCTTAAGCCCAACGATACTTCCATTTGCACGATTCCGTCCTTGAGTTCTCAAGTCTAATGTATCGAAGGATACCCGAGTCAAATTCTATTGTACTATATACCACTTGGAAATATAGTTGCCCTCGTACGTAATCTGCGTCAACCAGCGTCTATCCCAAACCGACTATTCCGAGGTGATTCTGTCGAATCATAACTCAATATTCGCTTGCTCCATTTTCATTCTTTCCAACTCAGTCGATTTGCACCAACCGACTTGTATTCGTTATCCGAGTCCGTCCAGGCAATTCCCATAGATGTTCAACCAAAATATTTCCAATGCCTTGCTTAACACGTTTGATCCCATATACCACTTCGAATCAAGTCGCTACTCATATTACGTTTCCTTTCACGAATCTAAAAATCTGTTCGAACCATCCCTTAGGTGTGATCATGCCATTCCCATCTTAAGTCTGACACAAAAAAACTTAGCCGATTCTTTAACCATCAATCTCGTTAGGCAACTCGTGCTATGTTCCATTCTCATTGCTCCCAGCTATTCTCAAACCGTCTGATACTTTCGCAACACGAGCAATCGTGCAACGATTGTATTCCAAGTAGTCCAACCCAATACCCAACGGTTCCATACCTTTGTTGTACGAGCAACTCGTTCCAACTCATCCTGATATTCCCGAGCCAAACTCAAATCTGCCCAACCGATGCGCCACAGCCGAAATTCCAACTTATATCCAACACAATCGCTAGACGAGCAACTCGTGCAAGGATCCATTCTCATCGAAAGTTTCTACTCAAAACATGCCGCATAACCAAATCTCGTTAGCCAGCCAACTGATCCATTGAGGCAATCAGAATCTCCTGAACGATAAACCAAGCCAACCCAACGAAGCCCACAACTTGTTGCATAAATACAACAACACCAACCAACTTGCTGCACGAATGCAACAACGCCTAACGAGGCTAAGCGATCTAACGAAAACCAACCAAGGCAACCCAACATAGAATAATATACAGCCACAACAAGCAATAAATAGACTTATTGCATGAAATATCCGATGCGGTACCGAGTAGAGTCAAGAGCTAGACGACACGCGGAAGCTATTTAGAGTTTATGATGAAGCGAAGGACCAAGTCCGAAGAAATAAACCGGGCGCTCTGATACCAATTTGTCACGTCCCAATCTCCCGCAAGCTCTCCCGCGGGACAATCGTTCTAATCGGGACGTGATGCCGTACGAGCCTGGAGTTGCGCTCGTACAAGGCGATGTTGTCAAACACCAAATGTTATCATTGAATCAACCAAGTTGCAGCGGAAGTCAAGTATTGTGTACCAAGCACACATCAGAGTAATACGCGACGAAGCTCACGATAGGGTCCAAATAAAATGCCCCGAGGCAATGCCACAAAGGCGATGCCACGAAGATGATGAAATGCTCTTGCTCTTTTCTCTAGCCCACAAAGGTACTTACAGTTCATACATCTTGTCCCGTATATCCAAGCAGCGCCACTACGCCTGTGTACCAGAAATATTGCCCACAAACGTGGGTCAGTACACAACCGTACTGGTGAGCGGGGTAACCCACTCGCCTAAGCCGACACTAAGTAAAAATAGTGAATGCAACAGTTATATGGTGATCTGTCTAGTTGAATCCTAGATTTTTTTTATGGCATAGGGATGACATGTTAAGGAAAGCTGTAAAGCAGTTTAAGCATGCAAGCATTCAACTCAAACCAAACGACAAGCATTTTATATATCCGACCCGTCTAACTTAATGCCATCGCTTGCACGATAACATATCGAACCAACAGTCTCGCCTCAATATCCTTCCTCAACCAACAGTTTATATCCCAATCTTGAGTGCACACTCTTGCCGAGGCAAGGTGGCCGCGCCTACACGAAAGCCAAACCAACAAAAGAAAAGCAAGCCAACTCTTATCTATATGAAGTCACTGGCAAAGCCATAAAGGACAAAATCCAAGCATTAACGGCGCGCCCTATCAGCCCAGGTAGTAAGCCCCGCTGGAGGTCCCGTAATGCATCGTGACTAGCATGAATCAATATTTCCCTCCGGATCGATACGGTCCCAGTGCCCCGGGAAGCCGTTTCGAGAAAATGTCAAACCCTGTGTACACAGGTTATCCGTGACATGCAGAAAGTAGGTATGACGAGAGGATCGAACATTCTCGCCCCACCAAGCGATCCTAGACTCGTTTCAACCGAATATCCAACTAAAGCATCCATAACCATTCTTCCAACATATCCAACCAAGGAGTCCAAATCTCGACCTCAATATATATATCCCAAGGCACCAAAATACTCATAAGCACAATCTCTCAAGTTGTGCCCAAGTTATGCCCACACTTCACATTGCTGCTTCCCAACACAGTGTTTCACATTGGGTGCAACACCCCACACTCCGAATAATCCCATGGCACAATGCCCCAACAGTGGCACAATACCCTTGCCGATGCAGTTGTTCGGTTTCGAACCATAACAGCTCGCTTTGCAAGACAAAGCGACCCAGTGAAACTCGTGCACGGATGCACGCTCGCTCGCCCGGATTTCCGATATTCCTATTGTGTCATTCCAACTTGTATAATTCCAACCGTCCAAGTATAATCCCAATTATCCAACCGACTGCCTCAAGTGTATAACCCAACTATCGTACCAACTAACCAACGCGTAAATCATATCAAGCCACAATCCTACCAAGCCAACGACGTACACTCTATGCACGTCTCAGTGTAGTGTTTCCCAATGTTTCAGCCCAAGTGTTCAAGCCTTTTACGTGTTTCCATATTATTAGGCATGAAGGAGTAGAGGAGAAGGGAAAGAGCCCACTCACAATGATTGATCCTGTTAGGCATCATGTCCTGCCGATACGGCCAATCCCTTGAACCCGTGGTCCGATGCAAGCGCGATCTACTCAACTGGTATGACCGTGCGAATATGTCGTGCTCTCCAAATCATCCGATCGATCGGATTAAGGAAGACGGCATTATCGCTTCCATTCAGCTATTCAGTACTATTCGAAACGAACACCTGATTTTCGTCGAACCCGCTAGCCATCTGCACATTGAAACCAACTCGATTAATCCTTCTTTTCAAAATCCAACATTTCAAATGTAACCAGCATTTGATTTATTCAATCCGACTCAGCATAACGCTCCGAGCGGTTGCGGGGCATTATAAAGGGAGTGTAACTAAAAAGCAAGCCAAATAATTCTACAGTAGAATTTTAGATTGGAGACACAGCCTGCGGTACAGTCGTCTCAACTAATGGACTCTATAGATGAGGGTAAGTTATTTAAAAAGTTTAACAAAATAAAATTTCCAAAATTATATGAAATCAAACACTCATATTTGTTTAAATTGTGTAGCTATAGAAGCATGAAAAATACGCTTGGAAGAGCTACGCAGCCTCTTGATACAGAGCAGCGTAAGCAGAGGCCTTCAGAGCCATCAGGCGTACAACAGAGTTTTCTCCGCTAAAATACAGCGTGAAGAATAAAACTCAAAGGACCATCCGCGTAGGTGCAGTGCGTCCAGGCCGCTCCAGCGTGAACAGAGTTCTTCATCGCCTCCATGGCGTAAAATTCATCCGCTCTCAAAGCAGCGTTATAGCGTACGAGGAACGCTTCATCTTCCCCGAAATGAACCTGTCAAGTCATGCAGTGAATCTGACCTCTGACTCCTGACAAAAGGTGATGCACGGCTACCCAGACGACGGCTGGAAATGATGGTAGACCTCTCGGGACGCGTCCCACAGTAGGATGGCGGATCTCACCATTTAATGCAGAGGATTTGGTAAAACATCACCAAACCGTCGTTTACTGGAGTCCCCTCAGCATAAACCGCTCTTTTTGCGTACAAGGGAATACGCCGCCCTGTTTTACACAGGCAAACATGAGCTGTTTTACGCTCCGCAGCAGACAAACCGCCTGCCACGTCAAAAGCTGCACTTTGTACGGGATTTGAGGCACGTCTCCACGTCTAATTGCACAGAGCGATGACAGTTTCTCTCAAGACACGTCTCTACGACGGGTGCACAGAAGGCCTGCAGACCTTCGAAACACGCCTCCACATTTAATGCATAAGATGATGGCAAATCTCTGCAGGAGATTTGGTTATATCTTCAAAAGTCGTAATTCTGGCTAAAGGCGTCCATATCAGCACGGTATGCAGCGGCTTCTACGCCCATTCAGGATCTGTGCTCAAGCGGCTTCTACGCCCATTCTGGCACGATATGCAGCGGCTTCTACGCCCATTCAGGATCTGTGCTCAAGCGGCTTCTACGCCCATTCTGGCACGATATGCAGCGGCTTCTACGCCCATTCAGGATCTGTGCTCATGCGGCTTCCACGCCCACTCAGTCTCTACGACTACTCGGCTTCCACGCCTACTCGGCTTCTATGCCTGTTCGGCTTCTATGCCTGTTCGGCTTCTCTGCCTGTTCGACTTCTGTGCCTGTTCGGCTTCCACGCCTACTCGGCTTCTATGCCTGTTCGGCTTCTATGCCTACTTGGCTTCTATGCCATGGTGACGGACATTTGGCTTCTACGCCAACCTCTTCTGCACTATGGATACCTACCTACGTGCTTTTACGCCATGATCTTAGTAGCAACCGTACGTATTGTGTCCCCTTAGTTGGACCCACGTCACCCGCTCAGTCAAAAGATCATCTATACGTAGGCATTGGTTACTTTAACCGTTGTGTAAAAGGGTGCTGTACTTTCCACTCCTCGGTTGCTACACCAACGGAGTGGTCACTGTCACCAAAGACTCTATAAATATAGGCCCCTGTCAATGGGGAACAAGGTCAAAAAATTTGGTCAAGAATACCAATATCAGATCCAAGGTCGACAATTGGAGAAGAGAGAACAAGGAGGAGAGAGAGAGAGAGAGCCCGGAGCTCAGGCAAAGAGCGGGGATCAACGACTTCGGCATCGTGCATCCACCCTCTCCTACAACCTTCGAAGCTGCTACCTGTCTTCCACGGCACTTCTTCAACATCGCGTGGTCCAAGGGCTAAAGTGATCGACCGCAGATCAGACACCTATAGCAATTTATACCCAGATTAAATAAATTGTACTCCCACATCCTCGTATAGGATTATATTATACAAGTTTGTTTGTAAACCAAAGGGCGCGGATTTCGCACAAACCCCGTTATTGAAATACACTTTCATTCTTTCGTTTAATACCACAAACAAGATGGCGACTCTGCTGGGGACGTCTTTCTCTTCTGACGAGGAAGTAATTGCTCAACGCGATACGGTATCTATAAGAACCGTGAAGAAGACGCTGGTCATTCATTTCGACCAGTCTGCTTACGAAGACATGCTTCGAACCGGGGGTAGCTCTCACTCTCTCTCCGTCCAAGACAATAGGAAGCTGCGCAAAGTGTGGATGCCCAAGACATACTCAACCATTCCTGTGGACTCTCCGATCTCTCCGATCTCTCCGACCAATGAGGTGGTAGCATCGCTCCCTCCGTGCCCTGCACGTAAAATTCAGTCTCCCGCTACGCGCGGTACAAACAAAACTTCGGGCAAGGCCTCTGCGCTAACCCAGAAGTATCCACTGCGCTCTACGCGTAGGAACCAGTCTCCCGCTACGCGCGGTACAGACAAAACTTCGGGCAAAGCCTCAGCGCTGACCCGGAAGTATCCACTGTGCTCTACGCGTAAGAATCAGTCTCCCGCTACGCGCGGTACAGACAAAACTTCGGGCAAGGCCTCTGCGCTAACCCAGAAGTATCCACTGCGCTCTACGTGTAGGAATCAGTCTCCCGCTACGTGCGGTACAGACAAAACTTCCGATGGTACCTCAATGCCAAATCGGAAGAACAGATCACGCTCCACGCAAGAAACAACATCTGACTTCTACGGTAAAACAGATGAGCGCGGTGATCTCCGCAAGGGGAAGCAAGCAGGCGAATATTCAGCCTCTCGGCCTTTACGCCAGCAAGAGAACAATCTGCCTACCCTCCGGATTACGCGAGAAGCCGATGGCCGACTGAGGACCTCTTCAGCTTTACGCCAGTCTGAGCGAATCTCCAAATTACGCCAGGCGAAGTCCCGCGGCGTAAAGCAAGCTCAGGTTGCTACTCCTGACCTACGCGAATGCCTAATCCAGAAGCGTAAGGAGAGGGGACCTTCCAACATGTCTATTACGCCCCCTAGAGAGCAATGTTGTAATAGTCATAAGATTGTGATTGACTGCTGCTGTTCTAAAGCAAAATGGTCGGTCTTCGACCGATTGAGCTACTCTCAGTCTTTTTCGGAAGAAGAGCACGCGTATGCGTCCGTGAACATGGCTTCACGCATACCCAGAAGAAGGTCGAGCTCAATACGTCATCCCTCTGGGCCTCCGAGCCGAAGAAGATTCGAAGACCTCCTCTGGAGCACTGAAGCTGGGGTGTTCCAAAACACTCGGGCAAGTTCATAGCAACCAGCTCCGTACTCATCTGATTCCGACGCTGGGGGTCGCCAATCTCCCAGATCAGATGCTGAGAGTGTAGAGTCAACTTTTGCGGCGACCTATACTAATCCTTCGATGACACCCAGGGAAGTGGGAGCTTACGCCATTGAAGACGAACGCGAGGAGGCTTCAGGAAACGCGGAACAACGCATCACTGTGCTAGAGACGTCTCTGAAGCAAATGCAATCCGTAATGGAGAACATGCACCAGATGATACTAACTCAGTACGCGACTGCCATGGCTCAAGCGTTGGTCCCGCCAACTCAGATGCATGTGGGGGTGGACTTACCACCATCCAACCCAAGCCAAGAACCTGCTCTAGATCAAGAGTCAGCAGTCCCTCCGCTTCCAACTGAGAATTCGATGCAGGCAGTGTGGGAGTTGAAAGCCCAGTTTGACGCCTTGAAGCACAAAGATCAGCTCAAGAAACTGGGAATCAACCAGCCTTACCCAGCTATCTGGAAAGAAGTCCCTTTTCCTCCGAAGTACAAACCTCAGACTATGGCTCTGTTCGAAGGAAAAACATTACCAAGTCAATACATGAACTATTTAAGTATGATGACGGTGTTGCTACAAGGGAACGACGTCCTCCTCACTCGGGTGTTCAAGGGCTGCCTCTCAGGAGTAGCCTATCAGTGGTACCGTAGCTTGGCGGACAACTGCATTACTTCCTTCGAGGACTTCAAAGCGCTATTCTTCACACGATTCTACGAGGGCAGAATGGACATGTCTATGTCCTCCCTCATTGAAGTCAAGCAAAGGGAAAAGGAAGATGTTCGCACCTTCGTCGAACGTTTTCGTCAGGCCACCTTACAAATGCCTCCAGGAGTTCCAGACTCGGCGTTAGTAGACATTTGCAGGAAGAACCTCCTTCCTATTGTCTCGGTATTCACAGGACCATATCAGTTCCATGAGTGGCCCTCGTTCATCGTCTCGGCAGTGGCCGTCGAAGACAACAGTCGCAAGACGCGCGACAATGGCATCATGATCTCCGCCTCCGATAGAGGCAAAAGGTCATCTCCCAGCGGCGACCATCCTCGCAGCTCCAAGGGAAAAGAAGCTCTGACGGTCAATACGTCCAGACAAAAGACGGCGGCAACCACGCAGACAAAACTCGGGACTTCCAGGCCCGTCGAGGTCTACTCTTTCGACGACGACGATATCCCTAGTATATTTGAGTGTCTCGTCAAAAGTGGCAAGATCACCCTGCCGGAGCTAAGGCGGCCCCAAGAGGTCGGCAGTACCGACGACCCCAAATACTGCATCTTCTACAGATATGTACACTACCCAACAAAGGTGTGTTACGTACTAAAAAGGAAGATCCAGGGGTTGATCGATGCTAAGGCCATCACCCTGCACAACACCGAGAAAACGGTCACAGCCAACATGATCTCTCTGCGGTTCGACGATCTGCCTCCCCAAGAAGTCATGGACGGTATCACACCTATTTCCCGAGCCACAATGGACATCGTCAATCTCCCTCCGGCTAGGGATCAAAATCATAACCTGGTACCCCTGACCACCCGTCAGGGCGAGATTATGTGGGTTCATCCAGATTTGGTGTCAGAGCTCGAGGAAGAGACTAAAGCTACTAAAGCTGCGTCTAGGAGGAGCTCAAAGTGCAAACCATGCCATATGGTCGCAAATTCTTCGCCATCAGACGAAGACGAGGTACTTGCTGCAACCCGGTCAGGGAGAGCCTACCTCAACGACTACGGAGCAAGTCAGGAGGATATACCGGCAGACGTTTCAGCTGCCAAACCTGCAGGGCCAAGCCCCGTCATACCGGAAGCCAACCCTTCAAAACCGACGCCGACGGACAAAGGAAAACAAAGAGAAGTGCGCTTCGATAAACCTGTGAAAAATATTCTGAACAAAGGTTTTGAGAAGCCGTATAACTTCGACATCCTAGCCCAACTGGCTAATACACCAGCCAGGCTCTCTATCTTCGAGCTACTCAGGCTCTCCCAAGACACTCGTCTAGCCTTGAGTGAAGCACTGATGCAGGCGGAGGCATGCTTGACCCAGCTCAAGTCTCCCGGCGAAGAACCAGTGGCGTGCCCTCAATGCCACAGTGTGATGGAGGTGGTCCCAAATATCACCTTCACCCAAGACGATATGTTGTTAAAACATAACAGGCATGACAGGCCCCTCTATTACACCGGGTACGTCGGTTCCATGGAGGTTGATCGGATTCACATAGATCCGGGATCATCGATCAGCATCATCCCGCACTGTCTGCTCAGACCGTTGAGGATTCCTACCAACGAACTGGCTTACACCTCCACTACAATCGTGGGATTCAACGCCGGAAGAAGTAAGCCGTTGGGGAAGATTCGCCTGAGGATCCAGATTGGCAACCTCAGATCGGTGGCCACATGTTACGTGATCGATTCAGAGGTATCCTACAATATCTTGCTGGGAAGACCGTGGATCCACGATCACAACATCGTTCCTTCAACTCTACATCAATGTCTTAAATATATAGACCCCCAAGGAATGGTACAACGGAGGTGGCCGACCTAAACCCGTTTAAAGGAGTAGAGTCCTACTATTTCGACGCCGTGTTGTACTCGCAGGACCACACGGAAGAAGTGGCGGGCAAGACAGAAAAGGAATCCCACCGGGAGCCAGGAGAACCCTCTGCCGCACTACCGCTGTCGATCAGAGTGAAAGGACGAACCACTCGTCCAAAAGCCATAGAGCCCATGGCTATTCACCTGAACAGATCCAGCTCAGGGAAAAGAAGCAATTCTCCAATGGTTACTCTGAACCAGAAGCCTCCACCTTTGGTCATCAACCTTCGGCGCGACGAGCAGCCGACCGATGTAAACACGACCAGGAACGGAGTTCCAGATGGCAATAAACATCCTCTTTTCCAGTACATTAATGCTCAGATTCCAAATCAGGAACCCACTCCCCGTGACGAGGTAGAACCCATAGCACGAAAGTTCTTGGAAGCTATGGACTCCTACCATCCGCATATCTGGGAAGCAGCGTCATCATCCAACGTCATCACAACGTATGGACCGCATGAAGATTCTATCTTCATAATCCCGCCTACCTGCAGCAGTCAGCGTCCAATAGTATTCGGCCGCATGCGCAATCAACCAGCCATCCAGGAAGATCCTTTCGATGACGATACTGGGAAGATGCAGGTTCACCGATACAGCCCTCAAGCGCTGAAGATCATGCAAAATATGGGCTACGACTTGAAGCGAAAGCCGGGCCTCAACTACGGAAGAGGCAGACGAACTCCGCCATGCGGCGACCCCCGCTACCAACAAACTCGTTTCGGGTTAGGGTAAGCCACCTCCCTTACGGCTTCCACGTCGGATAAGGACATCTTTTCCTCCTCCTGGGACGGCTCGTCACCCCCCGACTCACCTAGTGCTCCCGAACAAGCACTTTCAGCAAATATGGTGATAACAGATCCCTCAGAAGCAGAGGAACGGGATTCTGAGCCGTTTGAGAATGACTCTTGGGCTCAACAAATGGATACACAGTGGGAATTCCGCTTCGAACAGAGGGAACCTCCAACCAAAGACGAAGTTATCCAAATCGATGTTGGGGGTGAGCTTTCGCCAAAGCCGATATTTATCAGTGACAATCTTCCACCAGCCGAAAGGGAAGAAATCATACAGCTGACAAAGGAATACGTCGACGTCTTTGCATAGGATTATGGAGACATGCCGGGCCTAGACCCGAAGGTGGCTACTCACAAACTCAACAAATTGACTGACTCAAAGCCTGTGAAGCAGCACCAACGCCGGTTCTGACCGGACATGATGGACGCCATTGAAGCTGAAGTCAAAAAGCTGATAGCCTGTGGGTTCATCCGGGAAGAACAACATCCCGACTGGGTCACCAACGTTGTCCCAGTCATGAAGAAAAATGGGAAGGTACGTATCTGCATCGATTACCGAGATCTGAATGAGGCCTGCCCCAAGGATGAATTTCCTATTTCCATCACGGACATCATGATCGACAACACCTGCGGTTTTGAACGCATGTCTTTCATGGACGGGTTCTCAGGATACAATCAGATCAAGATGCATCCTGAAGACGAGAAGCACACCGCCTTCCGCACCCCGTTGGGAGTGTATTGCTATACGGTCATGCCCTTCGGATTAAAAAATGCCGGGGCTACGTACCAACGGGCTATGAGCGGCATATTCCATGAATATTTACGCAAAATAGTATAATGTTACGTAGACGACATAGCCGTCAAGAGCCGCCTCAAGGATGATCACATTCAGGACCTAAGGACGGTATTCGAGTTAATGTGCCGACATCAACTCAAGATGAACCCTACGAAGTCCTTTCTGGGCGTATCTAGTGGCAAATTCCTGAAATTTGTTATCACCGCCAAAGGCATCCAGGTGGACCCTGACAAAGTCCAGGCCATCGTAGAAATGCGACCGCCCCACAATCTGAGGAAACTCCGGGGATTTCAAGGCCGTCTGGCTTATATCCGGAGGTTCATATCCAACCTCTCAGGAAGATGTGTCACGACCCGCACCCGGATATTCGGGCACGAGAACGTGGGCACGTCCAGCCTACGCCGCAGTATCGGCGGTAGTACGCTGTCTAGGTCTTACTCCCAAGTAATTTTAAATCTATCTCATCCACAATAAATAGACAAGGAAAATAACAGGAAATAGGAATACTAACTTTTATAAAACAAGTTGTGACAACGGATCCATAGTTAATACAAACCCAGAAGATAAATCGGGGACAAACCCGAGTATATGCTGAAAGGAAATAAATAAGTAGCTACTGCTAACTACTCTGCAGAAGTAGCCTCCTGGGTGGGAACTGGCTCCTCATATGGGTCACCTGCTAACTCATACCTGCTAACTGATAGGAACGATGATACGAACCCAACGAAACTTCCAGAATTGAATTCTGATGAGCCGGTCACAAAATCGTCCGTCGAGCGGGGCCGGTGGGGCCCACGACACGCGATTTCGTCAACGTTCTCAGCATCGAACCAAACTTGGGTCACAGGACCAGCGTATCGCTACGAGTCCGATGGCGCAAGTTTTGTCTCGATCCAACGTGTGTACACAAAGTTAGGGCAAATTGCAGAAAAGTCGGATACGGGGCGATGTCCGCGGATACGCGTTGATTCCGGTGTGCACGCATCCGTACCGACGGCGTGCACGTATCTGTGAAGACCGCATGCGACCAAGTCGTCCCGTTTGGCGGGGCGTACTCAGTTCCGGGGTGAAACAGGGTCTGGTTTTTCCTATTTTTGGATCGCGGTGTGCGATCACCACAGGACGCGATGCCCCGAGCGGTTTGTCCGGGCACCGAGAGGGTCATACAGGCTTCACAACGCAATTTACGGAATTAAAAATGGGGCAGCGAGGAGAAAGTTACACGCACCTGAACAGGGTCCAAAAACCGGGTTTTCTCGTGTCCGACACGACTCGACGTGTCCGACACAAAGAATTAGGGTTAGGGTTCAGGTCTTCAGGCGGGCGGCACGGCGGCGGGGTAGGCCGTCCGGGGCTAGGGCGGCTCGGGGTCGGGGTTCTGGACGGCGGCGCTGCACGGCGAGGCTGAGCGGAGGCGCGGCGGAGGCACGGCGAGGGGTGGCTGGACCGAGCGGGGGCTGTTGGGACACCGGAGGGCAGAGGCGGAGGGAGGAGGAGAGGGGAGAGGGAGGAGGCGCTGCGGCGGGGCTGCAGCGGGCGGCGGCGGAGCGTCGGAAATGGAGGACGGAGGCGGAGAAAGAGGGTGGCGGATCGGAGGGGGTGAGGGAGCCGGAGGGGGTGACCGGAGGGGTTTAATAGGGGAGGAGGCGGTGGCGTGGGGCCGAGGGAGGCGGCGGCCAGCGGGCTGGGCGGGGCCGTGGCCAGCGGAGGGGCTACGTGGCCGAGGAGCGCGGGCTGGGCGGGGCCGTGGCCGGGCGGAGCGGTGGGCGGCGCAGGCGGCGGAAGCGGCGAGAGACTCGGGCATGAGGAGTAGGGAAAAACGGGTGAGCGGGTGCGGGTCGGGTGCGGGTGGACCCGACCCGACCCGCTAGGCCAACGGGCCGGTTCGATGGGCTGGGCCGGCTGAGAGTTTGGGCCGGGTTAGGGTTTGGGCCGGGTTAGTAATTTAATAAATAATAATTAAATGAATAAATAATAATTAATAAATTAAATATAATAGTTTTTAGGTATTTTAAAATAGGTCAGGTGCCCAATAAAATCCAGAAAAATTATCCTAAGTCCAGTTTTTCATTTTACACTCAAAAATATTATTTCCATAATAATTTAATATTATTTATTAATAATTAAAAATCATTTAATAATTAAAACCCTGATTTTAATTACAGAAAAATCCCAGAAAATTTCAGAAAATTGCGAAAAATCTAATTTTAATATTTTTTGAAAAATCAAGGGCTTACAATCTACCCAACTTATGAAAATTTCGTCCTCGAAATTTTAAACTAAGCCATACTCTATTAATCCTTCACGTACATCAATCGCAATCTCCTTGCGATAATTTAAATCCTAATCATGTCCACTGCAATCACTTCATGATTAAGGTGACTACTTGTTCCAATCAAAATTTTAACCTATGGTTATTACTTCTTACTTTCTCAAATTATCCACAAGAAATTTTTAAATTAAGTCCATCTACCACCTTCAAGATTTGCATATGCTTATGAATTTACCTCACGATTCTAATTATCGTAAATTTCTCTAGAAGTGATTCGAGTCCAACAGTATTCTCATTCACAATTGTATGCTTCAATTTTTTTTTAAATTTTATTCACATCCTCAATAATCTAACTAGGTAGTCCAACCACCAATTTTAATTTGTAATTCAAATCATCAAATTAAAAAATAATTAAATATAGTCCACCCATGTTCAAGTCTGAAATTCTATAATTTTATCTTCTAAATTCAAATTGATGATTTTACCTTCATTATTCAAAATTTAAATCATAAACCTAAGGTATAACTATTGGGTCCTCGATATCAATTCACTAATCATCTTAGTCACTCCTTTAAATTTTCTAAATTAGAATGGCTTGCTTCTTCCAATCTAACCTTACTCGGTCACAATCCAAATGACATTTCTCTCGAGTTGACAAATGCATCGCTACCCAACTTAGAATTTACCCATTCATCACAAAAGACTATATACCTTAAGAAAATATTCCTTAATATGTTTACTTATGTCATTCAATCCTCGAACTTCAACGCCGATCATATCACATATGATATGTCCTCAATTACGAAAGTTTAATCCTCAAGTATGTGATCGGGCTATGTGGCATATCTAGTACTATCTATGTACCAACTTATACCAAGCACGAGATTTCGTCTTTCCGAAATAGGGGAGACGAAGATCAATAATACGGAGTTCAAGGGTGGGGTGATAGAATAGAAATATCGGGGCCAAGGCGTTTTAAAGAATTCAGGTGGGAATTATCGAGCGATTGTGGATTGAATCCTATCTTGGTAATGCTCGTATTAATCTGTTGTGCTCAGACATGTCTAGGGCAGGTATACTAGTCATCTGTAGATCTCAATCCACGTAAAGTAGTGCAAAAGGTGAATCAAGATGCACTAAGGTTGATCAGACCGTAGTATACTGATTCTGAATAGACACTTGTATTAGTGGGGTTGATCAGGCCTCAATAATACATGTGTCATGAACAAGCCCGATAAAGAGTAAGCTTGCAAAACTAGGCTATAAAATAGCAGCATAAGTCAAGTTCAGCAAATTTAAGTGCGCTAGATGACGATGAAAAGGCGGTACAAATCATTGAAGTTCATACAATAAGCAAAATAACATAAGACTCTACAATCTCTATAGTTATTAAATATAAAAGCATACCAGGTTATTAGCAAGTTTAAAGTTACTAGGTTGGGCTGAGGTCACGAACCAGTAGGCACAAGCTAAAACAATACTAGAAAACGGTATCTACGAATCACTTACGCGCGTTAGTTACTCTAAGAGTCTGCACGTTCTCCACGGTCATCGCGTAAGCTTGTCCGTGTTCTGGAGGTGGTGCCCTCTGCTGCGCTGCTGGGGCCTGGCCTGAACTGGAACTTTTTGTGCAGTTGTGCGTCTTTGAGCAGCAGGACAGTCCTTCATTTGATGTGCTGTTGATCCACAATATAGACAGGCACCTAGCCTCTTTCTACAATCCTGCCAAATGTGACCTTATTTTCGACAATAGCCACAAGTGGGAGCTTGTTGGTTCTGTCCTTGAGTTGGATTCATCTGTGGTCGCTTTGCAGCTTTTTCCTGTTGTGCTTGGTCTGGTGCTGACGCATACGGCCGCTTCCAGCTGGACTCGATCCTTGTGGTGCACTCCACAGGTCGCGCTGCAGTAATAACATCCTCGTTGAAGGTAATTGCATTTGAACTGCTTAGCTTCCGTGACTCTGAGCTAATTCTGTCGATGAAGTTCTCCGCTTGGTTTTGCTGAGCTTCTTGTTGAACCTTCTGATAGGCTTGCATCATCACGTAGAACATTCGGAACATTTGTTGTTCGTCCATAGGCTATCCTAGTGGAAAGGAAGGTATCGATGGAGCAGACTGCGTCGATGGTGGAACGTCATCTTGATGGATTCTCGAGGCAGGCTGACTTGTTTGACCGTACTGTGATGATTGGCCTTCACCAACTGGTGTCACATTGTCTTCGTGGGTACCCATAACGCCTTACGGTTTTTCTGCATGAGTCTCGATATTGTCTGGTGGGTCCATTTTCCTGCATCCAAAATAAACAATAAGAGGCGCACAGGAATCAAGGCAGGATGCAAGTCAAGAAATTAATTCAAATTTGATATGGATATCAAGAATATTTCAAGCAAGTTGATGAGATCCTAAAAACTTATCATATTCTTATTGCAGGCCTGTTCGGTCCCTAAGTTAAAACCGAACAATTTAGTCATTGACCTGCATGGGCCACCACAAAAACGTGTCACGACCCGCACCCGGATATTCGGGCACGAGAACGTGGGCACGTCCAGCCTACGCCGCAGTGTCGGCGGTAGTACGCTGTCTAGGTCTTACTCCCAAGTAATTTTAAATCTATCTCATCCACAATAAATAGACAAGGAAAATAACAGGAAATAGGAATGCTAACTTTTATAAAACAAGTTGTGACAACAGATCCATAGTTAATACAAAGCCAGAAGATAAATCGGGGACAAACCCGAGTATATGCTGAAAGGAAATAAATAAGTAGCTACTGCTAACTACTCTGCAGAAGTAACCTCCTGGGTAGGAACTGGCTCCTCATATGGGTCACCTGCTAACTCATAGTAGCCATAATAGGTAGGGGCAAGGTCCTCATCATCGCCTAAATCAACGGATCCAGTTAGGAAAGGAGCAAAGTACACAATGCACAACAAGATTAAACTAAACATTTATGACAATTCGAAATAGAAACTGATTGTGTAACATATTGAGAATATGCATAAAAGAAACAACAATAACTAAGAGTTAATGCTATAAACAGGAATATGAGAAAGCAGAAGTAATATGAGACAGAAAATGAAACTACAACAGCCAACAAGAACTATAACAAGACAAGAAGCTATGTGTGTGAACTTGTGTTTATTTTAGAATACATAGTTGGCATATAGGGGTTTATAAGGCTAATTTGGCCGTCATAGACGGCTATTAAACGTGAATAATTGAGATCTGGCTGAGGGTACAGTCGCGCACCAACAGCTATTAAACACGGTAGAGGGAAGGGTAAACTACATGCCTTCTAGTATTCTCCCACCCGACACGAAAGCAAGACATGAAAAACCAGTATTCAAGACATAAAATCCAGTATTCTAATACTACGTGTAATCATCAAGGGTACTAGTAGAGCAGGAAATTAATTATCATAATATAAAGATTTAAACTTGAAGTGCAGGTACTTGCCTGATGTTTGGATCCAATTACAGTTTTGTGTCTCGGGGACATTTCCAGAAATGAGTCTAGATGCTGAAATAAACATTACCATCATGCTCAGTAGATATCAAATAGCTAGAAACGCCTGTCCTTGGGTCTAATTTGGAGACAAGGGCAAAAACGGCAATTTCGGGTCAAAACGGGGTCCGCATGTGGGCCCGCTTTGCACCAAAAAATGTGTCAGGGTCAAAGGTCTCCAAATTCACCAAACTTAGTGTCAACAGGTCAGGAACGATGATACGAACCCAACGGAACTTGCAGAATTGGATTCTGATGAGCCGATCATAAAATCGCCCGTCGAGCGAGGCCGGTGGGGCCCACGACACGCGATTTCGTCAACGTTCTCAGCATCGAACCAAACTTGGGTCACAGGACCAGCGTATCGCTACGAGTCCGATGGCACAAGTTTTGTCTCGATCCGACATGTGTACACAAAGTTAGGACAAATTGCAGAAAAGTCGGATACGGGGCGATGTCCGCGGATACGCGTTGATTCCGGTGTGCACGCACACCCGAATCAGCTTTCGTGAAATCTCACACGTCCGTACCGATGGCGCGCAAGTATCTGTGAAGACCGCACGCGACCAAGTCGTCCCGTTTAGCGGGGCGTACTCAGTTCTGGGGTGAAACAGGGTCTGGTTTTCTTGTTTTTGGATCGCGGTGTGCGATCACCACAGGATGCGATGCCCCGAGCGGTTTGTCCGGGCACCGAGAGGGTCATACAGGCTTCACAACGCAATTTACGGAATTAAAAATGGGGCAGCGAGAAGAAAGTTACACGCACCTGAACAGGGTCCGAAAATCGGGTTTTCTCGTGTCCGACACGACTCGACGTGTCCGACACAAAGAATTAGGGTTAGGGTTCAGGTCTTCAGGCGGGCGGCACGGGGCTAGGGCGGCTCGGGGTCAGGGTTCTGGACGGCGGCGCTGCACGGCGAGGCTGAGCGGAGGCGCGGCGGAGGCACGGCGAGGGGTGGCTGGACCGAGCGGGGGCTGTTGGGGCGCCGGAGGGCAGAGGCGGAGGGAGAAGGAGAGGGGAGAGGGAGGAGGCACTGCGGCGGGGCTGCAGCGGGCGACGGCGGAGCATCGAAAATGGAGGACGGAGGCGGAGAGAGAGGGTGGCGGATCGGAGGGGGTGAGGGAGCCGGAGGGGGTGACCGGAGGGGTTTAATAGGGGAGGAGGCGGTGACGTGGGGCCGAGGGAGGCGGCGGCCAGCGCGGGACGGGAGCTACGTGGCCGAGGAGCGTGGGCTGGGCGGGGCCGTGGCCGGGCGAAGCGACGGGCGGCGCAGGCGGCGGAAGCGGCGGGAGACTCGGGCATGAGGAGTGGAGGGAAACGGGTGAGCGGGTGCGGGTCGGGTGCGGGTGGACCCGACCCGACCCGACCCGCTAGGCCAACGGGCCGGTTCGATGGGCTGGGCCGGCTGAGAGTTTGGGCCGGGTTAGGGTTTGGGCCGGGTTAGTAATTTAATAAATAATAATTAAATGAATAAATAATAATTAATTAATTAATAAATTAAATATAATAGTTTTTAGGTATTTTAAAATAGGTCCGGAGCCCAATAAAATCCAGAAAAATTACTCTAAGTCCAGTTTTTTATTTTACACTCAAAAATATTATTTCCATAATAATTTAATATTATTTATTAACAATTAAAAATCATTTAATAATTAAAATTCTGATTTTAATTACAGAAAAATCTCATAAAATTCCAGAAAATTGCGAAAAATCCAATTTTAATATTTTTTGAAAAATTAAGGGCTTACAAGATGCCAGCCTTTTTCGCACCTCATGAAGAAAGGTGTATCCTTCGTATGGGACGAAACCTGTCAGCAAGCATTCGGGGAGATCAAATGCTACCTCACCAGTCCGCCAGTTCTGGTGCCCCCCATCATGGGAAAACCATTCTTGCTGTACGTCCGAGCAATGGATCATTCGCTAGGAGCTCTTCTAGCGTAGAAGAACAACGTGGGGCATGAGCAGGCTATTTACTACCTCAGCATGATGATGGTCGGAGCCGAACACCGGTACATCCCAGTGGAGAAAGAATGTCTGGCTCTGATGTTCGCTATCCAAAAGATGCGGCACTACGTCACCGGCCAGACTATTCATATCATCTCCAGAATCAACCCTCTTCGAGTACTGATGAGCAAGCCGAGTATTCTTAATTCCCGACTCGCAACCTGGGTGATGCTGTTAATACCATATGACATGGTGTACATCCCGCAGAAGTCCATCAAAGGCCAAGCGCTGGCCGACTTCCTGGCTGCTCATCCGATCCCGGAGGCCTCCAAGTTATACGAAGACATTCCCGACGAAGTTGCAGAGTGTAATTCCGCAATGGAAAGTGACACATGGCAACTGTTCTTTGACGGCACCTCCAGGACTGGCCCCCAGGGAAACGTGGTTTCAGGGGTAGGAATCGTCCTGGTCACTCCTGATAAACTCGTCATCTACCGGGCATACTCTCTTAATGAACCATGCTCCAACAATGTGGCGGAATACAACGCCCTGTTGATCGGGCTCCAAGTCGCTGAAGAGCTGGGGGTCGAATTCCTGGAAGCTTTCGGTGATTCTCTGCTTATCGTCAATCAAGTCAGAGGAATATACGAAGTCCGGAATCCAGACCTCATCCCCTATCACCGAGCGACAATCGAGATAGCCATGACATTCAAAGGGTTCTTCCTAGAGCATGTACCTTGATCTCAGAATCTGGAAGCTGATGCCCTGGCCAGTCTAGCTGCGGACTTAGCTACCCCTATAAGAAGGCAAGATTCGGTGATCCTTCTTAACAGAGATTTATTCTGCGTGAAGAACAACCTTCACATAGAACGCAGCCACGCTGTGAACACAGATCCCCCCGGAAGAGACTGGAGAGGTCCCTTCATAGATTTCGTCGCATACGGAATCTTGCCAGAGGACCCCAAAGAAGCAGTATCCGTCAAGAGACGATCATTACGTTTCTATTTCGATGCATCTTCACACTGCCTATATCGTCGAACCTACGACGGACTACTATTAAGATGTCTCTCAGACGACGAAGCACAGCAGATTATCCGAGAAGCTCACGACGGCGTATGCGGAGCGCATCAGCCCGGTCCTAAGCTACAGGATCGTATCAGGAGAATGGGCTACTACTGGCCCACTATGATCACAGACGCGATCAGCTATGCAAGACAATGCAGAGCCTGTCAAGTTCATGCAGACTTCATACACCAACCGTCTGAATATCTACATCCTACGGACGCATCCTGGCCCTTCGAAGCATGGGGTATGGATATCGTCAGTCCCATTCATCTGTCCTCCTCCAGAGGCCACCGGTTCATACTGGCCATCACGGATTACTTCTCCAAATGGGCGGAGGCGATCCCTCTGGCTGAGTTAAAGCGTCTGACGTGATCAGCTTCATCAAGCACCACGTCATTTATCGCTTTGGGATTCCTCGAAGGATAATCTATGACAATGGGCCTCAGTTCATCAGCCAAGCATTTCATCGATTTTGCAATAAAAGTCGAATACATAATATTGCCTCTACGACATATTATCCAGCTGCTAATGGTTTGGCGGAAGCTTTCAACAAAACCATTATCAAACTCCTGAAGAAGTTCGTCTCTTCAAACAAAAGAGACTGGAACGAGAAGCTGGGCGAATGTCTCTGGGCATACCGTACAACGGTACGGACACCTACAGGTTGTACCCCCTTTTCACTGGTCTACGGGAGCGAGGCAGTTCTTCCCATCGAAATCCAGATCCCGTCGTTCAGGATAGCAGTGACTAGTGAGTTGACTCGAGAAAAGAATGACCTGTTAAGGCTCCAAGAGCTTGAAGGATTAGACGAGAAACGCCTACAAGCTCAACAGCACATCGTGCTTTACCAAGCACGCATTTCCAAAACTTTTAATCATAAAGTGAAGAAAAGAGTGTTCAAAGTCGGCGAACTAGTTCTAGCCGTAAGAAGGCCGATGATTCTTACCCACAGAAGTAAAGGCAAATTCCAGCCCAAGTGAGAAGGCCCTTATGTGATCGAGACAACGTTCTCGAACGGCGCCTACAGGATAGCCCAGCCTAATGGAGATCTGTTAATGGCTCCTATCAACGGCAAATTCCTGAAAAGGTACTATGCTTAATCTCCCCTGCTCGGGTGGGACGTAGCAAGGATCTCGATTCTGACAAAACTACTTCCAAAACACAATTGGTAGGGTTACGCTCTATCATGTCCGTATGACCTCTGAATAGATGTGTCCTGCTAAGAAGTTTATCGGGAATCTATCATGTCCATACTACCTCTGATATCACTCTCACCAAAACCTGTTATTTACATTCCGAAATGATGGGTCCACAAAAGTCAGAAAAGAGTCGCCTTTATTTATTCCTGAGAGGGAGGCAGAATTACATCTGGGCAATCAAAAAGGGGAAAGGATACATCATGATGGCGGGTGAGTCAGATCGTGAATCAGCCGCTCCAGCGCAGCTATCCTCTCATTCCTAAGAACCAAGGCGTCGGTACGAGCCTGCTCCAGCCGTGCCTCGGGAGTGTCCGTGAGGGTCAGATCAGCCTTTGCCCGAAGACAGCCCACGCGAGCAGCTTCTGCACGGTCCAACTCCCGTCGCGCTGTGCTCAGTCGGCCAAACGCTACCTCCAGACCCGCCAACGACTGGGAAGCCCACTCCTCTGCCCAAGCGAGTTTTTCCTTCAGCTTGGAGACCCTCGCTGCATTCCCTTCATGCTCAGAGTGTCACGCCCCGGACCCGCCCGGGCCGCCGCTCCGCCCTGCCCCGCCCCGTGCGGCCGAAAATTAACGAACCGGACACGTATCACCGTGCCTCGGCGCGCCGGACGCGAATCACAGCGCCCGTCCCGCGGGTGCGAGGGAGGAAGGGAGCCAAGCGAATGGCCCGTTCGAGCTTTCGGGGGACGTGATGCCGCACGGGCCTGAGGTTGCGCCCGTGCAAGGCCAATCGTTTAAGTTGATAGTTGGCTATCATCGCATCAATCGAGTAAGCAGCGGAAAGGGACTTGTTGCAATACAATGCATTAGCCAACTGAGTGTTCGGGACAATCGAGGGTTTCCTTTAGCAAAGGCACACGTTCGTTCCATACATTATGCCCCCTTATACGATAGCATTCTCGGGGCAACAATCGAAACCAGGATTCCGGGTCTTCGGGACTGTGGCACGCCTATCGCTCCCTCGGACGATCCAGTACCTGCGAACAAGTAAACTGTTGGTGGGTCAGCACTTTATACAAGTACTGGTGAGATAAATCAACTGAACAGAAATAAGCATTCACTCAAAAAAGCACTAAGTAATCATGTTATAAAATATTACATTACTAGTGATCTTTCTAGTTTTACCTAGGTTCGTTTCATGCAGTTCTAGCAGAGTCGATTTACTTGTTTAGAAACATGTTTGGAAACAGAGTTTCATATTGAATATGCAAGCAAGCAAACCGTTCATGTTTCAGGGTGTGCGCAGCGTGTCTCGTGCGACTCGAGGGTCTGATGCATAGCTAGACACACGATGCACATTCTTAGGGGCAGTCACTATCCAAGCCAACACAATGACTTAGCTATATGCAGGGCGGTCCCCGAGTATTCAGGATCGGCAGCTGGTGGAACAGCATACCAATGACTCATTCTCTGAAGCTAATGGCAGCTGTGACCCATGGTGGTTATAACGCATGCAGTTCAGCTCTCCACCAAAAGCCATTGTTCGACCGCGTACGAATGCATGGAATACTATCAAATAAACTCTAGTATGCAGACGAGACGAACTATCAGAATACACTCATTGTTGCGGGGCAATCCGACTTATCACTTGAACACGTTCAGGCACAGTATGGTTCTCTCGAAGCATAGACGATAGTGAACACATTCATGCACTCTAAGCAGGCGATTCAGGATTCTCGTTAAGCAGGCATTGTTTCAAAGACAAGCTAGGTGAGTTCGTTCATTAACATGCAAGGCAGGTTCTATTATTCTCTTAAGAAAACATTGCAAGCAAAAACTCAGGTTATTATTAAGGCGTGCAAGAATCAGAGAACGAAGTTCTGCCCACTCACCTTGATACATAACGCCGGCGCGGAGCGGGGCGTTACATACTTACCAACCAACAAAAAGTTTCGTCCTCGAAACTTCAAGGATAAACTTCTCGATATCCCGAGTAGCGATAGTGCCGTCCCTCGTCGTACTCAATCGAAACAATCAAGCAATTCAAGTTCAGGAAACATTTTGCACTTTGAGAATATCTATGGACTTATTGTATGGAACACTCTTTGCAAAACCATATCGATAATATCTCAGAGTCATAGCAACGGTTTGGGCCAGAGAATCGATTCCGCTCTGATACCATTCCTGTCATGCCCCGGACCCGCCCGGGCCGCCGCTCCGCCCTGCCCCGCCCCGTGCGGCCGGGAATTAACGAACCGGACACGTATCACCGTGCCTCGGTGCGCCGGACGCGAATCACCGCGCCCGTCCCGCGGGTGCGAGGGAGGAAGAGAGCCAAGCGAATGGCCCGTTCGAGCTTTCGGGGGACGTGATGCCGCACGGGCCTGGGGTTGCGCCCGTGCAAGGCCAATCGTTTAAGTTGATAGTTGGCTATCATCGCATCAATCGAGTAAGCAGCGGAAAGGGACTTGTTGCAATGCAATGCATTAGCCAACTGAGTGTTCGGGACAATCGAGGCAACTTGGGTTTCCTTTAGCAAAGGCACACGTTCGTTCCATACATTATGCCCCCTTATACGATAGCATTCTCGGGGCAACAATCGAAACCAGAATTCCGGGTCTTCGGGACTGTGGCACGCCTATCGCTCCCTCGGACGATCCAGTACCTGCGAACAAGTAAACTGTTGGTGGGTCAGCACTTTATACAAGTACTGGTGAGATAAATCAACTGAACAGAAACAAGCATTCACTCAAACAGGCACTAAGTAATCATGTTATAAAACATTACATTACTAGTGATCTTTCTAGTTTTACCTAGGTTCGTTTCATGCAGTTCTAGCAGAGTCGATTTACTTGTTTAGAAACATGTTTGGAAACAGAGTTTCATATTGAATATGCAAGCAAGCAAACCGTTCATGTTTCAGGGTGTGCGCAGCGTGTCTCGTGCGACTCGAGGGTCTGATGCATAGCTAGACACACGATGCACATTCTTAGGGGCAGTCACTATCCAAGCCAACACAATGACTTAGCTATATGCAGGGCGGTCCCCGAGTATTCAGGATCGGCAGCTGGTGGAACAGCATACCAATGACTCATTCTCTGAAGCTAATGGCAGCTGTGACCCATGGTGGTTATAACGCATGCAGTTCAGCTCTCCACCAAAAGCCATTGTCCGACCGCGTGCGAATGCATGGAACACGATCAAATAAACTCTAGTATGCAGACGAGATGAACCATCAGAATACACTCATTGTTGCGGGGCAATCCGACTTATCACTTGAACACGTTCAGGCACAGTATGGTTCTCTCGAAGCATAGACGATAGTGAACACATTCATGCACTCTAAGCAGGCGATTCAGGATTCTCGTTAAGCAGGCATTGTTTCAAAGACAAGCTAGGTGAGTTCGTTCATTAACATGCAAGGCAGGTTCTATCATTCTCTTAAGAAAACATTGCAAGCAAAAACTCAGGTTATTATTAAGGCGTGCAAGAATCAGAGAACGAAGTTCTGCCCACTCACCTTGATACATAACGCCGGCGCGGAGCGGGGCGTTACACAGAGCGACACTGCGTCTCAACAGCAAGAGCCTCTTCCACGACAACTTTTCTCCTATCCACCTCCAGCTTATGCTTCTGGATAGAGTTGTCTAGGCTTTCCAGCTTCGTAGCAAGCCGCGCAGTCATGAGGTCGAACCGAGCCTGAACATCAGCATCGAGACCCCGAGTCAGCTGCAAATGTTCGTTAATCGATTGCTCTAACCCATTAACCACCGCCTCCAGGGCGTCAGCTACCCCAGGATCGCCGATCCCCCTGATGACCCCGATCGAAGGGAGAGAAGTCTTCCTCAGGCGCTCAAAATCCAGACTCTTCGTTAACACCATTGATACCATCGTTCTCAAACCGGTGTAGAAAAGGCTGGTATGTTGCTCGGTCAACGCAACTAGATCCGACTGAACGCCGGGAGCGCCCGCAATGTCAATAAGTCCCTCTCCAGGGATGATTGCAGACGAGGTGGCCACAGCCGTCGCATCGACACATGGCACAATCGAAGAAGGTGCGGTAACGGCGGTCGAAGTCGTCGCCATACTCACAAGAGGCAAGGTCACGACGACGTGTTCATCCTCCTCTCGAGGTGACGAGGCTACTCCGGGCGTACTGGCCCCCGAAGCCACTTCCTCATCAAAGTCGAACGCCTCCTCGTCAGAAGCCCGAGTAGAACCAGAATGCGCTTCAACGCTATACTCCCCATGGACGCTATCCCCTGAGAAAAAGACGAGAAAGTCAATATCAGTATGATGACAATCTTTCTGAAGGGAGGCATAAAGACGACATTTACCCGAAGCCAACGGCATATACGACGCATCTGCAGTCGATATAGCTAAACCACGCCTTAATGACGCAATGCGAATCGTCATGCCGGGAGAAGGAGGTGGGCCGACCGACATCACCGAGAGTTCTATCAGGCCTCTACCAAGACGTGGTCGAAGTTCATCGGCAGGAATCTTGCCAGACGCGCTCACTGACGCGGCAGGAGTCATGCCCGCTGCTGGCCTCGAGAAAGATTCTCCCATCTGCCTCGGCCACACAGGAAATCTCGCTCCGCTACCTGGAGCAGTAGCCGCCACAGCCACCTCTAACGAGGATTCTCCCGCATCGACGACCGGAACTGTAGGAGGTCCCTCTCTAGAAGGCGAGGAACCTCCAGCCAAAGAATCATCCCCGATGTAGGGAGAGGCAGGCTCACTCCCAGGAGCCGCAATACCAGGAATGCGAAGAGGACGAGCAACCGTCTCCTTCCTCCTTTTGCGAAGAGAAACTTCCTTCAGAGCAGAAGCCCGTCGCTTCCCAGAAGGGACTACCAAAGCCCCCACAGGCAGAGGCACTTCGCACCTCGGCACCGACACCAGAGGCTCGTCCGGAGTACCAGACTCCTCACCTTCGTCCGAAGAAACCGAAGGGACGTCAACTCTTCCCCCACGCTTGGGAGAAGGCACCCGGAAGCTTCCACGCACGTCGAAATCACGATGGAAGGTGTTAATCGCCACGTAAAACTGGGCGTAAGAATGGAGAATGCGAAGCTCCGTGGAGGTTGTAACGACCGGCACAATAAAGGTTGCCCTCGTACAACCCATGAGGAAATATCGCCACCCTCTAGCTCCATCAATGAGTCCGCCCCTGGACCTAAAGCTGGTAACGGCATTAACCACATACAGCTGATCGTACCCAAACTGCCTGGCAAACCGACTAGGCAAGTAGGGCTCGAAGAAGCAGTGATCTTCGCTCCTGTACAGCAGATGGGAGGGTCTAATACAGACCAACCAGTTAAAATCTTCCGGGGAAAGGTCGGTCTTCTCTCCACCTGAATCCTCAAGCCGCACCCCTGATTGATTGCGATGCACGGGGGGAGCAGTACAGAGGAGCTTCCAACCGTGGCTGAGGTTCAACACCAGCCGGCAGTCTAAAACTGTGCTCACATTTCAGGAGGAATCCTTGTAATTCAGCAAGAATATACCCCCCGAGCTGCTACCGGACCCAGGAGACATCACCCGGGGATTGTGGAGAATCAACCATCCCATCAAGTATAGGTATGGAAATTCCACCCTGGGAAAAGTCTCACGTCGGGCTTCGTCGACGAGCAACCCGTCAGTTATGGCTCTCAAGCCAGCCTGTATACGGCACACCATGGCAGGAAGCAAGCCCAGTCTTGCCCCAAACACCAGGCGCACTGCCGGCCAGAGGATGTTCCGGTGAATGCGGTCCGCGGACGCGGTACCTGGCACCACTACTCGGCGCAGCCATATGGAGAGGAAACCAGCCAGCTGGGCTTCCTTAGACAAAGGCCTGCGACAGCGCCTCAAGTAACTACAGGCCTTAGTGCCTTCCGGGTACTTTCTTACCCCCTCGACGAGAATCTGATCCGGAGCTTCAGCCTCCTCCATAAGAGTCTCCACAACCTGGGCACTAAGCACGCCCAAACAGTTCACGGGCTCATTCTTGCCACCCGAGGCTTTCTCCGACCTGGCGGCCCTGGCTCGGTGGAAGAAGAGGTAGGACATCCACTTGGTGGTATGAGCCAAATTAGAAGGCTCGTTATAAAAGGCGGTGCACGCGAAGTATTGACACATCAGCTCCTGATATACTTCCGCCACCCGAGGTTCCAAATCCCCCAACTCCCGGTTGGTGGGAACATACTCTTCATATGGAGTATCCCCCATCGGCAGTCTTGAGACAACTGCCATCTCGTGGAGCACCAATCCCAACTCCCCCAGTGGAGTGGCAAAGGTCCCGGTGAGCGGAATGTACCGCTCCATCAGCGCCAGGAACAAATTAGGGTTCGGAGGCAACCCATCGCTCGTCGCACTCACAGCGGCATATAGTCCAATGCCCTCCAACTCTCTCCGGAAGTGCGTCAAGGCCCAGTCAACTAGGCATCTCCATCGGAAGTTCGTTGGGGCGATCCACCCATTGCACCGAGGATTCTCCTTGGGATATACCCCACCTCGACCCATGAAGTTGTTGCAGAAGGTCGGCAATTGAACCGGCTGGATCACCAAGCTATCTTCACTTGGAACACTGCCCGGGCACAGTCCTCTGAACAATGTCACAACGCCGGAGGGGCGACTGACGAATGACCCCTGGTCAGCTCCTTTTAGATGAAAAATCTTCCCCGGCTTGCCGTGAAGATCAGGAGTCAGCGTCCACGACATCTTCCTAGGATGCGTCGCGTGGAAGAAGGCCGAGAGGGGATAATCCCTCGGCATCGTTGGCAGGTACAAAACCAAATTCCCGGCTGGGAAGACCCAGGGCTCCCTTTTAGGCTTCGTCTGGAACTGTTTGTCGATCATGTCCCCGAAAAGGAAAGCCGACTTTACGTACGGCTCCCCGTCTACATAAATCAGAGGCTCCCCGTTGATCATGCTCAGCAGCATTCGCTCGCCCTGAGCCAATATTAAGACCCTCCTTCCTTCAGGGTACTGGGGTCCGGAGATAGGGAATGCCACGTGGGACAGATCCTCCAGGTAGTTCGAGTGCAGCATCCCAGCAGCGGAGCCCATCACCTCGGCCAGTGGAGACTCACCCAAGTCAACTACAAAAGTGCAAGGAAAATACGTCATCACAAGTCTTGCACGAACATACGGACCGAAAGAAACAACAGTCTGTGCTCTACGCAGGATTGGGCAAATCCGGCAATTTTACGCCAGAGGTCCCCCCCACAAGCATAAAATTCAAATTTTACGATATACCCCAATTTTCGGTAGCCAGAGCTTTTACGCTCAGAACTACGAAAATATGGAGTCTTTACGCTGACACATTAGAAATATGGGCGTAAAAGATGAAAATGCCTCCGTGCATCATCTTCCTCAAGAAGAGGCTATCAGCACAGAAGACGACCTAGCGCGGTCACGTTCAACGTGTGCGAAGGATTTTTCGTCGTTTTTGTCACCCCGAAGGCTTTACCTCTAAGACCGGGTGCACTGCTCGTCAACAGGACACTTCGCTCAGAAGGAAGTTCGCCTTGACCGACCAAAGACTCCCTCGCTGGGGCGGAAGAATGAGAAGAGGAACCTATACCCTTTCCCTTGGCGGAGGAGGTCTGTTTCGACGCCATTTTCTGAAGACTCGAGATGCTCGGAGAGAGAACGAAGAAGAACTCGAACAGTCGAAAGCTCTCTTTCGCAGAAGACGGATAAAAAGTTTCTCTCTCAGAAAACTTGGGATATATATAGAGTTCGGGCCGACTCCTCGAATCCTCAGACGGACTCCTCGAGACCCTAACCAAATCTCGCAAAATTAAATAATGGGTTATGATTGGATGCCACGTCAGCCCACTAACCTTGAAAGACGGACAGTCAGCAAATTCGAAAAGTTTTTCGTGCAAAGACGGTTCAGCAGGTCCTACGCTGAAGGAGCTTTCTACGCTCGACAGCAATAGATCTACGGTTTTACGCTCGCAAGCTATAAGTCTATAGTTTTACGCCCGGATGCCTTTGTGCTCAGTAGCTTTTACGCTCGAGAGACCACAAATCTATGACTTTACGCTCAGCAGATACCAAATCGATGATCTCACGCTCGGTGGCGCTCAGTTTTCGCTCAGAAGCAACAGATCCGCAAGACTTCACGCTCGGAGAAATTTTCTTTTCAGGAGCTACAGATAAACAGTTCTACGCTAAAGGAGCTTCCTACGCTCGACGGCTACGAATCTACAACTTTACGTTCGACAGCTACAAGTCAGGTTTTCGGCCCAGATGCCTTTGTGCTCAGTAGCTTTTATGCTTGAGAGGCCACAAACCCAAGACTTCACGCACAGGAACTACAAGTCTACGATTTCACGCTCGATTGTGTTCTACGCTCACAGGCTACAGATATACAGTTCTACGCTAAAGGAGCTTCCTACGCTCGACGGCTACGAATCTACAACTTTACGTTCGACAGCTACATGTCAGGTTTTTGGCCCGGATGCCTTTGTGCTCAGTAGCTTTTATGCTCGAGAGGCCACAAACCCATGACTTCACGCACAGGAACTACAAGTCTACGATTTCACGCTCGACGGTTTTTTACGCCCGGAGGCTACAGACTGATGATTTCTCGCTCCACGACTTTCCGTATATTCGAACAGTCCCCAAGGCGGTCAATTACAGGAGTTCACACAGAAGATACTCCTCCTTGGCCTCAACATATCCCAAGTACCCGAAACATACAAGAGTTCAAACATTGAGAAATTACTTTTCTCGGGTCAATTGGAGGTTCATCCAGACTCCAGTCTGAATATCTCGTCTATTAAAAGATGGCAGCTCAGTTTTGACAGCCATTCCTTGACCCTGTTCAAAGGGATTTTCGAGAAGTCACTCTTGAAGACAAAGACTGAACAAAGAATTCTGTCCATCAGAAGTTCAGAGCTCTACGCGGTTCCTCAGTCCTAGCAACAGGACAGTTCTAAAAATATTCAAAATGCTATACAGCGTTCTATGGACTACTCGCTATACGTAAAGGACAGGACCTAGCACTCTTTCTACAGAGTCGGCGTACAGATTCAAACGTGTTGAAGCTGCACATATTCAGACTTCACAGCAACGTATGGCAAGATGATCATATAGAGAAGAAAGACGATTTTATTAAAAAATCAAAATCATGATTACATATGAGGGAAATCCAATCTACAAGGATTTTCTTTTCATTTTCATGATTACATATGAGGGAAATTCTGTCTACAAAGGGCTTCCTCGTCATCGTCGTCGGAAAACCGCATCCTGAATCTGTTCGGACAGGTTCTCGCACCGGTGAAGGTTTTCCTCTTCTTCCATGGCGGTTCATTTACTTCCACAGTAATGAACAAGAAGATCCTCCATTCACCATGGCCGATCCAGCTGAGGGGTCTTCCACCCAGCTCGATCGGGGACGATAGATTACGGTTTGTCTAATCTCGTCCGCGGGGATCTAAGGAGAAGAGATACAGCTTGCAAGCTGTGTGGTCAAATACGACCCTTCCTCTCTCCTGGGGCAACGCCATACAAAGTTGCTGATTATCCCGAGCAAGGGAGGCTAAGATATCCTTCCATGATCCATCATTGCAGTGGACACTTGCTCGAAGATGCCGCCTTTTTCAGGATCCTTACACGCTGGAAGAACATGATCTCCTTCTTTTTCAAATCGACCCGGCGAACTCCGGTGATCATCTCTGCGTGGTGATGAAGATGTGGGGAGAACGGGCTAACTCCCCCAGCCTTTTATAGGCAAAAGAGATCACAGCGGTCCCCCATTAATCCGCCATAAAGTCTGCACCGACCGTTTCAACACTCCATTCAGAAACGTTTCGAGTTACGAGGGGCCGTTCATGCTTCGTTCAAAGCGTTTCAAATTCCAAGGAATTTAAAAGCTCTGGAGGGGGTCTTGTAGAAGCATGAAAAATATGCTGGGAAGAGCTACGCAGCCTCTTGATACAGAGCAGCGTAAGCAGAGGCCTTCAGAGCCATCAGGCGTACAACAGAGTTTTTTTCGCTAAAATACAGCGTGAAGAATAAAACTCAAAGGACCATCCGCGTAGGTGCAGTGCGTCCAGGCCGCTCCAGCGTGAACAGAGTTCTTCATCGCCTCCATGGCGTAAAACTCATCCGCTCTCAAAGCAGCGTTATAGCGTACGAGGAACGCTTCATCTTCCCCGAAATGAACCTGTCAAGTCACACAGTGAATCTGACCTCTGACTCCTGACAAAAGGTGATGCACGGCTACCCAGACGACGGCTGGAAACGATGGCAGACCTCTCAGGACGCGTCCCACAGTATGATGGCGGATCTCACCATTTAATGCAGAGGATTTGGTAAAACATCACCAAACCGTCGTTTACTGGAGTCCCCTCAGCATAAACCGCTCTTTTTGCGTACAAGGGAATACGCCGCCCTGTTTTACACAGGCAAACATGAGCTATTTTACGCTCCGCAGCAGACAAACTGCCTGCCACGTCAAAAGTTGCACTTCGTACGGGATTCGAGGCACGTCTTCACGTCTAATTGCACAGAGCGGTGACAGTTTCTCTCAAGACACGTCTCTGTGACGGGTGCACAGAAGGCCTGCAGACCTTCGAAACACGCCTCCGCATTTAATGCATAAGTTGATGGCAAATCTCTGCAGAAGATTTGGTTATATCTTCAAAAGCCGTAATTCCGGCTAAAAGCGTCCACATCAGCACGGTATGCAGCGGCTTCTACGCCCATTCAGGATCTGTGCTCAAGCGGCTTCTACGCCCATTCTGGCACGATATGCAGCGGCTTCTACGCCCATTCAGGATCTGTGCTCAAGCGGCTTCTACGCCCATTCTGGCACGATATGCAGCGGCTTCTACGCCTATTCAGGATCTGTGCTCATGCGGCTTCCACGCCCACTCAGTCTCTACGACTACTCGGCTTCCACGCATACTCGGCTTCTATGCCTGTTCGGCTTCTGTGCCTGTTCGGCTTCCACACCTACTCGGCTTCTATGCCTGTTCGGCTTCTATGCCTACTTGGCTTCTATGCCATGGTGACGGACATTTGGCTTCTACGCCAACCTCTTCTGCATAATGGATACCTACCTACGTGGCTTTTACGCCATGATCTTAGTAGCAACCGTACATGTTGTGTCCCCTTAGTTGGACCCACGTCACTCGCTCAGTCAAAAGATCATCTATACGTAGGCATTGGTTACTTTAACCATTGTGTAAAAGGGTGTTGTACTTTCCACTCCTCGGTTGCTACACCAACGGAGTGGTCACTGTCACCAAAGACTCTATAAATAGAGGCCCCTGTCAATGGGGAACAAGGTCGGAAAATTTGGTCAAGAATACCAATATCAGATCCAAGGTCGACAATTGGAGAAGATCGAACAAGGAGGAGAGAGAGAGAGAGAGAGAGAGAGAGAGAGAGAGAGAGAGCCCGGAGCTCAGGCAAAGAGCGGGGATCGACGACTTCGGCATCGTGCATCCACCCTCTCCTACAACCTTCGAAGTTGCTACCTGTCTTCCACGGCACTTCTTCAACATCGCGTGGTCCAAGGGCTAAAGTGATCGACCGCAGATCAGACACCTATAGCAATTTATACCCAGATTAAATAAATTGTACTCCCACATCCTCGTATAGGATTACATTGTACAAGTTTGTTTGTAAACCAAAGGGCGCGGGTTTCGTACAAACCCCGTCATTGAAATACACTTTCATTCTTTCGTTTAATACCACAAACAGTAGCATTAGGTGATATAGCCTATAGATCTTGGTGGGGAGCTCCCCTTATCAGTAATTGATCCTACCGATATGAGGAGTTGTGATTCCAACATTGGACCGTTGGTGATGCTAGTTATCGTGAATGGTATCAACGTGTAATTGAGAAGGTACGTGTAATTGAGAGGGTATATATTTTATTGATAAAAATGTTTGTCTCCATAGGTTTTTTTTATTATGAATTAATTGGATTCTACTTAATATTTCAGCTTTCAAATTTGAATATAGCATGTGAAAATCATCCAGTGAGAGACTCGTTGAGCACGCAGTAAGATAATTTTTGGATAATGTGCAAGCATTTTCGACTCCACCGAACCCTTCGTTACATATCCCACCAGATTATCCTTAAGGCTTAGTTAGCCGACGGCAAGCACATCCGTGTAAAAAGTATCCTCATGTTTGGCATATGGATAGCCCGTCTCAACAAGATGACGAGGTTGTAGAAGCATGAAAAATATGTTGGATAGCTATACGCAGCATGTTGGTGCTGAGCAGCGTAAAAAGATGACTTCAGAGCCATCGGCGTACAACAGATCTTTTCCGCTAAGTACAACGTAAAATATAAGCTCAAGGACTATCCGCATAATGCAGTATGTCCAGGCTGCTTCAGCGTAAAAAGGGTGCTACATCGCCTTTATGGCGTAAAACTCATCCGCTTTTAATGCAGCATTGAAGTGTACGAGGGACGCTTCGTATTCCTCGAAATGAACCTATCAAATCATGCAGTGAACCTGACGTCTGACTCCTGACAAAGAGTACTGCACGACTACCCAGACGACGGCTATAATGATGGCGCGGCACAGCGACCCAGACTGTCGTTTAGTGCCATTTCCTTGGCGTAAACCGCTTTTACGCATACAAGAGAATACGCTGCCTAGTTCTACACAGGCAGATGTGAGCTGTTTATGCTCCACAGAAGATAAACAGGCTGCCACGTCAAAAGCTACTCTTCGTACAGGGCTCGAGGCACGTCTCTGCATTTAATGCGCAGAATGGTGGCAGATCTTCAAGACGCGTATCTGCATTTAATGCGCAGAATAATGGCAGATCTTTGAGGCGCGTATCTGCATTTAATGTGCAGAATGATGGCAGATCTTCGAGACACGCCTCTGCATTTAATGCGCAGGATGGGGGCAGATCTCTGCATTTAATGCAAGAGATTTAATTATATCTCCAAAAGCCGTAATTTCGGCTAAGACGTCCACATCATCACTTTTGCACATTACGCCATCAGGCTATTTTCAGCTATGGGAGCACGTTGTACGCTATCTCCTTGAAATACGCCAACTCAGGCTATATTTGCATCGGTGCGTATTAAAGCTATTCGGTCCAGAATTCGCTCAAAGCCTCAGTCAAGGGAGGAGGATAAGCTATCTTCTATGCCTACTCGGCTTCTACGTCCACTCGGCTTCTATGCCTACTCGGCTTCTACGCCCACTCGGCTTCTATGCCTACTCGGCTTCTACGCCTACTCGGCTTCTATGCCGGTTTGATAACTCTTTGGCTTCTACGCCATGGTGACAGTTATTGGCTTCTATGCCAACCTTTTCTACGCGAGGGATAACTACCTACGTGGCTTTTATGCCGTGATCTTCGCAGCAGTTATACGCATTGTCTCTTAATGGGACACGCGTCACACGCTCATTCAAAAGGTCATTTATACGTAGGCAACGGTTATTTTAACCATCGCGTAAAGGGTGTTATACTTTCCACTACCCGGCTTCTACGCTGACTGAGTGGTCACTGTCACTAAAACTCTATAAATAGAGACCTCTATCAACAGAGGTCAAGGGGTCGCAGACTTGAAGGTCGAAAAATCCAATATGGGAAAAAAAGGTCAGAACCAAGGCCAAAGATTCCAAGATCAAGAGAGAAGGTCAAGGAACTAAGAGTCGAAGAGTCTTTGAGAGAGAAGAATCCAGAGCTCAGGCAAAGAGTAGCGATCGACGACTTTGGCATCGAGCATCCACTCTCTCTAGCAACCTTTGAAGCTGCTTTCTGTCTTCTACGACACTTTATCATCATCGTGTGGTCCAAGGGACAAAGTGATCGACTGCAGATCAGACTCCTATAGCAATATTTACCCAGATTAAAAATTGTACTCGATATTCTCGTATAGGATTAATTGTACTTCTTGTTTGTAAACCTAAGAGCGGGTTTCGTATAAACCTCGTCTTATTTCTTTCGTTTATTATCAAACAGAGGTCCCTCAGCAGACTTAGCAGGGCAATTTTCAACACGTTGACCAGGGCACTTCCCAACAGGCTGACCAGGGCACTTTCCAGTGGGCTGGCCAGGGCACTTTTCAGTGGTGTCACGTCCCAGTCCCAAAATACGTAGGACTAAAAATACGTAACCATGTCAGCCGTATGTATATGACAACTCCAATATATGGAAACTATAACACGTATGTACGCTGTATTATGAATAATAATTCACAAGTGGTATAGATTTTATGTCATAAGTCACAGGCATAACTAGATCTCATCCACAGAATCAAATAACCAATCAACTATATAACTGAATCAAGTATAGTAGTTGGGTGGAGACAAATCCACTACCAAACTAGAATATAAGAGAAACAAAATAAGTACATCTAATGAACAATGAGACTCGAAGAGAAGACCTCCTTGAAAGAGAGATAAGTAGCAAGTCCTGATCCGTGCTCCTATTAATAGTCAAGATCGTCTACACCTGGAAAGGGACCAGGTCCTCAGAGGGATGTAACAAGATACATAGAAGTATACCAATTGAATACAGTAAAATATGCATAATAAACATAAAATATATAAGTACGCTGTACTAGACAATCTATATGAAAATACATAGTGAGGACAACCTTTCGAAGTATGGGTAGGTGTAGGATACTCTATCTATCTCACAACTCACACACACGTCCATGAACATCATCAGTCGTCATACCGCGAGGGTAGCGACCATCGTGACACCATCAGTCGATATACCGCGAGGGTAGCGACCATCGTGACACAAATCCCGTAGTGCGTGCTAGTTACTACGGTTTACCAAAGTGGGTAGCCCATATGCCTACTGATTGTCCTCCCCTCCCATGATACTATATGTCAAGTGTATGTCAACATATATATAGTATATAATTATGACTGAAAGAAAACACATATATAATGAATATATAAAAATATGATAAGCATGCAAAATACTATAAGCAATTTGACAAGGTATCTTGCCTGGCAAGAAAGCTGCGAAGTAAGGGTCCAGACGTCAAGCACAAGAGATCAGAACTATGACATCAAAATGAACGTCTCCGGATGCTGAAATAAACATCACCAACGTTCCCAGAATAAGCGAGATAGCTAGAAAATACTACCCTTTCGTCCAATTTGAACACATGGGCAAAATAGTAATTTTGGATCAAAGCGGGATCCACATGTGGCCCACTTTGCACCAAAATACGTGCCAGAGGTAAATGTCTCTAAATAGGATAAATTATAAGTCAAACAAATTCTAAACGTCGATACGAACTCAACGGTATGTCCAATTTTAGATTTTGGTGAACCGATCACAAATTCGCCCTTCAAGTCAACCCGTAGGGCCCGCGAATAGGCGACTTGGTCAACTGTCTCAGAATCACATGAAACTTGGGTCACAGGACCAGCGTGATACCACAAATCCAATGACGCAAGTTTTGTCATATTCTGACGAGCGTACACAAAATGTGGTGGTGTTTTGCAAAGGTCGCGATATGGTGACTGTTTACGAATACAGATTGATTTCGACGCGCACACACGTCCGAATCAACTTCCGCGAAAGCCCACATGTCAGGATATACCATACGCGCCTTTTGGTGCAATTGATACATGACAAAGACGGTCCCGTTTGGCGGGGTGCACTCTGTATCACAAAATCTTAGTTTTAAAAAATCAAATTTTTGGTCGTTTTGGAGGTCGAATAATTTAACAATTAAAACAAATTAATAAAAGGTAAAAGAACAGAAATATTTTCGATTATATAGAGAAGAAAACCCTTCAATTAGATTTTAAAAATATTAAACAGGTTTGTGGCAATTTAGGCATGAACATGGGGGTTTGGTGTTGAAATTCTGGACTGTTTTTTGTCAGTTTTTCGGTCATTTTTTGGCCATTTTTTGTCGTTTTTCGACCAAACCGGGACACGAAAACTCGTCCTGCTTGAATAAAAATCCTAAAGGGTTAGGTTATGAACATACACGGACAAACCGCTCGCAAAATGAATCGAAGATGAAGACGATATGGTACCTTAAAGATGGGACGAATGTACACATGTGCGCGGGCGGGGCGGCGAGGACGTCGGCTGCTACGGCGGCCCGCGGCGGCGTCGGGGAGGGGGGGTCGGCCGGAGGTCGGGCTAAGGGTAGGGTTAAGGTTTGAGAGATTATGATTATGGTTTGGGAGATTATAATATATATGTATATATATATTAGAGAGGGAGAGAGAGAGAGATAGCCGCGGGTTGGGTTTGCTGTGGGTTCAGCGGGGGTGGTTTAGTATTAGGTTTAGTGGGTTAGTTAAGGAGTTAATTAGTTTTAGGAATTAGTAGTTAGGGATTAGGTTTTTGTTAGGTTTAAGTTATTTTCTTTTTGTTTTTGTTTTTGTTTTTTTATTTTATTATTATCATTAATACTATTATTATTATTATTATTATAATAATAATTATTATTATTATTACTATTACTATTTTTATTACTATTTTTATTATTATTATTATTATTATTATTATTATTATTATTATTATTTTTTATTATTATTATTATTATTATTATTATTATTATTATTATTATTATTACTACTATTATTATTATTACTATTACTTATTATTATTATTATTATTATTATTATTAATAGCTTTATATTTATTAATATATATATATATATATATATTTACATATATATATATATATTTACATATATATATGAGGTTAAAAATTAAAAAATAATATTTGCACACAAAATAAATTCTAGAAAAATTGTCACCTTTTAACAAGACTCCAAAAATAATAATAAAAATTATTTTGTGGAATAATTCTAAATGAATATTTATATAATTAAATTAATCAATAAATTTTATTTTCTAATTAACTAAGAAAATACTCTAAAGAAATTCAATAATTTAATAAAAATACTTTAAATAAGATCTAAAAATTTTAGGGGGTTTACAAGTGGGCGGGCCAAGGCACTTATTAGTGGGCGGGCGAGGGGACGTCACAGGCACGTACCCCACAGATGGACCGAGAGGCGGGCGAGGGGACGTCACAGCCTGGTGGTGACTATTGGGATTATTACATGCAGATGGCCACTTCTATATTTGATGCACCCTAGATTGATACAGCTACTCAGTTATCTGTGACTCCAACAGTGCCGGTGCAGATATATGAGACTGATGAATTTGACCCATGGACACCATTGCCAGGGGAGAGACCCGATGATACAGTAGCAAGAAGAATAGACTCGGTCTTAGGCCAAGGCCTCGTAGGAATTATGACAGGATGGCAAGAGGTAGAGAATGAAATTCTTGTACTGCTAGGTTTTATTAGAAATTTATGTATTAGAAATAAAATTACATCTATGAACTTATAACTTTTTTAAGAAAATCTATGTCAATGCATTTATTCTCTTGGTTGGTTGGTACATCTTCTTTGATTGTGTCCTAAACTATTACAGTTGCTACATCGGAGATCTCTTGATGATTGATCATTCGTCATGATGCGGTTCTTCTTTGGTCTTCCCGCTTTCCATCGTACATCTGGTACTCCAATGTCGCCTATAACCAATGTACTTTGAATGTTGTAAGGGACTGGAATTGGCTCCAGGTGTGACTCATATACGCTTCTTAATGCTTCTTTGAAAAAAATACCTGGATAAAAACTCTCGATGCTAATATTTTTAGAATTACAAGCATAACATACATGTACACATGGCAGACAAGTATGATGCCATTTAAAACATGTACAATATTTTTCATCTAAGTTAACAACATATGTTCTGTTTGTTTCACGATATAGTATTTCAAACAAATAACCAACTATACTCAATATTTGCAGCTGGTGTCTTTTTCTTGTGATATTGGCTATAGTATTTAATATTTTCGGACAATAATCAGTTGCAAGATTTTCAGCTTTTGCCGATTTTTGTCCTGAAGTGTTATAATTTTGGCTCGAATACCATCAAGTAGTGTTGTTATGGTTTATCGCGTAAGTTTTTTACCCAGTTATTGAAGCATTCAGCAAGGTTCGACGTGTTAATATCTAATATAGGACAAGAAGAATAAGCTGTTATCCAATGTGATAAAATACGAGTTTCATTATTTACTCCAACAAACCATTTGTAAACATCGATGTTTTCAGCCTTAATTATTTCAAAGCAAATATTCGCATCTGTCTCATTATAACATCTTGCAAGGTAGTCTAATTTACGTTGAAAATAAGGCAGTCTACATACTAGTTTTAATTTTTGTTTAAAATGTTGAATACAATAAAATGAGATGATTATGAAAAAGTAGCACGCATGACATTTATTAATCATTTCTATTTATCTGATATACAAGAAATTGTATCTCACGCATTAAAATTACCTTCAAAAGATATTTTTAAACCGTTTAAAAACCAAGTCCAAGAATCCGTGTTTTTGCTCTCAGCAATAGCATAAGCAATTGGATATAATTGATAGTTAGGATCATGAGCACACGCAATAAATAAAATATCTTAAAATTTAGAGGAAAGAAATGTAGCATCAGTACTAATAACATGTAAACATCCCCTTAAAAATCCATCAATGCATGCTTTGAAACAAATAAAAATTCTTTGAAACTTATTATTTTCTGTAGTCTTTATATAACATCTGCTACCTGGATTTGTCTCAATGATTGTAAAAGCATACTCTTCAAGACTACTATATGCATCAATATAACTATCATTTATTTCTGATAGAGCAATTTCTCTAGCTTTCCAAGCTTTATAATATTTAATATGTATTTGGTGTTCCCTATAGATATCATTTATAACATGCGATGGACTATACGACTGATTATCACGAATTTTATCAAGAATTTTATTCTTAACCCATATAGTTATCGCTAATGGATGATTTTTTGTTGTAAGTCCACCTAAACAAGAATGTACATTTTCTAGCGTACTAATGACGATTTTTTCGCCGTTGCCAATGACTTTAGCGTACACTATCCAATTACAACTAGAAACGTTACATTTATATACAATTCCACTTGCATTGTTTCTAGTAGCCCTGCAACAATTTTTTTTTTGCAATTGCTATATCACTAATAAAACTTCTAAATGCATGACGATTCATAAATTCTCTTCCAATGAATAAATTGTTTAAACTATCAACATTATCATCAAGTACATAATATATATTTTTCTATTAAATCATCACTATTTTTATCGTCAGTATTACCATCATCTACTCTATGTTCTTCTTTAGTAAATGAAATAACTTGGTGAGAAGAACTAGGAGCACTACTAATTCTTGGTGGTGGTGGTGGAGTCACAAAATTATTAATATACGCTGATTGTATATTAACTTCAAGAATACATTTTTATGCTTCCTCACTAACTAAATTTATGCAATTAGATAGATAAATATGTACCAATAAAAATTCATAGTCAATAGAAAATGTTTCAATTATTAGATTACGTAAATTATCAAACAAAATATTTCGATCAATTAAAAGAACTTCAACTAAACCTCCTTCATAAGCTAACCCATTTAGTACACCACCAAGCGAGCATAATATTGTTATACTTCGATCAATGGCAACAAGAAAATGGATTTCAAAGATTTTATATTGAACTGAGCTTCTCCTGTGTGGAAAGAAAGAAACTTCGTATGGAAAGAAATAAATTTTTTGATTGCAATGTTTGATATGCTGATATCAAACAAATACTACGTTTATATAGGTAACTTCGAACCGATCGTTAAACGAACGTTGGATATGCACGTTGAAAAAACAAGAGCCGTTGAAAGAACCGTTATGAAATAGCCGTTGGACATAAACCAACTACTAAACCAACAATCCATAGGCCCAGACCCAATTTCAAACTGAAATAAAAACCAAATCATTCCCCAACCTATTATTTGTCTTTCTTCTTTACTTAGTCTTTTTTTTTCATATAAAAAAAAACTAAACTATTAAAAGAAACAAAAAATTAGAGAACACAAATAAATACTAGTTTTTATTTTATTATTTATTTTATTTAGTTTTTTTTCTTATCAAACATTATAAAAACCGTTTTTTCTTTAAGGAACATTTTTCTTTACAATTTTCTAAAAAAACCAAACCGTTTAAAAAAAAATATTATTTTTTCTTTACAATTAATTTATTTTAATTTTATTTCGTTATAATATATTTTCTTAAATCAAATTCTAAAACTAAACTAAATAAAAAAAACAAAAATATAACTAATTAAAACAAACCAAACCAAACCACACAAACCAACCGTAGGCCCCACATGGCCAAATTTTGCCAACTATGTTGGCGGAATTTGGCTTGTGTGATCAACTTTGAATTTTTTTTTGTGCAGAATTTTGCTTGTGGGGTACACTTTTGCCTAAGTGTTCGATTTTTTTGGTTTTTCGCCAACAAAGTTGGTTGAGTCTGTCTATATTTCAAATTTTAGCAAACTTGTTTCGTTTGCATGGATTTAATATAAATTTATTTTGCTACAATAAATTTTCTGATTATAGAATGTTTGTTTTTGAAAAATGTCATTAATGCTTGTAGGTCAAATTATATGTTTCTTTAAAATGCCATTCACAAAACTTTGATGCTTACTATAAAAAAAATTTCGTAAAATTTATGTCATTGGAAAATAAATTTGAATTCATATATTTATCAAAGAACGTTCATTTTCAATGGTCCATTTACATAGGGATGAGCATTCGGTTTATTGAATTCCAACCGAACAAAATAGTCAAAATCGGATAAACAAAAATTCTAAAAATTAAAAAACTGAAATAAAATCGAACCGAATAATCTATTTGGTTTATTTGATATTGTTTAATGGATCGAATAAAAGTTGGAATCGTAATTAAATTATATTATAATTTATAAATTTTATATACATATTTATTGTATTTTAAAGTTAAATTAATTGTTAAATTAATAAAATTGGACTTCAAAATATATACATTGAATTGTTATTTTCAAAATATACACAGTTTTAATCACAAAATATACCTTCTAATTAGAATATTAACATAATTATATAAATTTTATTTAATTTTAGTCCGAACTTGAAATCCAAAACTTTTTTTTTTTCAAATCCCACCAAATCGATTGTTCGTTTCAGCTCGTTTCAATTTTCGGTCAAAATCGAATAATGATCACCCCCTCAAACAACCAAACAGTCCAACCGAGATCAAGCACATTTGGCGACTCTTTTCCCAAGCCACACGTCACGCACAGCAGCAACAAACCGAACGCCTCCCTCTCCTTCCTTCGCCACGTAGCAGAAAGCCCAACTCTTCAACCTCCCCCCCTCCCCCCTGGTTGCTTTCTCACTCTCCACTCTTCTTCTACAAACCACCTCCATGGAGCCATCACCGCCGTCGGATCTAGCTCCGATCCTCGCTGCAGCGTCCGATTTCTCTTCTTATCCCGGTATAAACACTACTCCCACTCCTCAATTCTCCTCTCATTTATTTATCGTCCTTCATTAATTTTTTTTCTTCCTCAGGTTCGCAAACTGATGCTTCGGCCAAGGAGTTCCTCGATCGCTTCCCTCTTCCCGCCATCTTCAGGTCCTTCTCCAACATTTTTGTAGGGTTTGGTTCCACAGTTGGGAAACACGGTTAGGTTTTTGTTCCTAATAGCTATTTGATGATCATTATCGTTAGGGTTCTACTGATGGTGTTTTCTTGCTAGGTTTAGGGAAGGGAAATCTGTAATTTATAGTTATTTTTCGGTTTTTTGGGTTCAAATTAGGAAATCCTCGATCGCTTTTCTCTCCCCGCCTTCTTCAGGTTCTTCATTTCACGGAAACGTTAGGTTTTTGATGATAATTAGGGTTAGGGTTCTAGTTAAGGTATTTTTTTGCTAAATTTATAATTTGTCCTTTTTTTGTTTTTGTTCTCTTTTTTGTTCTAATTAGGGATCCCAATGATCTATTGTGCAGTTTGTTACAAACGGAGGCGGATGTTCCTGGGCTGGAAGATACTATAGTTGGATGTCTAGATAGAGTGTTTAAGACCAGATATGGCGCCTCTGTTCTGCTACAGTATCTTGTATGTAGAATTCAAGATCAATTTGGTATCTAAATTTTATGTTTTGTATATGAATGTTGGGGAAAAAGCTGATTCTGTTTTTGACGAAGAAGTTAATGAGTATACTTTATAGAAATGTTTGTAGGTTAAATGGTTGCGTAAAGGTCGTTGAAAGAATATTGAGCCCGTCCATTCCTCAGCGATAATCTATGCGGCCTGGACACGAACACGTCATGCCACATAATGGACAGTGTTGTGTGATGTGCAACCGTGATCTTTCCTTGTCACGTTCAGTACGTGCCCGACACATGAACCATTTTGAGTGTCGTGCTTCCTAGACGATAACAAATAATGGTCATCAAAGAGTAAAATTATTTGGTATATGCGAAATTACCAGCTAGATAAGGAAAGGTAAGAAAGACTAATGTTTGGAAGGAAGACCTGTGTTTCAAAGAGAGGAGTTAGGGATGGGGGCATAATATTTTGTGTTTTATCATATATGTTATGACACAACACACAAAATAATTTGGTAGGCTTTCTACGGAAATTCAATTTGAACATTCCCAAGTCGTTGTCACTGTTCTTTTACTATTTATTGAAATATTGAAAGGCTTTTACCGATCTTTACGTTTCTGGATTGAAAATTTACAATCTAGAAAATTTACTTACACATCAAATGTGGACTTCAAGTGGAGTTTGTGCTTGCATACATCGGTGGTAAATATAGTGTATATGCGAATGCTTCCAACATACAATTGCGTATGATTTCTTCATGTGTTTGTGAGGAGGATTAACTTTGTTTTACTTTTATGATTCACACACTAAATACACTATAGAGGAAAGTATGTTAATCTTTAGTATATTTATCTGTACTTGACAACTATATTCGGCAAGAATGGTGGGCTCAGGGTTTTGAGTCTAATGCTACTTTGTAACTACCCAATTCATTGGGCGAGCAGGGACTCAATTAACATAAGAATTTCAGGTTTTGATGGAATGGAAATAAAATTTTACACCAATAGATGCTCTGCTTAGAAGGTGATACTAGTTGAAGGAGCCCCTAGAACAAGGGGTAAGGCCTAGACGAACATGGATTGAGACTACGAAGAAGGAAATCATTTTGTTGATGTTATACTATAAACAGCAGAGACCAAAGACAAACACAAGGGCGCTGTTATTCATGCTGGTTTCATTCTCTGTCAAAATAAAATTGGGCATTCTTCTTCACAGGAAAAGAAGATTTTGAAACATCGCCCTTGCCTAATTGAGTCCGATATGCAACTTATGGTTATTTTATTCTCTTGTTCTTATTAATTTACGATTTTACGTTTTAAATATCAGATATGTTATCTTCTTTGGTTTTGTATCAATTTCTTTTTCCCTTATTTGTCTGCTTTGCTTAATTATTTCAGTCCTTTCTTCAAGCTGGACTTCAGGCAAACTCGCAGATGGTCAGATGCTTGGCTTGCAAAGCTGTATGTTTTGCTCAAACTTACATCATTCCTATTTCTCCAGACTCTCTTTAGATGTTATCCGTTTTACCTTCTAGATACTTGGTTTCTATTTTCTTGACGTGATTTGACATATTAGCCAAAAATAATAAATTGATTGCAATCAACAGTAAACATATCTAATCTAATCTAATCTAATCTAGAGGCAAAGTATAAGTTTTGATCGTCACTTCTATAGATTGTTTGATTAGATGGAGTCGCAAACAAAATGAGTAATAAACTGAAAGTGATTCATGTTGTTTGTAAATTTCTGTTTTATGACTCATGTCTAGTCAAAAATAATAGATTTTGTGACTCATGCCGTGCATGTTATTCGGTGCTAAAGTATAAGTTCGATTAGATGCTCAAGAAATTGGAAATTAGAAGCATGCCTTGTTAGGTTACTAAAGTGTGCTAAAAGCTGTAGTTTTATGTTATGAATTGGATGATCCTGAATCCCCTGATGTTTTCCCTAACTGCTTCAAATCGATGAACTAGGGACCAAAATCAGCACAAATTATTTTATGGGTCTAGGTAGATTTAGCCTGAGTCATCCATGTAAATTAGCGAAGCTGGTACCATTCTCGGCGACTTTCAGTGTAGAAACTATAAATCATTTCGGTATGTATGTAGCAGATTTATCTGGATAAGTTATGATGGAATGTAGATAAAGGCATTATAAACTTTTTATTATGAATAGATATATCGTCAATGCATCTTCACATGCATTGTTACAGGTCTTATATGGTTAATATTGCTATGTATTTGGGCAAAAATTGCCTTTCTCTAAAATTATTTCCAGTCGTGGCTTCACTACTTGTGACAAGCTTGGATTTAACCCAGGTCTCTTATATTCTTGAAAGCTGTGAAGACAAAGGGATTGTCGTGAAAAATCTGGTTGGATATGATATATACTCGCTTCTGATCGACTGCTTAATTAAGGGGTATGGAATCTCAATTTATTTATTGAATTTTTACCTTCCATGTCGAGTGTTGTATCTGACGTTAGTTTTGTGTTGGCCAACTATGTAAATTTTATCTACGACTGGTGCTAGTGTTTTGCCTTGGCCCCAAAAGGCCTCGGGCTGCCTACAGGTGGACTTCTTCGGTGGTCCCTTTTTTGGTCAGGCATTTAGACTACTGGAGGAAACAAGGTTTTAACTTAATTTGTTAAGATGTGAATAATATTGTTTATTTCCCCATTGATCTCAAGACTTTCGTTGTTTATTCGAAACTATAGCCTATACATGAAAAAAAAACATTGTCGAGTTTCTATCCCATAAATTCTCAATCCTTTCTTGCCTCAACATTTGCCAACCTCGACAGGAATATCATGAGGCCATACTAATCTTTAACTTTTCGTTGGCTTTAAAGCATCCTTAACTTCAAAGATTTTAATTTTACGACAGTAGAAATATAATCTATCACCGACTAACTTTATATTTAAATTAAGCTCTTCTACGTTGCTCTCATCGAATAAATTGTGAAAATAACTTCACATCTCCTTAATATCATTCTCTTACTAGTAAATTGTGAAAATCTTAGCAAACTATATACAATACATGCTACACCAACTTAATGGGCAAGTTTTAACATATGATATCCAGGTAACGAAGAAAACAAACAGCCGGGGAATATATATGACTTCCATTACATTTCCATTATGACATCAAAAGTTAGGTAAATTCCTAAAGTACTAAGCGTCTAAGCCTGCCAAAATTTCCCAAACTGCAATTTGCATTAAAGAACATGAGACATAAATATTGTAGGCAAGCATAGACTAGAGAATCACATGAGGATCTACAATCAATTGTTTAGATGAGCATTGATAACAATGAACATTATATAGATTATGACTGCTATAGTCTTCGAATTGAGTCTTTTAAGGGATATTGAATTGTGTCATAATTTAGCTTTATTTCCTCAAATCCCTTTTGGCAAACCTATTTGCAAGACCTATGCAACTATTATTTTAGGAAGCCAATATCATCATCACAAGTGCATGTAAAGTAGAAGGGATTTATGCTTTTTTGCCAATAAATGTTGATGATTCCAGAGTTACCATACATCACTGACCCTAGGGATTCTGCATTTTAGAACTTCTATATATCGTTCCAGACAATGCACTGAGCAGAAAGGCTCCCTGCCTGCCCATGCTAAACCAACTATAGATCGAATGCTACTGAAAGTAAGGACAGAAGATCAGAGTTCTTGCTTCAATATCATTTGATCAAATATAGCTTCAGCTTACTGGGCTGCTAGCCAAGGTTCAAAGTATTGGTATCGGAATCGGTATCGGTATCGGACCATTCCTATGAGTATCGATATCGGCGCTATCGGTAGTATCGGCGGTTTCGGATCGGAGTATCAGATTTTTTGGTATCAAAAAGCAAATAACTATTAGTAAATTATTAATATTTTAGAAAATATATTTTATACATTTAGGCATAAGTTTAAGTATTTTCAGTGTTGTTTCTTATTAGTTTTGAAATTGAATGAAATAGTAGTCACCCTTGCCTATTGATTTACATACGATAGATAAGTTTCTCTTTTACATGTTTTTTACAACCTTACTATGCTTTTACACCTTGCTAATTGGTCTTTTTTGTTCAATTTTCTCTGTGGAATTGATCGAAAAGAGACCTCCAATGTTGGTATCGGTCAACACTCTTCTAAAAGGCGGCTACCTAGGCGGTTGGTGTCCGTCCGATGCCAGTATTGGGTATCGGTCGGTATTGGATCGGGACATGTCAAACCGTATCAGTATCGGCCGTATCGGATCGGTATCGACCGATACTGCAAACTATGCTGCTAGCTAAATGGAGCCATAATTGAAATCAACTTTTAACATATGATGTACGGCTGCTGGGCGCTGGTTTGATGGACAAGGTATAAATGAGTTTACCTTGAAAATACTGGATTGATGGTTTTAAATTTTTATTGACCCCATGTTCAGAATTTTTATATTTGCATTCTCACTAGGCTACCCTTGCCATTCCTCATTTCGTACCAACATACATCAAACCTATTTTCATTTCAAGTACCACTTACCATTTATTTGAGTTTACCTTGATGGATACTGGATTGAAGGTTTCAAATTTTAATGAGACCATGTCCATGCCATTTACGTTTGCTTTCTCACGCAGGCTACCCGTTCATCTCTCATTTCTTACCTACACATGAAACTTTTTTTTCATTTCAAGTACCACAAAGTTTCATATTCCAGATTAAGGGGGCACCTCTCAACCATGTGAAAAGCCAGTGCTGGGTTTCCCCAAGAGAGAAACAATTGTATTCTCAGCATCACACTAATTGTATCATGAATTTATGATACTTTTCCCCTCTACAATGATGTGGTATGTGGCATTTACATTTCTGAAATCTATCCTAAATCGTTGGAATGCCATCTAGGTTGAGGAGAACAAGCTCGCCCTGGAGTTTTGTGGATTGTATATATCCCAAACGAAATTGTTTTGTATTTTGGACGGAAGTTGGGCAATGGAAACATCCATATTGCGTCTTCTGGTCGAATATAAGCAACCCTTACCAGCATATATAGATAACACCAAAAAAACATACATAATGAAATTGACTGATGGCCCCTATCTTCAATTTGATTTTATGCTGAAAAGATATACTATGGAAGCAACTTATTGAGAAAATTAATGAAAATATTTAGAGAAAAAAGAGGAATTTAAATATGGTTTTTATCTAATTAGGGAAATCTTATGGTAGAATTCTTAGGGAGATAATGTGATGGACTCGGAGAAGAAACAAGTTCATGCAAGCTATATTGAGAGTATTGAGGATATATATGATGAAGTTTTGACGACCATGTATACCACTGGAAGAGAGTATTTCCTAGTACAGTAGCTTACGTCAAGGATCGACTTCAAGTCCTTGCCTTTTTTCCCTGCTAATTATGGATGAAATTAGTAGGCATATCTAGGAGGATGTCCTATGGTGTACATGAGGATGTCATATGGTGTTCGATGTTTGTCGACGATAATGTGTTGTTGAATCATAGTAAAGAAGGGTTGAATGCTAAAATAGAAGTATGGAAATAAAATTTGGAATTTAAGGATGTTAAATTAGTAGGACAAAACACAGTATGTGAAATGCCACTTCAAGCAATAGGCAAATAGAGGATGGGAAGTACATATAGTTGGGGAGTACATATTGATGGGTAAGTGATACATAGTGGTGATAGTTTTTGGTATTTAGGATCAACTCTCGTTATGATGGATAGATTGAGAAGGATGTCATGAATAAAATTCAAATTGGATGGTTGAAATGGAGAAGTGTTCATGGAATACTTTGTGATCTGAATATGTCTTTAAAGTCACTCAAGGAAAATTCTATAAGACAGATACAAGATCAACTATGCTTTGCTTTATAGATCAGAGTGTCAGGCAATTATGAAACAACATGTCAAAAAATTAATGTATCATAAATGATAATCCAAAGATTGATTAGTGGAAATACATTAAAAGATGAGATAAGAAACAATGTATTCGTGGAAAGTTAGATGTGGCACCAATTAATAACAAGATGAAAGAAAATTGTCCAAGGTAGTTTGAACATGTGCAACGTAGACCAATAGATGCTTCATTAAGGAGCGGTAAGATAGTAGTTAAAGGAGCCGCTAGGACTAGAGCTAGGCCGAAATGGTCTTGTGCGGATAATATGTGGACTTAATTCTTTGTCTTTCTTCCTTTCTATTGTGCTTCTTTGTGGTATGCCTGTCCATTGTGGTTTTATGTTACTTTCCTTTTGTGAGATAGTATTGTAAGCATCCTTATGGATGCATTTACCTATTTCCTATTTCAGCAATGAGGAAACTTCAGCAGCGTCTTTGAATGCCATAAAAAATATTGCCCAATGCCCTGAAGGAATGGTAAGTGGTGTAAGTGCAGTCGTCCTTTCATTTTTATAGATGCAGAACAGGGTCTTGCTATTTATAAATTGTTACTAGTGCTAGTTTCTTGCTGTATGAATCATGTAGAGTGTCATCTTGCCCGCAACCAATGAAGGATCTATTCAACTAAAAGTTGTTGCAGCTCACTGCTCGTCTCTGGTATGACGTCTATTCTTACATCATCTCATTTATGAATGTATTTTGTTCCACATTTGATTATGTTAAAAGAAGAATTAAGATTAATCATTATTGTTCATCCTCCAGAGTGGGAAAATGATTGCTAACATGCAACTTATCTTGTTCCTATTTACTATAGTCTTAACATGCATTTAGGCTACGGCTGTTGGCCAGCCAAAGGGATGCCGAACCCAACCTGGGATTACTGCCTAGGCTCAAAGACTGTCCAGACGTGAAGCTCCTATAAAAGTTTGGTCTGGACTAGTCCAGAACTTCCATTGTTGGGGTTCAAACCTAGCTCAGACTTATGTTGGAGTTAAACCTAGCTCCGACTTGAGCTAAATGCCATCAAGAGATTACTTTGTACCAATTAAATTAGCGAATCCTCTCTGTTCATATTGATCCACATCCTTGTAAAGTGGTTATAAACCAAGGATTAACATATTTGAAATTTGCCTGGACGCATATCAATCTATCGAATAATTGGTCACTATCAAACTGTTTACTTCACATGTACAAGCTTTAGTTGTTTTGCAATATTCACTGTTGATCCAACAACATTTCTTAATACCTAATCAATTTTGGCCACTTGGCGAGTAAGAGAACTTGATTTTTTTTATATAAAGAGGGGTGTTTATTTGGGCAGACGCTGAGGTGGCTTCCCATGGGCTTTCTAACTTTAGATATTACTCTCAAAGTAAACATTATAACTCAGTCACCTTTGACATATTCTCGTGAGACACAGTTATTGCTTGAATTTCTTCCCATTTGAATGGTTTTTATGAGTAAAGCTGCTACAGAAGTTCTCAAGAAAACTGTCAAACCAGCAACCATGACGAATTCCAAAATAAATGAATTAAACTACCGAGCTAAGCTGTATACCATATATCTGTAGTTTGATCGAGCAGTGAAAACTATAGGCTAACTAATAATTTTTAGCCTATTTATTCGGTCTAGAAATACCAAGCAGATTGAATGGCACAAAGTGACAGGCTGTACTGCTAGAATAACTAGGTGTTAGTGCCATGTTGTAGCATTGAATATGATATAGTACAGGGGCAGTGAGTGTTTCCATTGTGTCCCCTTTGTGAAGTTTTTGAATTGAGCTATCTGTGCTTTTCTAGTTTTCTTCAAAGAACTGCATATTTATAAGTCCTGCAAGACTGCAGATGCAACTTTGTAATTTCAGAACTGATGCTTGATAGTAGGAGCTTACATTATGGATTGCATGACTAAAATAGATAACTGAAGAAATTGGTGGCGATTGAGATTGTTGATTTTGTCTCTTTAAGTTTATATGGCTAAGATGAGAAATGAGAATCTCCAATTTATGCATGGAAGATATGACGATTAGGTTGGCACAATGTAATAAAATACGGTATCTTGGACTTGTCCTATTTTCCTTTCCCACTCTTTTCCTTGAAAGATGCTGTACTAACTGCCATGTATTTCCATCTTTATGTTCGTTCTTACTTGTTGATTAATCCACATTGTAGGAAGTACATATACTGTAATTAAGTGATACCATTGTCACTTCTATGATGATGATGCTACTATTTTTTTCATGTAACTTTTTCGAGAATATATTTATTTTGTTTAGTAATATTGACATTTGTTGCTAATCACGTTCGTTTTCATTTGTTGTGGCTTGGAGGTTGAGGATAATTATGATTATCCATTGACACACCTCAGTTATTTCACTCAATGCATTTAGTTTCTTGGTACAGGCACGCATACGAATTTTGGCTCTCATTAAGGAACTGTTCTGCCTTTCCAGTTCTGCTGCATCGGCAGTTTATGATGCAAACTTACTCAAGTTATTTGAGGTAGAAATATATAAGAGTGACGATATGCTCACCACTATGAGCGCTTTGGAGTTATTATACGAGGTAAAGATCATGTGTGTAAAATTCCATCAGTTTCTTACGATTTCAGCTGGAGAGCTCGTGATCTTGAATTATGTTTGAACATGAATTATAGGAGATATTTTTCTGGTTTTTAGTGACCTAAAGTTCTCAGTTTATTTTCAGTATAATGCACTAGCATGATATGATAAATCTCCATTTGTGCAGTGTATTGTTAATCTGTTAAATACTGGATCAAAATTTTAGAGACCCTTACATAAATCTACGTCATGTAGAAGGAAATTGTTCAGATTCGACGTCTCTGCGTCTTCAAAGCAAGAGCAACAGTTGAACTGTGAGAAAGAGTTAATGGATTGATTTTGATCCCATTTACAGCCAACCGAATGCCCCCTATGCGAAAGTCCATAATTGGTTGCACTGTAGATACATAAAGCCAATAAAAAAATTAGCTTCATAAATATGTGCTGGTTTTCATACTTTGACTGTTAACTTGCGTCAGATAGATTTTTACGAGCTTTCATACTTCTATGCATTGCACTACGTAGTTGATCTCTCAATGAAATACAGACCTGATCTTAAGCATCCGACGGAACCTAATTTGCCAATGTGATCTGATTATCCCAATGGGTACTATTTCAGTATTTGTATTAGGTGACTTAGTGTAATGCGGTTCCAGTGGGTGTCTTGATTTGTGTTCAGCAATATTTTTCCTGAAAATTGTTTCACATACATCATACAGTTGGTGGAATCTCCTCATAGTTCAAGGTTCCTGTTGAAGACTTCCTTGCTACAAAAATTGACTGATACAATCAGGTTTTCTTAGAAGTTTGCATTGATAGTTGTTTGGCTTGTCATTTTGAATTGTTTATTGGCCATGTTTATATTTCTTTGATCTTTAATCTTGTTCAGTAATGCTTCAATTGATTGTGTTTTACGGTCAAGAGCAATTTCGATAAGTGGAAGGCTTCTTTCTTCTCCTGATTCTTACACAGATGTCGATGAATCTAGTAAGAGCACCTTCTATCAAATTGTAGATGCTCATCTTACCTTAAAGTGTTCTTGCTTTTAAGTTTTACTTAACCTTGATGCACAGTTAGATTGCTGCCTTTTCTTCTTCTGATGCATGAGTCCCGTATTAAGTTATTTGGACCAATAATGGATGATGCACCAATGTGGAATGGTCATTGATTCTGCTGTTAGTGTGGTTATTTATGATAATCAGATATTTTTATAATGGGAATACAGAGGTCCCATATGGCATGTAGGATTTGTATGCTCGTATTACTCATTTTTGTTATCTACTTTATGGTTGTTCTCAAGTCCCTGTGAATGATGGTTCCTGTCGGTGAGATGCATAGATGGTATTTTTTTCCTTGGCCCATCCCAGCCTTGGTATCCTGTCTTATGAGGCTGTGCACTCGATTTCCGAGCCAATTGAAAAGTATTTTTTTTTGTTCATAAGTGGGGACTTGGTCTTCTTTATTCGCCTAGTTGCATACAGAAATATGGTAGTCCAGATTGTTGTATATTGAAATACTACATGTTTCTAGCATCCTCCCTCCACCCAAGTTGTATCGAGATAGCATCATGTACCCATCTCTTTTGTTACTTAATCATGCATATAGATTGCAAAATTAGTAATAGTCATGCATACATGGATAAATTGAACACATTAGACAACTAAAAACGTCACCAAGCCTAAGTGACAAGTTCACATAAAGTTGATAAGAAAGGTGAAACTAAATGAAGTTAATCATAATATGCAGCAGTAGTCTGATTCAGCAGTTTCCCTTGACTATGCAGATCGATACATTGGTTGAGCACTTTTTTATCAAGAGATCAAATAAATGGTTGCTTTCTGATAAAGTTGGATATGAGTTGTGGTATTGAGCACAAATGCACCTAAATTAGTTTTCATGGATATGCGTAATGGATGTTGCACTACTACACATTGCATCTACATCTTGCTAAATGGATGTCCTTTTAACTACTGATCTGATAAGATGATTTCGTCCATAAGAAGTTCCTAAAATAGTTTTGTTTGATACCATATGGTGTGTAGACTAAGATGAATGAGGCATATCTGTTTCAATTAAACTGGAGTAATAGATTGGGATGCTGGCCTAACTAGCAGCCTAGGCAGACAGCTCATGTCCTTACTTAAATGGTTAATGGGCTAGAAAGAAGTCTAGGTAACACTGCTTTGGAGGTCCACTCTATATTAAGCATGGATAAAGGAAGAGGATTGTGTTAGGTAGCTGAATTGTCAACATAAGCAATTTGTAGAATTTCTTGAAAAAAAAGAGAGAAATATCTTCACTTGTTAGTCCAGAGCTGAATGAGGAAGAAGCCAAATAGCTTGAATGAATGTATATCTCTTTGTACCATGTCAACTAATTTAATTTTGGTATGTCAAAAGTTGTATTCTGTATATCCGCCATGTGTATTAGTTCAGCTCAAGTCGGCATTTCACACTCATTCATATCTATTCTCTATTCTGGATTTCAGGAGTCACCTCTCTTCTTTTGGCCATTGACGGAAGACTCAATCTGCTAGAAAGTTTAGATGCAAATGAATGTGAGAGGGCACTTGAAGCCTTAGGGCAAATTGGAACATGTAAGTGTTGTGTGATGACAATTTGCTAAATAACTGCTTCACTTTTCGTAGTATAACATTCATTTTTTCAAGTTTTATATTGTATGTCTTGTCATGCACAAAAGAACTCATAAACAAAGAATCCTTGCACTGGGAGGACTGGAAGTCATGTCATGAGAACTACTTGTGATTAAAATGTCACACCCTGACCCATGGGCGAGGCTAGGACATGACCTATGCATGGATCACATGTCCACATCACTTGGCATCACTTGGCCCAACCTGCCAAAGTGGTTAATCCCATGTAAACATGAGACCAAAGCACATGAGACCAAAGCACTGGAATATAAACCAATCAAACTGCTAACTATTATCCGATGTGAGACTAAAATTGAACTCCCAATATTTCTGATGTGGGATTAAATATCGGGGTTGCACAGTCTCCTGCACTAAGATTTTACGACCTCGTCGCAGCCCGTACGGATGCTCTATTCTCATCCCAGTGGAACACAATCCACTTGGTAGCTTTGACACCATTTGTCACGTCCGGCCCACGGGTCAAGTCAGGACAACATGTGGATGGGTCACGTGCGCATCACTCGGATATATACATGAAAGCCAAGTACTCAATAAATCAATCAAACTCCCAGCTTTTATCCCATGTGAGACTACAAATTGGGGCTACTAATTGGGGTTTCACTGTCTCACCAATCAAACTTAAACTTCTATCCAATGTGGGACTAAGTGGGGTTCACATAGAATGCTTGCTTCATATGGAAAGGTACCTGCCAGGTTTCCAATTCTTAAGTTTGCTTTGAGAATAGGCAAGTATCTAGGAATCACAGACATTGAAAAAATTGGTGTCAGTCCATGTTGTGCCGTATCAGAAACTTATAGCACATGACATTGGCACTCCAGATTATACTTGGACATGCAGTGTTAGTGCCATGCCCGTGTTGCGCTTCCGAAATATGTCATATTTCTGACTGGGCAACAAGTAATTATTTCTCGATGTGTTCTTGATAGCATAGTGGTCACAATCTCCTTCGGATAGGGAGGGAGATGTGAGCACTGACCTCCAGGTCGATGTTGACACTGAGCATTGCCACCGTTGACCCAGATCAGACGTGCCCAGGGTCAACTATTTCCCTTTGCCTTTCTTTGTAGTTTTACGTTGTGCCATCTTATAACAACCTTGGAGATAGATTCAGTTGTCCTTATTTTGCACTCTCTCTCTCTCTCTCTCTATATATATATATATATATATATATATATATATATATATATACTAGTATATATGCACGTGTTTTGCACGTATCTTGGAGTGGATGATGTTGATGAGTTGATTTAACTTTGTTGTTTTTAATTATATAGGTTAAGAATTCAACCCTTCAAATTCCGTGGGAACATCTTAGAAGATTTAGCAAGTAGTATGAACCCTTCGATTTCCGTAATACATTAATGAATCTCTTAAATGGTTATCAGTGGAATTTATTGTAGGTATTCTTTTAATTAGTAAATATATTGAAGGGCATTTTTGGAAATAAAACTTCCACGGTGAAGCCTACTTTTGGCATTATATAGTAGAATAGATATATATATATATATATAAGATGGTAATTATGTTCGCATCCAGGGGAATCAAACATACGCCAGTTTGCCAGCAGTTTTTATGACTCCTGTCACAAAACATAACAATTGATCTTTATCATGTATCCTTATCGTGTTTGTATCGGCATCCGTCCCCATATTTATGCAACATAGACTCCAAATCACCATAATAGATTTATTCAGTTGAAAGCTCTTTTCAACTGCACTACAGCTTAAATTTAACTATAAACTTCATATCATAGTGTAGTGCCCCTATCAACTTTCCTAGTCTCTAGAAAATAATTAGAATTATAATTAGATAAATGGGTCTCTTCTTACATATAACCCCTCTAACTTGAAAAGGAATGGAACTATTCCTACTATATGTAAAAACATATTTGCATATATAACAAATTGTTTTCTTTTCATTTTCCTTGCCAGAAGCCTGGAAGTCGTAATATTGGAAGAGATCACTGTATAGGTTATAGGGGCAAGATCAAGATATGCTCTTAGGTCATATTTATATACAGTTGACTTTTTTCTTTTTTTTACGAGAAGTCCTCTATTATCTTCCACTGCTTTAGTAAGGTGGTCTCGTCTTTGGGTTGCTGCTCCGTAATTTTTTCTGTGGGAAGTTGCTGGACTAATATAGATTGTCTCTAGCTTCTATTTTCTACTGTACTTAACTTCATACTATTGTCACCTTCAATTTTCCTCAATAGACATGTAATGTGTATTATATCTAAAAGAATCCTTACATTTTTTGGTGGCTCTAGCAACTCAAGGTGCTGTCTTATTGCTTACCAGTTCAACTAATGTAGCAAGACGTGTGTTTGAGGTAGCCTTTGGCCATGAAGGTAGAGGTAAACAGTTGGTGAGTAGGCTTGATTTGCTGATAGTCATTGTTTTTCATCATTTATCTGAGTCTAATAGCTTCTCTTACGGTATGCATCTTTGCCTTTACTTGGTTTAGCAACAATTTAGGATCCCTGCTGTATATTTTTAGTACCATCCCCACTACTAGAGTTCTTTATATTTATTTTGTATACATCTTTTTCCATGTTTAGGTTACTCATGCATCAACTATTTGTCGTCATTAAAAACCATGTCACTGTACCAAAACTCTAGAGTTGTCATGAGGGTCGAGGGTTAAATATTTGTAAATATGTCCCACAGGTCGAAGGCACATTTTATGTGCTGAAATTTCTTTTAATAAATTCTGCACAAGATATTCCAACCTGGGTTACTCTGGTACCATGTTAAAGATCATATTGTTGCACAAAAACTCTTTAAGAGTTGTGGTGATGGTTGAGGTTTAAAGGTTTGTATTATTCCATTAGCCGCCATCAATTTTCACTATTTCGACTTGTGCATTTAACAAGTCCTCGAGACATGGGAGTCTGAGGATTACATTCCGAATCATAAACATTTACATGTCCATGCCAATGCTTGATGAACCTAGCAGGGTTATGTGTGTGAAAGTTTAGGATTGTTTTGCTCTTACTAGTCTGTTGTGCGGCTATTCTGGTTCATAATTATATATCAGGATGTTATATATATATATATATATATATATATATATAGAGAGAGAGAGAGAGAGAGAGAGAGAGAGAGAGAGAGAGAGATGCTCTAGAATGAACCTTGACGTAGGTATATAATTGCGTAATCAAGGTTGTGAAAAACGCTAGGCGCTAGCCTGGCAGGCATCCAACTCTTAGCGACTAGCCCGCCTAGATTTAGGCGGTTCAAAAATAAATAAATAAAATCCAAAAAACCTACTGAAAATTGTAGAAAAAGTCCACAAAACTCCAAGACATGCATAGTTGAACGTCGGGGGGACTAGGCGGACGCCTAGGCGGACTTCGGGTGGGCACCAGGCGCCTAGGCAGCCTTTTAGAACAATGTGCGTAATTAAGAAAAATAAGAATAAATTCTAATTAATTCCTAGACCTTAACAAAAGTGTATAAAATCCTAAATTCCTGGTATTATCTAAATTCGTTGTATTATCTAACTAAACATATATCCATATTCCTAAAATATATCTATAGCAAATCCTAATTAAAAATATATTTAAATCATATTTAAATTATTTTAGTCCAATTTAAATTCCCACCAAACCTTATAAATGAAAAGAGAGAGTAAAGCCTACTCATTAATAAACCATAGACTAATTACATTATAAGTCCTAATAAACTTATTTAAACCTTAACATAATGAATCGAAATCCAAAATATTAAATCCGAAGTCTAATATTTTTTTTTAAAGTCTATAGCAGTGTAGTCAAAGGCGCGCCTTGCTCCTAGGCGCAGGGGTAGCGCCTCAGGGCACTCCAGGCGAGGCGCAATTCTTGAGGCGCGCCTAGGTGCGCCTTTTTCGAGCGCCTTGGAATAGCTAAGGCGCGCCTAAGCGCGCCTTGAAAATCTTGTGAAAAAATAACATGTTTAGACTTTTTTTTAACTGTTGTACTGTTTTTAGACTGTTTTTTGAACTGATGTACTTTTTTTTATTGTTTGCTCTCTCACTCACTCAATTCAAAGTGATTGCAACCTAGACATGGGAGAATTTGAAGCACATGTTTATCAATGTAGAAATCCAATGTGAATATATATATATATATATATATATATATATATATATATATATATATACCTTTGACTACCTTGGTCTATAGGAAATTGGAGGTGTCGCTAAGACGAGAGAATTTTCTTAGGTGGTTGTGGACATTTGCAATGTAGACAAATAGATGCTCCCTCCATAGGAGCAATAAGATGGTAGTTAAGGAGTTGCTAGGACTAGGGGTAGGCCTAAATAGAAGTGGATTGAAGTTTTATATTTAAGGATATAGTTTTAGTTAGTGTGGTCCTTGATAAAGCTGAATGGAAGAAATGATTGAAACAACCGAGGCCAATTTTTTTACATAAATGATTTACACATTTGGTAGACATGTCATGCTAGAAACTAGAAGATCACATGCAGTTAAAACAAGGAATGTATTGCGGTCAGTAAGATAATTGATTATGTGCATGAAGCTTCATGTAAGATCCAAATTTGAAGATAAGTTGATGATTGATCGTGGGTAAATTGGTTTTAGGTAGAATTCACCTTATTTGTCTAGAATGGTTTTAGATGATCAGCTTTCTTTTCATCAGTTTTGGGTTGCATTCTAATCTTCCAAAGTAGTGTTCACTCTGATACTTCTCATCTTGTTACCCTTCTTGTATTAGTTCACTGCCAGTTGAACAACCTTGTGGCAAGAAAGAACAAGCAAGTAGTTTTATGCTTGATATTGGCATCTGTGATTCTTTTTTTTCTTTTTCTTTTTCCTTTTTTTTTTCCTTCTTGCTTTCGTAGTATGTTCTAGCTGAGTACTATCTAAAGGGAATAACAATGATCATTTGAAATATTGTCAGCTTTTCAGCAGACATCTTTTTAACATTTCAAATACTTAGCTAGTATAGTGTTGTGATGTGTATGTAATGTATGTACGGGATATATTCACTGGTGCATACTTTATTTTCACAACGTGGTCTAACTTGATGCTAGGTGTTCACTTCCAAATGGGTCCATATCTGAATCCAAGCCAATTACCTTCTGGTTCATTTAGGATGTCTAGACGTACCACCAAGGGGATAGTCTAGTGGTAAAATAGAGGGCGTGTGTCGAACCCCAGGTCCGGCAATAATTAAATGGGAGGGAGTCTTGGTGTTGATAACCCAGGTCAGGGACGGTCATTAATGACTAGCCTTATCTCAAAATAAGAAGGATGTTTGGCCTTATCTGAAAAGAAACAAGGATGCTTCGTATAAAGTTCCTGTATCCAGATAGGGTACTGGGAACCGTATACGATCCTAAATCTTAAGTGAGACCCAAACTGATTAGATTTTTCTTCAGCTTTAGCAGCGCCATATGATTTCAAAGCTGTGTCAACGTACAATAAACTTTCTATGTTGGCGATAGGGCAGTCATCTGCCAGATAAGCGGATTGACCTGATGGTCGATTAAGCCTGTTACCAAGTGGCCACTTGATCTGATGAGACCAAGTACAATTTGAAATTTCTTGAATATAACAGTGGTGATGGTATGTCATGAAAGAATATTAGAATGGAAGGCTGTAAATGTTCTGGCTAGTGCTAGTTTGCTGGCATGTTCCACAATAGATTAATATTTGGATAAAATGGATTAGAATGTAAAACTGTTGGGGTGGGATTATTCCCCTTTTTTGTGATTTCAAAATTGTAGTTATCTATCAGTTTCTGATGATAAAAAAATAAAATAAACGAAGTGAACGTTTTGTTTTGGCCACTAGACTGTCATAAGAAGTTGGATCTTCTGGTTTTGGATGCTCATGAGTCGTGAACTGCTACTTTTGGTTTTTACCAACACTTCTGGCTTAATCTATATTCTCTAACCCTGTTCTTTGTTTTTGTTCATGAATTTTGTTATTGGGATTCTTTAAAAAGCTCCGAGTATTTTATGTAATCTATTACTTTCAGGCTGCCTTACATGCCCTTGGAGACATTTGCGGAGTCAACCGGCCCGAGGACAGCATGCTACTTGATAACAACGCAGAGGAGAGTCTTAAGCGTTTATTTTATATGACAGCGGCAAGGACTTCAAAGCTGACACCATCTGTGAGTTTGTTCTCTCTTTGGAAGGGGTAGTTGCCAAGCTAGGTCATCCATTTAGTGAATAGTTTTATTTCAATTCTTGTCTACTGTAACAAAATAGATTTGGTGGTAAGAAATTAGTAATAAAAGTTCAATTTTCGCAGGGTTTGCTCCTATCGGTGCTCCAGCAGGAACCAGAAATACGGCTAGCTGTAAGAGTGTGAATTTCTTTGCAATTCCATTTTGCAAGTTACTTTGTTTCGTTATGTTACAATTTGTTGTTGTCACATGGAATAACCATTACAAATTTACAATATGCTGTCTCACCACTTATTGATGTTGTTAAAGTGTTCATTTACTTGCCTAGATTAAATGGTAGTCTGTTATTTGCTTATTTATTGAACTAGGTTATTACTAGATAGTGTAGTCATTAGTATCATACGCTGAATTTCTCACATTTTACCAGAATTATAGAAACAGTCTAGTTCCTCTACAATTTTGGCCAGAATTTAGAATGATGGCTTAACATGTTGATTAACAAATTGACAGGCATACAGGTTGATATCGTCACTGGTGGTACGTCCATGGTGTTTGAAGGAGGTGTGCTCAAAGCGGGATATTATAACAATAGTGACTGATGCAAATATCGAGGGCACCAAAAATGGTTTCTTCTCCTCTTGATTATCTACATGTCTTCACATGTGTTTAAGTAATATCATGCATCTGCAGTCATGTACTAATTTTAGAATTATAAAAGCTCTAGCTATCAAGATATTACTTCCAACAAATTTTAAATTTTGCCAATGATGATCTTTAACAACCAATTGTGCTGGACATGCTCATGTGCCTAGAAACATAACTTACTAATTTCCTAAGATATTGATGATCAACTTCTCAGATTGGAATTGGTTGGCGGTTTCTCTTATATTTGTTAATCATGTCTGATTAAGGTGTATATTTTGTATTTTTCCCAACTTACTAAAGAGAGAAATCTATGACCTCAGGTATGGATGCTCGTTTTCATTGTTGCACAGCCATCAACAGTGCTTTATTAGCTTCAAACATGCTCAATGATGCTAGTATCGCTGAATCAGCTGCAAAGGTATCAAATCGTGTCACTGTTCTGCAAGTAACTTAGGAGTATATAACAAACTGGCTTGGAGTGGCGTCATTTGATAAAGAATTTCTTTTAGAGAAGATGAGATAGGAAATTTAAAAGAAAAATATATACATGAAGAGGCTGATAAGAAAAACTGACATATGGCATGAACTTAATCAGTTGCAGGAAGCTGTTAGAAGAGGCCCCTATCTTACTAAGAAGCATATCGAACCCCAGTCTCTTGTGATTACTGCTGATAGATTTTGATGGCTGCCCTTCGACTATGTTGATATAAAATGATGATGTTATTTCTTGATTAGCTGTGTACTTGTTGGCTTTCTCATACCAAAACTTTGGTTTCTGTGACCGATTTTCTGAAACTCCATCCATAATGAGCCGAGTGTACTGTTTGCAACTTTTGTAATTGGAAGTTGGTACATATAGTACCAAAAAAATTCAGTCACCCTGCCCTTTTCCTGGTCTGGCTCAAATCTTCTTATTCAAACGTTGGAAGGTGACATTTGCCAAGCTGCGACTATAGCTGCTGACGGCAGCACGATAGCCACTGATGTCGAATTGAGGATGCAATTGGTGAGCCCACCACAGTAAACTTGATTCAGTTTCCAAAGTGCTATTCACTTGAGTAATGAGTTGAAAGGCTTCAGAAATGCAAATTTTGCATGTGTTAAGTCGTTTTAAGTTCTCGGAGATATGGTAGGCAGAATCTAAATTGTCAGTTGCAGTATGGTCATGTGCCACCATGTTATACAGGTGGTTTGCAAGAGATTATGTGCCACCATGTTATACAGGTGGTTTGCAAGAGATTATGTGCCACCATGTTATACAGGTGGTTTGCAAGAGATTTTGTGCGAACGAAAATCTCTCCTTTTATAGTTTTTGTTGTTACAGTATCCATGGCTGGCAACCTAAAATTTGATAGTAGAACATAATTACTCGTATATATGGTTGGAGTCTCGGTCTCCAGTGAAGATACTAGTTTGGGCGCGCCAAAATACAATACTTATATTTAGTAGGTAATAATGATTCTGATAAAAGTTGGTTTTTATTTTCCGTATTTAGGTTAGGTGCACCATGTGTCCATAATTGGGAAGAGGTCTCCCAAATCTGGGAGTTATGATTCCCCTCGCCCAAGCATTGAGGTCAGGTATTCTTTTATTTATTTATTTCGAGTTGGGTTGGTGACTGGTGAGTTGGTGGAGATGTGCTGGAACTTGGAACAATCGATGAGAAGAGCGGGAGGGACGGAGTGTTGGGGCTGACAATCTTGTGGCGAGATGGAGGGTTTAGAGAAATGAAGAGTAAGATGAGGAGGAAATAGTATTTCCGGCAGATCCCATTAAGTTATTAGGAGTAATAAGACCCATAACTTCAATTATTTCATATAAAGATATGGGAGAAGTAAAAAAGTTTTCTCAAACTTGACTAAAAGAACAAATCAGCTTTATTAGAAATGTCAAATTTGTTGTTGTTGTTGTTTACTATACCATCTTGGGCAAACATTGGCAAATGAAAATACTTTGAGATCTAACATTGTTGTCAAACTTCCATGGTTTACAAAATTACTATTATCATTACTCTCTTTTAATGCAGTTGAGGATTTGAGGTAAAAATTAAAAATCACTTGAACATATAATGACTTATAAAATATAAAAAATTATATTTAAATTATATTTTAACTAACTCTATGGTATTGTCTAATTAGAAATATATCCAAAACCTGAAAAAAAAATCATAATTAAAATATATTCAAATCATAAATATTGTAATATAATATAATTTTTTTTTTTTTTTAATATTTTTTTTTTTTTTTGATACGTGGTATTCTTTCAATGAGGTTTGAAAATGGTTCAAAATTGAGTCATCTAAATTGTTTGTAAATTTTTTATCATTTATAAAAAAAACAAAAAAAAATCGCAAATATATATTTTAAAACTAATTTTAAAATTATTTTAAAAAATAAATTTTAAATATTAATTTTAAAAAAATATCAAAAATATTTAAATTGTTTAATAAATTTTAATTTAAATATTTAAACGTGAATTTAATAGTTATTTTTAAATGTTCCAGCGGTTCAAGTTAGATAGGTATAGATTAGAAAAGTAAATAAATAAATAAAAATAATCGGTTTTTTTTTTCTAAAGTTTTTTATTGCCAAGTGCGGCTCTACAATAATACTTGTGCCTTACCAAAAGCGTGGTCCAACATGCCTTACCAAAAGGGTGCAAAGATGGATAGTAAAGTAATAAACCCGAACTTTGGAACCTCTTTCTCAAGACACGTCCCTGTTGTAGAATATCAAGCATTTATTCCTCCGCCTTAAATTTCTTTCGCACTCTCTCTTCTTCTATAATCTCTCTGCACACACTTGGCAAACCCTCGAAACCTAAAACACTAGGTATCATATATTTCCTTCCTTCCTTGCTTTATTTGTGACTTTTCTCTTCATTTATTTACCTCCTAATGTCAAATTTTATTAATGGGTTGTAGAAAATTATGGTTGATTCTTTCCCTCCACTTTGTTTATAAAAATTTACACTTTCAGTACTCGTCTGTGTATTTTTTTTTTTCTTCCTACAGCTTTGGGTTTAGGTGCCCTTTACCAAAAGTGTGTGGTCCTTACTTTCTAGGCTTTGATTTTTTATCAGAAATTTTCAGCACATTTACCCTTTTTTTTTAAGCCTAGGGTCATTATTCTCAAGATAAAAAAATCATTATCCTCAAGATACCTTTTTTGGTTAGTTTCTTAATTTTAGGCCAAACCCACCAATTCAAGATGGAAAAAAAAGGTGAAAGGCCTCATTTTTATAGGCAATAACTTTCTCTATCACAAGGAAAGGAAAAGAAAGAAGAAAGCTTTCTGGTCAATCTTCCAAAAGGTTTTGTGATCTTGCCTATGTTAGTTGTGGTGAAGGTTGGGAATTAGATATTTAGTTGATTTTATATTAATCCAAAGGCCCCCACAGGTCGAATGATCATCTCAGACTGAGTGTTAGATTTTAGTATCGATATAATTTTTTTTTGCAAGTCCGATTGATATTGTGTGCCGAAGGAATTTGAACCAAGGTAGCTCTTATACCATTGCAACAGAACTTTAGAGTTGTAGCCTAGCTTTTGGATCGTGTCTATGTTTGATATAGAATTTCCATCTTTTTAACACTTATACGGGTATTGATCTCTTACATTGTGCATTGGTTATCTGCAAACATATAAGGTATCCTTCCTTGGAATGAAAAATTTATTTGTTTGTAGTGGGAGCAGAGGCATAGATATAAAGGATTCGCCTGAGACCCAACAAGGGGTGTTCCGGTCTAAGTTAGGCAGTCGTAATTACTCATGAATCAACTCTTATGGGTTCCATCACATAGGAACGGTAATTTTCCAAGTTGTTATTTGCCTGAAGAAGATTATTTGTAATTGATTCATTATTTGTAATTGAATCAACTCTTATGTCGGTGTCGTACCCTTTTTATGAATATCGTTTTGGCAATTTTGGGAGGTCTTAGTGGTTTTTGATTCTGTAGTTTCGGCTGTTTTGGGACCTCCAATCCATCTTAAATGGATGAAACATATCAGTTTCCACTGATACATAAAACCTTGACCAAAAGTTTATCTATTCTTATTTCTTTGGCCTCCAAGAGAGAATATTTCAAGATAACTGGTTATCTTATGTCTTCTCTGTTAAATCAAATCTTATTAATGAATCCTGGAGGATTGCTTCATCATCACATTTTTACGTTAAGCATGCTGAAATCATTATCTAACTAGAACCTTAGACATCGGATACTTATGATAAGTGTAGATCATGCTTTCGTTGGTGCATATAATTAGGTTTGTTAGAATGAAGCTTGTATTTATTTATATGATTCATAGATGGTTTCCTTTACGTCTTTTTTAACCTCTAATGGCTGTCTAATTTGGGGATATAGTTGTTAGATTATCTTTTAGACCGTGAATTGATATTTACAGGCTGCTATCATACCTGCGGTACATCTAGGTGTTTAGGATGTTTCTTGTTTCTATGAATTATGAAACATTAAGATTTGATTTTGCTATCCTAATTGCTGACTATTTAACAATGGTCTTTAGCACCTATTCTCATTAGGCTTTTTCAAGGTTTATCGGTATTAGTATCGGACACTTCCTATTATTTTCGGGATTGGCAGTATTGGCAATACCAGCAGTTTTGGCTCGAAGGATCAGATTTTGGTATCGGAAAATAAATAAATATTAATAAATTATTAGAAATTTAGAAGAAGAAAATATTTTATGTTTTGGGGCTTAATTCTAAGCATTTTCTATGTTGTTTCTTAATAGTTTTGAAATTGAATAAAAAAATAGTCACGCTTGTAGATTGGCTTACCTGCGATTGATCACTTTTCTTCATTTACATTTTTTTCAACCTTACTATGCTTTTATATCCTTGTTGATTGGTCTTTTTTTTGTTCATTTTTCTCTGCTAAATTGACTGTGAAAGATACCCCCAATGTTGGTGTCGATCAATATTAGTAGTGGTAGGTATTAGATCATGACATGCCAAACTGTATCAATATCGGCCGTCATATCGCATCGGTGCCAGATACTAGGTCTTTCTGAGGCGATGTCCCTCTATTTTATATGGAGACTGGTTTGTCATGATGAAAAAGCCCTTATTTTTTATCTTTAACATTTTAGTGTGGTCTTACTTTTACCTATCTAAAGTTCAAATTTAGCAGATGTTACAACCAGTCATTTCTCTTCCCATATAGCTTCTCATATTTGTCTTATTGTTGTATGTACGATGTCTACACTTTTAGGTTGATTGAAGTATATTACAGAAATAATTTATGTGGAAGTATAAATTAGTGAAAAGTAATGCCATGTATTTTTTCATTTTTTCTTTTTCAGACTTTGTTATATCTAATTTAGAGTTTGATGAGCAATAAGCACTGGGTATGCATTCCTAATGGTTGTAATAAGGCAAATGTTAATCAAACGAGTGGGGTGTCTTCTTTAAGAGAGACTGGCGCAGCAATGACACCAAGTTCCAGTGACTTACTAAGGCTAAATGACTCATATATTCAAGAAGATGGCAGATGTCTCGTTTCTTATGGGTGAGTTTTTGCTTGCGAGTTTTGTACGAGTGCTGATGTTGTGATTAGTCCATACTGGCAAAGCACCAACTATCAGGATTAAAATCTAATCTTGTAATTATTTATTTATTTATTCATTTTAGTGCAAAGAAGAAAAAGCCCTCAAGGATCATAGGATGGGGACTACGTCGTTTCAGTACAATTGGTCAGGAATTTCATATTAGTTTACTTATTCATTTTATGGAGTTCGTACAATTCATAAATTCTGTTGCTTCATCTTTTGAAGTAAATAATTAGTATTCCTGAAGGGATCTTGTGCAAGCAAATTATAATAATTGAGGTATACTATGCCTATATGCAAATTCTATTAGTTGAATACAGACATCATATGCTATTTTAGTTAAGAACTGTTGATTCGTAATAATACTAATTAACTTCACTATGCTTCAAGTAATGTCTTATCTATCTACCGTCAGTCCCCAAGCCTGGATAAATGACAGTTGCATCAGTTAGTTACAGCCAAAGCAAAATTTGGATGATCTCTTTGAAATAGTTTATATATTAATTGTTTATAAAGTTATAAGCACATCCTAGTTTGAGCTGTAACTCACTGTACATTGATTGTTTCTTTAGTTTGTGAGAAGATCCAGGCCAAGGGAAGAACAACATACAATGAGGTTAGATCTACTGCTTCTTGTATGTATTTTCTTCATGTTCACTTGCCATGTTATGACTGAACTGCAAATTCTCGATCATCTAGACCTTTATCTATTTATTCATTGTTAATATTACATAGAAGATAACCCTTAGTAGAGCTGAATAGAAGAAGATTATTCGTGTAGATATGAAGGCTTTGTCCTTGTTGCATATAAATGAAACAGTAGGATTATGAATACTGAAAACTGAAGATAAAAGTATCAGAACCTGCATGCTGATGACCTTATAGTTTAGGCAGGAACTTGCACTTTTAGTCTACCTTATATTTGTGGAGACAGACCAGTGATTAGACAGAATTGGTTTTGCTGCACTAATCCTTTTTTTTATTGTCCAAGTTTATTTTTAATTTTTTAAAATTAGTTCACCTTATATTTGAGGAGATAGACTGTTGGACATAATAGGTTTTGCTGCACAAATCCTCGTTTTTATTGTGTTAGTTTTTTCTTCTTCTTAAAAAGTAACAATCAAAACTGCCTTTTGCATAGATTGAGAGCTAGTTCGCTATTAAGCTGAAGGTGGAATTGTCAACATGAGTTTGGAAGCATATTTACCTGGCTACCGGATCCCTATGGTCTTGTAACAATGACTAAATTGCTCTAGTGAACACGGATCTCTAAAATTTTGGTCCATGTAGTGTTGGACATGTACCAGTCCAAAATACACTAAGATACACCAAAATAGGTTCCATGTCCGTGTCAACGTGTCCTTATCATGTCGTGTCGTATTTGTGTCCATGCATCATAGAGATTGCCTAACCTCGTGGCTGTGAAATGGTTAGATTAATAGTTATTTTATGACCAAGAATGGACTATTTTTACTTGAAACTATTTGACATGTCTTCTTTTACTTCAAATCTCCCTGCCAAGTGACAATTGGACTGGATCTAAACTTGCCAAGTCTAAAGTGTTTAAATTTCTTCATTTCTAATATTTTTCTCTTTTCTGTTTTACAACTTGGATTTGATTTAGGTTGTTTGTATGCAGTACTAAGAAACTTGGTGATTCTTCAAAATCTTTGTGCTTGACAAAAGTTTTAAAGATCTAATTACAATGCATATCAACTTTGCCTTGAAATAATGTCTTCCAAGTAACCTACATCCTCATAAACCCACCTGGAGTGCCACCAGACTGAGAATCTAGTCAGTTTACTTCTGATTCGAAAAAAGCATTTGCATGCAAGCTTAGATCCTAGAGCAAGCTCTCGCATCAGCTGTCACCACTCTGGTTGGCCATATTATCCCCATGCAAGGTGATTATGTTATTGTGCTCCTTGGTTGTATGAGCTTAAATTGCAATCCAAAACGTAGGTCTACCTACCTTCCAACTGGCCCTAGATTTATGACATGCCATTATCATGCTCATAGCTACCTTGGGTAGGAATTTGTCAGTAACATAGAGGATTGATGTAAGGTCGTTGACAATCGGTCATAAAACTTTGTCAAATTTTGTATGGAGCATTTCTTATGCTCCATAACTGACCCCTTTATGATGGGAGAAGGCTTGGATGATGATGATGATGGTATATCTGATTTTAATATGGGTTTTGCTAACTAGTGCCCTCTATGGCATTTGTTGACCCATAATAAATGCCCCACCTTTTTACCATTTTTAATATTTTCCAAGAAATTAATAGTACCTCAAATGTTCACTTTGAACTTTGTTTCTTTTCTTTCCAAGACAATAATAGGATAGCAGAAATGCCCTTTACATGTTATTTACTTATTTCTCATTTGAAATTAATTAACAGAAAATGTTCTATAACTAAATATTTTCATAAATTCTTTTAATAATGAAGAAAAGAGTAGAAAAGAGTTTAATTAAGATATTTTGGATTAACTTGTTTCAAAAGTAAAATTGTTTAAATAAATAAATTTATTTGCACCGTATCGGTCATAATTTTTATTCCACTTTCAGGAGAAACTATTTTGTTCGTCAAAGAAAAAAAAACAGTGTTTTGTTTTGTCAAACTGAAAATTAATTTCCGTCAAACTGGAAACTAATAAATTATTTTTGCGTTAATCTGAAAAGTAATATATTATTTTTTGCGTCGAAGTCTAAAAAAATTGTTCTGGTTCATTTGAGTTTCAAAAAAAATAAAATTATTTCAGTTAGTCAAAGAAAAAAATGATAAGACGAGATTATTTTCTCAGAATCAAACACAACAAATTATATCCCAGCATTTTTTGTTCCTTCTATTTTGAATTTTTTTTAATGCAAGGATAAGTTATTTCATTCGTCCAAGAAAAAATTATAAGACAAATTACTATTCAGAATCAAACACGAACAAATTATATACCATGTGACCATTGATTCATGTTAGCATAAGCCTTATTCCAGCCTGCATAAAATAAGTGGGTCTCCATCTTGTTTATATAACATTAATTTTCTTAATTGGTAATGTATTTTCCAGTTATTAGTTGTTAAAATAGAAGTAGTAATGATATATAGGCTGGTTAAGTTATAGTGCAGGGGCATTATTGGAAATAAGAAAATTTCAAGCAATTGATAGGAGAGTTAGTAACTCAGGTCAATCAATACAACATCTATATAGAAGTAACATATACCAAGAAGAAAAGATTGACAATAATTATGGGTCAACGAGTGCCCTGAGGCACCTGTTAGCAAAACCCTTTTAATATTGACTTGCTTCTATGTTGTGGCACACAACATGTGAGGTGGCTGTAGAACTCCTGTGTTTTACACTGCTCCTTGACGTTGTTGTTCCATTTTGTTTTCTCTCAAATTTACATCCAGCCTCTGCGGCCACATATTACAAACTGATTATCCAACCTTCCCGTTAGTCTGCTAACTAATTCAATGGTGCATCATTAACTTCCATTTACTGCCATCTTTACTACCAGACCTTGAATAACCTGAAATATTTATATTTCTGTGTCAAAAAATGCTCCATGCATGCCAAATGGAAACCTTGAGACTGAATTCTCTGATGTTATGTTGTAATCTTTTGAACCATAACCTTGTTTAGTTGTTTTCAATGTAAAATTATGGGTTAGATGATGCACAACTGACCATGTGTAAAATTGATATTAAACTTGTTACATTTTCAAATCTTGATGTAAAGAGGTGTTTATTCCAGGTTGCAGATGAAATTATAACAGAATTGACATCATGTGGAAGAGAAGCTTCATCACTATGTGCTGTTTGTTTCATACCATCAACTTTCTGAAGTTCAATTTTTTTCATTATATTTCTTGGCTTTTGGATTTAAGATGAAGTAACTGACTTGACCCCCTTTTTTTTCCTTTCTAGATGAGCAGTTTGATGAGAAGAATATTCGAAGAAGGGTGTATGATGCATTTAATGTTCTCATGGCAATCGATGTTATTAGAAAGGACAAAAAGGAGATACGGTGGATAGGATTTTCTTGCACAAAGGAAGAAAAAGTAAAAAGATTACAGGCATGTTCTTAACAAAGCTAAGACCATCTGATCTTCACTGTGATTGATTATGGATTTGCTTATTTGATAGTATACAACATGTTTTGGGGTTAGCTTAAAGGTTCCCTGATAATATAAGGAACTCTTTGAATTATTATACCTATTCCCATAGTAATCCTCCTTTTTACTAATAAGATGTTGCATAGAACTGACAACTGAGTATTGAGTGTTGCTACCAAAACCAGAGAACAAGAGAATAGAGAAGAGAAATACACAAAACTAACAGACTTTTTGGCCAAAATTTGGCCTACATCCACAAGCGAAGGCCGGAGAAGAAATTTACTAATCAAAGAGGAATACCACGGCATCTCGTAAATGCTTTTAAAACCCTAGCCCAAAATACACCCAAACTAGCATACATCTTTCTCTGCTTCCATTACAGACCTCTAAAAATTTCTCATTTCAAGTCACCACAAAAATTCTGTTGAAGCTGATCATACGCCGAACAGGTCAAGGGAATTCGAGACATACAACAAGGAGTTGCTTGACATAATTTTCACAAGATGAAAGAATCATTTTCAAACTCCTCAATGAGCAACTTTTTATCAGATTCAAGAAGATTTGATATGTTATAGTCATTGTGCAAGGAATTTCTTGTGCTACCGACATAAATAAGGAGTTAATTGCAACAAACCCGATTTTTAGAAAATTTACAGTGTCCTTTCATGGTATTGTCATTTGGCTTTTCGTGACTAATCTGATCTCTTGTGGCACATTAGTGTTTTGATTATTGTTGGATCTGAATCATGTAGGAAATGCTCATGAATCAGACGAGTACTGTACATGCAAAAGCAAATTACTTGAAGGAGCTGGAGGACCAAGTAAGTTACTGCTGTGACAACTTTAATGGTTTATTTTCTTTTTGATTTGCTCATCTTATTGTTGCTTGCTTGTAATTATGTACAATTAGATTATCCCTTCAAGTAATATTACAATTTCTATCAACTTTTTAATATAGGTTGCAGATTTGCAGAACCTTATATTACGAAACAAACAAGCTCACACGTCAGGCATTTCTCTGCCGTTTGTGTTGGTTCGAGTATGTTCTCTTTCACTTGATTAATGTTCTCAGGGATTGATGAATTTATCATGGATGTTGTTATTTCTTTACTTTCCCTTTTCTCTTTACACTGTTTTCCGGCAAATAAAGAACTAAGTGTGTCGGTTTTCTTTTTTTATGATGTCATGATATCAGGTCACTTGTTGGTTGTAATTATTTTACGGAGTGTCTAAGTGTGCTTAGGGTACAGAATTTGCAAATATTATCCTTATTGTTGTTGGTTTTGCTTTGTTTGCAAAAGCTCAACTTCCTTTTCCTATCTTTAGTCCCACATCGGATGGAGCAAAGCCCTCTTGTGTACATATATTACTTTCTCTTCTTTGCTCTACTAAGTTGTTGTGTGGGGAACCCCTTGGGCCACACGCGCGCGCCGTCGCCGCCGCCCGGCCCGGCTCGGTTCGGTTCGGCGCCCGTAACGGATGCGGGTACGCGCCCACATCTGCGGGCGCCGAATGCCGATCCGATTTCCTCTTCGGGTTCGGGCTGGGACCCTAAAATTTTTTTTGCTCCTCTTCTTTCTTTCATTTATTTTTCTTAACGTTGGAATTAATTTCTGAACGTTACAATTATTTTGAACGTTATAATTTTTTCATGTCCAGATTCATTCGTTTAATTCTCCTGTGTAACGGCTGAATTAATCGTAAATTAATTCTGACCGTTACACAAATGTTTTATATATACGTCTGTGTTCTTTGTAAATCGTATCAGAAAAATAATTCTTTACGAAATCTCTGTCAACATTTTGTTCGATCTTCGTCTTCATCTCCAAGCTCTGGGCAGAGCTAAGTCCTGGTCATTCTCTCCAAGTCGTGTGCGGCAACGAGATACCGGTAGTGCGGGGGTTTTACCACTAGGAGCTTCGGGTACGTCTGCACACAGATCCCGAATAAACTCTTAGGGCAGTGCTTCGTGCACGACTTCCCCAGAGGCCGGTAACATCTAATTTTATTTTTTGTATTCTTAAATTTTTCAGTAAGTAAAAGATTAAATTCTAACAATCTAAGAGTTTATTTTTTTTTTGTTAGAATTGATTTACTGTTAGTTTAAATTTGCAATTGTTTCAAGAGTAACTATTGAAGCAACTATTGAAGCAATTTTGAAGCAATTTCTATACTGTCGGAAGAAAGAAAAGAAAAAAAAAATATTTGGAAAAGTTCTATACTGTCTTAGTAACTATTGAAGCAACTTTGTTTGCTTAAAGTATTGATTAGAAAACTTCTATACTTTTTATCACAATTGCTTACTGTTAGGAAAAAAAAGAAAAAGAAAAAGAAGAAAAAAAAATTATTTGTGAAACTTCTATACTGTTAGAAAATTTATAATACTGTTGTAGAAATACTGTTTATTAAATATTTAAATAGTTATTTGTCAAATTTGTTATTTGTTATAATTGATTATTTAATACTGTTACTTATAACATACTGTTTCTAGGAATTTGTTAATAATTCTTCTAGCAATTTGTTTCTAGAACCAAAGGAAAATACTGTAGCAATTCTTCTAGAAATGTTTTAATACTGTTCTTATAGAATTTTGTTCACAAAATTCATTTCAATTGAAACATACAATTTACTTCATTTTTAATCACTTAGTATTTTGAAAGCAATCTAGGACCAAAAGAAAAATAGTTTAGTAAAAAGGAAATTGCAAATAAAATCTTCAAATCTAAAGTTTCAAAGTAGAGACAAACTCGTGCACAAGCCGAAAGGGTCCTTCTGTCAACCGGGTGTAAACAACCCTAAGCGACACGGTACTTAAGAGTCTTCGGACCACCGCTAGCTGGGAACCGGCCCCTACAGCTAACCTGATTTGATCAACACTTGAAAAACTAAAGATTTTAAGATTGAATTAGCAAATACCACCTAAACTATTATCTTAGACATTGTTATTAAATAAATTTATATTTTTCAGACTGAAATCATGACTGGAAAGGAGGAATCCTCTACTGCAAAATCTGCTAAGTTTGATGGTTCATACTTCAAGAGATGGCAGAGCCAAATAAAATTTTGGCTCACGACCTTAGGACTTATTTCAGCCATTGATGGGTCCACACCCATCACAAATGATTCTGATGATACCGAGTCTGACATAGGAGTGTCCACCTCATCGAAACCAAAAACCCCTAAAGAGATAGACTTCCACTGTTTTCATAGAATTCTAAGCGCATTATCTGAATCCTTGTATGATATATTTTTTGAATACAAGAGCGCTAAAGAACTCTGGAAAGCCTTGGAAGATGAATACGGCTGTGATGATGCCGGAATAGAAAGGTTCAATTCTTCAACCTTTAATAGGTATTTCATGGTAGATAACAAGCCAATGAATGACCAGCTCCATGAATTTCAAGAATACCTTAGGCATATTCAAGCCAAAGGGACATCTTTCTCCAATGAACATAAAATAGCATGCCTAATAGACAAGCTACCTCCCTCTTGGTCTGATATGGCTAAGGATCTTATCCATACACAAGGAGATCTTACCTACAATCAAGTCCTAAAGAAAATTAGAACCGAAGAACAAATTAGATTGAGGTCTAAGCCTAAGACTGAATCTAAAGTTAAGGTAAACCTTGTAGAAGGCCAAGGAAAACCCAAGTCAAATTTTCCTTATAAACCCAAAAAGAATTTCTTCAAGAAGAAGAAAAACTTTCAGCCTAACCACCGAAACCATCATCACCAAAACCAAAAACCTAGAAACTTCAGTCAGACTCAGGATCAGAAGAGGTTTTGTTTTGTGTGTGGTAAAACAAACCATATGGCCACCAACTGCTACCATAGGAAGAAGGAAGCTGTCCAGACCTCCTACAAAGGAAAGGGCTCAGTTAGACCAGAAGCGAACATGCTTCACAAAGGTTCTTCGAGTTCCTTCAGGTCTGTAAGCTTTCAACCCCTTATTAACCTCTCTTACCATTCTGATGATTGGTGGTTGGATTCTGGAGCTAATGTTCACGTTTCGTTTGATCGCTCCTGTTTTTCAAACTATCAGGAATCAAGTGGAGGAGGTGTGACCCTAGGAGATGGCTCAACGGCACAAATTATTGGAAGAGGAAAAGTTAACCTGAAGATGACATCAGGAAAAATCTTAACTCTTCATGATGTTCTTCATGTGCCGTCTGTCAGGAGAAACCTAGTTAGTGGATCCCTTCTTGTAGCCTCAGGATACAAAATTGTAATGGAGGCTAATAAAGTAGTTTTTTCTAAGCATGACTCTTTTACAGGGAAAGGCTTTGTAAAAGACGGTCTCTTCTTTTTAAGTACAATGAATAAAATGTCTGATTGTTCTCTCATTGTCTCTAATATAGAATCTTCAAATGTTTGGTATGGCAGACTAGGTCATGTGAACCTAGGTTCTATTAAAAGAATGATGACCTTAGATCTTATTCCAAGACTCCAATAGATGACAAACACAAATGTGAAATCTGTGTTCAAGCCAAACACACTAGATTACCATTCAAATCTGTAGAAAGAAATTCTGACCTTCTAGAACTTATCCATAGTGATGTATGTGACTCAAATATGATTTTGACTAGAGGCGGTAGAAAATACTTTGTTACATTTATAGATGATTATTCAAAGTATTGTTATATCTACCTTCTCAAAACCAAAGATGAAGTTCTAGATAGATTTAAGGTCTACAAATCTGAAGCTGAGAATCAATTAGAAAGGAAGATTAAGATCCTTAGATCTGATCGTGGTGGAGAATATATCTCAAATGAAATGACTAACTTCTGTGAAGAACATGGAATAATTCATGAGGTAACTGTTCCATATTCACCTCAGTCTAACGGAGTTGCTGAACGCAAGAACCGCACTCTGTTAGATATGGTGAATACCATGCTTCTCAGCTCTGGTGCTCCTGATAACTTGTGGGGAGAAGCCCTTTTAACTGCCTGTTACATTCTTAATAGGATTCCTAGTAAGACAAAAGATAAGACTCCCTATGAGCTGTGGAAAGGTAGAGCACCTAGTATTAATTACCTTAGAGTTTGGGGATGCCTTGCTAAAGTCGGAATTTCCGAACCTAAAAGGAGGAAGATTGGTCCCAAGACTGTAGACGCTGTTTTCATAGGATATGCCTTAGACAGCTATGCCAATAGATTTCTAGTGACTCACTCAGAAGTAAATGAAATCTCTAACAATACCATTATAGAAGCAAGAGATGCAGTTTACTTTGAAAACATATTTCCCTTTAAGGATAGAAGTTCAATCTCTTCCTCCATACCCTCTACTAGTTCTCAAGTCCAAATACCTAGCTCACAATCTGAACAAGACTTAGAACCAAGACGGAGTAAAAGGAATAGGATTGAGAAAAATTTAGGAGAATGATTCCTCACATTTTTGATAGAGGGTGATCCCTCAACTTATGAAGAAGCAATGTCGTCTCCTGATGCTCCATTCTGGAAAGAAGCCATTAACAGTGAATACAACTCCATCATGGAGAATAACACTTGGTTTCTAACAGATCTACCTTTAGGGAATAAACCAATAGGTTGTAAGTGGATTTTCAAGAAGAAACTCAGAGCCGATGGTACTATAGAGAAATACAAAGCCAGATTAGTTGCTAAGGGTTTTACCCAGAAGAAAGGGTTAGATTATTTTGATACCTACTCTCCTGTAGCTAGGATCACATCCATTAGAACTCTCTTGGCCTTAGCATCCATTCATGATATGCTAATCCATCAAATGGATGTAAAGACAGCATTTTTGAATGGAGACCTAGAGGAAGAACTTTATATGGACCAACCTGAAGGTTTCATTGCTAAAGGTCAAGAAAAGAAAGTCTGCAGACTAGTAAAATCCCTCTATGGCCTGAAACAAGCTCCCAAACAATGGCACAATAAATTTGACAAAGTAATTTGTGAATATGGTTTTTTGTCAAATGAGTATGACAAATGCATATACTCTAAAGGTACATGTAAAAGTTGTGTCATTTTATGCTTGTATGTAGATGACATCCTTATCCTAGGTTCATCACTGGAATTGATAAATATTACAAAGAACTATTTATCTAGCCAGTTTGATATGAAAGACCTAGGATAAGCCAACCTGATTTTAGGAATGCAAGTGACCAAAGGCAAAGAGGGTTATACTCTATCTTTAGCACATTCAATTGAAAAAATGCTAAAAAGATTTGAGTTATTTGATAAGAAACCTGTCCTTACTCCTTACGACAGCAGTATTGTACTGAAAAAGAATGAAGGACCACCTTTGGAACAACATAAATATTCACAGATGATAGGCTCCCTTATGTATGTAACAAACAGGACAAGACCTGATATTGCATTTGCTATTGGGAGACTAAGCAGATATACCAGTAACCCAAATCAGTCACATTGGACTGCCTTGGATAGGGTATTTAGATATCTCAAGGGCACCCTAGATTACAAACTTCATTTTACTAGGCACCCTGGTATCATAGAAGGTTATTCAGATGCAAACTGGGTAACCGACTCACATGATATAAAATCTACTATTGGATATGTTTTTACTCTAGGAGGAGCTGCAATCTCCTGGGGCTCTTGCAAGCAAACTATCATAGCTAGGAGTACAATGGACTCCGAAATGATAGCTTTAGATACAACTTGCACAGAAGCTGAATGGCTTAAAAATCTTATTATGCATATACCTGTTTCTCTTAGTCCTGTTCCTGCAATTTCTATAAATTGTGATAATAAATCTGTTATTGAACTACTAAAGCATGATTCTGTGAATGCTAAAATGAACAGGCACCTGCAGCTGCGCTTCAAGTCAATCAAAAGCCTACTAGACAAATATGTGGTTCTTGACTATATAAAGTCAGAAAAGAACCTTGCAGATCACTTGACGAAGGGTCTGTCTAGGACTTTGATCCTAGAATCATCGAGGGGGATGGGGTTAAGCCCATAAGTTAGTCACCAGCAGTGGCAACCCAACCGAGTCTGACTGGAGATCCCAAGAAGCCGGTTCAATGGGTAGAAACAAGCTGAACTTAGGTGACTTTATGGAACACTGACTCGAGATTAAAGTCTCATTAAAATAAAGCCCAAGTGGCTGTACATGTGTACAATGACTCCCCATCCCTATGGTGACAGTGTTCCTGTGTGATATGGTTATGATGAGTTTAAACTCTTAATAGGTCCAAGCTGTAATGCTAGGTTGATTCATATCACCAACCATTAAGGACTTACCTATATGAGAGGTCGTGAAGGCCGCGACTATGGGACAGGGCGATCCCAGACAACTCTCATGAATGTGGAAAGTGCGCATGGCCATTTAAAAGCGCCACCCGATAGACCAAGGACCTCTAGCGTACTATGTGTGCTATTTTCTAAATCTGGTTCAAGAAGTCTGATTCAAGGCAATCAAGAACTTCTTCAGATTAAGGCAATAGTCACTACGTGAGATTCAAGGCTGTAGTCCATCTCATCTATGCATAGTATTTTACTGCCCAGAAGCTCTCTCTCTCTCTCTCTCTCTATTTACTTCACTCTTATCTCTGTTTCGGAACTTGACCTTTTGGGGGGGGATTGTTGGTTTTGCTTTGTTTGCAAAAGCTCACCCGGCCCGGCTCGGCTCGGTTCGGTTCGGCGCGCGTAACGGGTGCGGGTACGCGCCCACATCTGCGGGCGCCGAATGCCGATCCGATTTCCTCTTCGGGTTCGGGCTGGGACCCTAAAATTCTTTTTGCTCTTCTTTCTTTCATTTATTTTTCTTAACGTTGGAATTAATTTCTGAACGTTACAATTGTTTTGAACGTTATAATTTTTTCGTGTCCAGATTCATTCGTTTAATTCTCCTGTGTAACGGCTGAATTAATCGTAAATTAATTCTGACCGTTACACAAATGTTTTATATATACGTCTGTGTTCTTTGTAAATTGTATCAGAAAAATAATTCTTTACGAAATCTCTGTCAACATTTTGTTCGATCTTCGTCTTCATCTCCAAGCTCTGGGCAGAGCTAAGTCCTGGTCATTCTCTCCAAGTCGTGTGCGGCAACGAGATACCGGTAGTGCGGGGGTTTTACCACTAGGAGCTTCGGGTACGTCTGCACACAGATCCCGAATAAACTCTTAGGGCAGTGCTTCGTGCACGACTTCCCCAGAGGCCGGTAACATCTAATTTTATTTTTTGTATTCTTAAATTTTTCAGTAAGTAAAAGACAAAATTCTAACAATTGTATCATCTTACCTCTTCAACCAAGTCTTTATAGTCTAGAGGAACAAGGAGGATGCTACGAGCTTAAACTCCATAAGCTAAATGGTAGGTCTACCTAACCAGCCAACTGGCCGTCTAGATTTTATGTTATGCATAGCTACTTTGGTTGGAAATTTGGCACATAGATGCTTCATGTCAGGTCGATAACCAGTTATAAAAATGTCAATTCTTTTATGGACCTTTCTTATGCATCATAAGTGACCTCATTCTGATGGGAGAGGGTTATATGATACCTGAAGTCATGGTTCCTTAATGATATCATGTACTGTTATTTACCTACTTTTTCCATCGTGTCTGCCTCTAGCTCATATAACTTTAATGGTATGTTCTTGTCAAACTCATTATCTATATACGTTCGTGTATGCATGAAAGCTCGTTAACTGAATAGCATTTGGCATTACTACCTATGCATGCACTTCTGCTTTGAATTTATTTTTAGTTCATAATCAAGTGTTGCTGCCTTCTCCCACTAGTGAAAACTGCACAGGTCAACTTAAACCTGGTCATATTATTTGGATCTTTTTTTGGTATTTTATATCGGGTTCAATTCCTATTGTTGGTGCGGTGCTATTCCTACAAGTATGCTTGCCCAGCTACTTCCATCCATTTACACCATCTTTGAACTAACAGACACATCCAAAGGCCACTGTGGAGATTGAGATATCAGATGATACACAATTGGTGCACATTGACTTCAACGGGTAATCATACTCTACTTTCTTTGTTGATATTGAGAACTTTGTTTTGTTGAAGAGTACATATGTGAATTGTTATATGCGCCTCTTTTTTTTTTTTTTACTTTTATATAGCTTCTTTTTTAAACAGAACGCCGTTCACCTTGCATAATGAACATGCCATCCTCAAGATGATGAGATACCCTCAAGAAGTGGAAACTGAGCATGCCTCCGGGAGTTCCTCGGATGAAATGTTGATCGCTGACCAAAGTGGGAAGTCATTGAAGCCATCTTCCTTTTCATGGAACTCTAGTACCGTGTGAGTATAGTGAGAGGAGTAGGCTAGTCAGGGTGACACTTAAATTAACATAGCCCTGATATTATTGTGAGAGTACCTTTACTAACTTCCTTTGTTGTCAATAGCCTTTGAGATTTTGCACCCTTAAAAAGGGGATAGGAAGGTTTAGGTAACTTAATTTTTCTCTTCCTTTCATCATAGGAAGTTTCAGGTTGGGGCAGTCAGATCTCTGTACATGTTATATACACTGTAACGTGCCTCCCATTTTGATTAACAGGGACAATGTTGAAAACATTTCTCCATATGGTGCTTATTCCTCTTTGTTATATAATGTCTCTCTTGTTATTGCACTCTGGCAAACTATTGATGGTGGTGTTTGTTACCACCAATTTTCGTGGAAGGACATCTCTTATCTATTCTTATTAAAGTTTAATTGGTAAGAGCGTGTAATTATACCAAAGGTTTTCAGATGGAGTTGAAGCAACTTGGAGGGAACAAACTACAAGTATCGAGAATGAGAACAATCTGCACTAGTTGAAGATTAGAGATGTTGCCATTTGGTTCCACCCTTCTGATGAGGAAGGGTACTCTTTAACCTTCTGCTCGTGGGTTTGGATCCCAGAGTGGACGTCATATTGATGACATTCTCTTCCCATCAGAATTCTCAGAAAGTCCTGAAGATCAAATCTAAGGACCTCTCATCCTTTGAATGGTGGGCACTCTTTTTAGGGGTGCAACTCGGACTAAACCTGAACATGTTAAAGGATTGGATTAAGGTTGAAGGTACTTGGACTTGGGTTAAAATATTTGAACCGGATTAAAAATTAGGTTGGTTTTGGATTCATGTGTAGGGTTGTCCAAAGAATCCGGAATATATATATATATATATATATATATATATATATATATATATATATATTGTTTCATACTTTTTAGATGAAAGGCTAAATTATAACTTGATAGACACAACTATTATAAATGTTCAACTTAATATTCTCAACTTTGATAGAACGTCAACTTGATACCCTAAAATTAAAAAAATGATCAAATTATTCTTGTCTCCTCCTATCCACCCCCTCCCTCCCTCCCCCCCGGTGGTAGCACCATCTTTGGGCCCCCACTCCTCTCTTCCCATCTCTCTATTCGTCGCGCACGGGCGGCTGCCGCCACCGCCGCAGGCAGAGAGGGTGAGGGGGGGGGGGGGGGGGTGTGGCGCTGGGGAGGGAGGGGACGCGTGGGTGCAGCCTCCGGGAGGGAGGGAGAGTGCAACAGCCAGGAGGAAAGGGGGGGGGGGGGGCGAGGGAGTAATTTGGTTATTTTTAAAATTTAGGGTTCAAGTTGACGTCTATCAAAGTTGAGGATATCAAGTTGAACATTTATAATAGTTGAGGGTATCAAGTTGTAATTTAGCCTAAATAAAAAGTTTAAACATTAATTTTTTCGCCATTCGACTCATTATCCTAAATTTTATTTCAATTTGTATTTTGTAATGATCGAGACTCCATATTAGCAATCACCCGAATAAAATACGTATAATACGCACATTTTTTTCATATCTTTCAGAAACATATAATACTTGCATAATTTTGAAAGATTCAGATTAATATGCGAATTTTAAGGCTGTGACGTTTTAAACACGTACCGTGCGAATATGTATAATACTTACGTACTTTTGAAAGAAAAATTCTCACATAAAACCTATTTAATTAACAAGAAAAATAAATTCAACAATCTTATTGGTTGCATCAATGAACATTTTATGAGATTAGGTGGAAATGTGGACTCATGAATTTGTGTTTAATAAGTTGCTTGCTTGTTAATTTATTAAGGATACAAAAATACATGTCGAATTTTTAGTGCCGAATTTGTTCATATGAAACGTATTAAACACGAATTAAATCTAACCCGAATGTTTATCGTTTGACAAATAATTGACCGAATTTTTTATCTTATTTTATTTGTACTGTGCCGATTTATACTCGTATATTTGTTGTCCCGGTTGTTTTTCATTTATCGAATTGCTAACGAATTCGAGACTTCACTGCTATTTGATTATGTCTTTAATATTAATCTTTTTAAAAATATTTTAAATATTATATTAGAGTCCAAAAAATTCAATGGACCCGACCCAACTTGAGGAACCTGGATCCCTTTTCTATTCCTCCGGGTTCAGTCTTGGACTTCATATGTTGAACCCGAGGTCGGCTTGGGCTCGAGCTAGGTTTATGATTCAGCGGGTTGAGCCCAAGTCTGACCCAACCCATCCGAGTTGCACCCCTAACTCTTTCTTCCTACTCATCTTCGAGCTAGGTTTATGATTCATGTATATAACAAAATTTAATTAAAATATATTAAAAAAGTTTAATATATTTTAAAATTTTATCTATTTTTTCAATAGGATCATTTTTTTTATATGTGGGAACATTACTAAGTTTCTCTACTAATATAAGGTGGATTAGAAATGAAATGTCACTCCCCGTTCCCAATATACGTATTTGGAACATATTAGTTTTCCTTCTTATATTACTTATTGTTTGCATGATAATTAGGTTGCATGTCATGGAGACTAGACCTATTCTTTGGTTCAATTATACTCATGGTTTAATTATTGGGTTGGTTTGGTCATGAATGAACCCATGGTCTAAACCTCAACCCTAGCATATATAAGTTAACTTCTTTCTCTCTCTTCCCTCATTCTCTCATTTTTCCTCCTTCCTTCATTTAGGCAAGTACACCTTGCACTACATGGAGAAACCTCTTGATTTTGATTCTTATTCTTTTCCTGCATTTATTAGTCTAATATGTGTGCAATAAAATTCTAAATACTTTTAATACTTGGAGTTTTTAGTTTTGATGAGTGAAATTGAGTAGATCTACATTTTTAACTTAGGTTTTTTATGGGTTTCATGATTTTTTTTGGTTTTGATCTATTAAACATGTATTTTTGAAAACCAGTTTTTGCTACATGATAGAACTTTCAATTTTAAGCATTTTGACTTTTGGTTCACTCGATTTGGACTTAAAATGAGGATTTTATGGATAAAATAAAATTTTAGTTTTTGGAGCCTTCACCATAGCCGAAGTTGTTGTTTGGAGAAGACGAAATCTTCACGCGGCCAGCGAGTTATGCGGCCGAGAGTGCTATGCAGCCTGAGCTTTTGCCGCATACTGACCAACATGCGTCCATCTAATTGGATGCATGACTGCCATCACACAAGTGTTCTAGAGCTTATCCTTGAACTCCTTGTGTGTTCACTCGTTGAACGAATGAGAAATTCGCTAAGTCCAAGAGACCTCCATTCGACATCGAACTCCATGCGCCATCGACCCATATGCGGCTGAGTGTCATATGCGGCAAGCAGAGTATGCGGCCACTTTCCTTCGGACGCATGACTCTGAATGTTTGGCACATCTTCTTATGGTTTTGTCTTTTCTCCCTGACACATCTATCACTTCAGTCACTTTTCTCTGTCACACATCACTTCGGCACTTATTCGAAGAGAGTGACTTTTGTCCGGAGTATGCGACGTGGGGTAGCATGCGGCCTGGAGTCATCGTAAACACCCTGATTTTTTAGAATTAAATTTAAATTTTATTATTTGTAGTTACAGAGAATAAAGAAGAATTTTCTGTAATTTTTTAGCCATTTATAGTATATAATATTCATGAATTTATAATTATGTGTATTTAATTAATTATTAATATATTGCAAAAAAAATATTTTTGGATGTAAAACTATTAATAGAGTATTGTAGAATTTTTCTAGAATTTATTGAAGTCCAAAACTATTTTTAGATGGCCATGCATATATATATATATATATATATATATATATATATATATATATATATATTGGTTATTTATTTTAAACCAAACCAACCCAAACCAAACCCATACCCGTACCCGCGACCCGAATCAACCCAAACCTGAAACATCCCTATAGCTACAGTAACCGCTCTCCCCCCCCCTCCGACTCCGATTCATATTCTGAAACCCCTGCGACCCCATCGTTTTCCTGTACGAAACCCCCATTTCATCCTATATATACACCATCCACCACCACCCGCATCTCCCCTACCTCCAGACGACGGCCGCCGACTGCCGCCGACCGGTGCTGAGCGCCACACGCCACCACGAACAGCCCCGTTCTGACATCACGAGCAGCAGCGAGCAGTGAGGTACTCTTCTTCCCATCTCCTTTTCTTCCTGCACAGTAATCCAATTAGCGACCCGTCGAGTCCTATGCGAAGACCACATAACCCTCTTGAACCCTGTGTAATTACTTTAGTGTATCGTGTTCTGTGTCGGTCGCAAATCGCAACGCAAAACAGAAAAAAAATGACAATTTTTTGGAACAGATACTGTTCCAAGTGCACGTGTTGGAGTCCTGTTATCTTCATAACGGCACACAATTTTTAAATTCTGCTTGAACAGTAATTTAGACAACATAAACAAGTTTTAATCTTTTCAATTAGTTTATTTTAATTCGATGTATGCTGTATTTTATTTGCTGTTGAAATTGACCGAAAACTTGGTTTCTTAAATCCGAATTATCCCGAAATGGGATGCGTCCCGCTAAACGAGGCAACGCCATCGCGTGCGGATTTCATCGAATGGTGGGTAACGTGAACTCAGACGTGAGGGCTTTCGCGAAACTTGATTTGGATGTGAGTGCATACCGGAATCAATGCGTATCCGCCAAAAAATATCGTATCGGTCTATTCTGACACATCGCCATAACTTCGTGTATACTCGTCGGTTCTCAACGAAACTTGTGCTATTGGATTCGCAGCGTTACGCTGGTCCAGTGACCCAAGTTTGGTTCGATTCTGAGAACGTTGATGAAACACCATTTCGTGGGTCCTACGGTTCTACTTGACGGGCGATTACGTGACTGGCTCATCGAAATCCAGTTTTGGAGTTTCGTTGGGTTCATATCATTCTTCTGGACTCGTAAACACTAAGTTTGACAAATTTGAAGAACTTTGTCTCTGGCATATTTTTTTGTGCGAAGTGGACCACATGTGGACCCTGCTTTGACCAAAAACTGTCAATTCTGGCCCTGTGTCCAAATTGGACTTATGGGTAATCAATACTAGCTATTTCAAGTTTTCTGAGAGCAATGGTAATATTTGTTTCAGCATCCGGAGGCGTACCTGGAGATTCCACTTATATCGGAGCAACTGACGGAGCTCAGAATATAGGCAAGTGTACTTTGCCAACATGCAGAAGATCATGTGCTATTATTTGCTTGTATTCTTTCCATATACTTCTGTAATATACCTATTCAACCTAGGACCGTGAGATGTTGCTTAATGTCCGAACAAGCTTCGGGTAACGATACCGTACGCGGAGTCGTGTAACGTCACTTAGAGAGTTGATACCACAATCTTATATATATTTACTTGCTTGCTTTACCAAGTACGTCATACCATAGGACACTTAATACTATTTATGTGACAGAATATTTTTTGAGTTATTCATGGTGATTCTGTATAGGCTTACAGGATTCGTGACATGAGACTTGCATATACATAGATATCATTATGACTTGCTGTACTAGCTAGAGGTCATGATCTTGCGTGTTATGGACATGAGATGTTGTGGACATGAGACGTGAGGTTACATTGGGTGGAGAGAGACACACATACTACATGATAATTATATACATATATAATTTATTATTGGAGGTGCTTTAGTCTCTATACCAGAGCTTGGCCCATTACGTGATATTATTGCTGCTACGGGCTCCCCGACACAGAGCTCGTCGTGGTCTCAGCCTGAGTACTAGTGATGCTCTCATTTGCATTTTACATAGCTGTTTACATAGCTTGCCCTGAGGATCTATTTTTATTTACTGTATTTCATTTGGCTTGAGTATTTCTTGTATCTTTCTATGTCCCCTGAGGACCTGAATCCGGATTATGTCCCCAGGTACAACAGAGGAGGATTACCCCGAGATATACGGGACATGAGCTGACACTGGAGCAGTACTAGCACCAGAGGAAGAGGTTGTGCCAGAGGATTTCTCCTGAGTATTAAGTTACTTACTCAGATCTCTATGCTTATTGTTATTTTATATCTTGACTCATGGACATATGTATTGGTGATATTTTCTTTCCTTTATTGTCTCGGGTTGTTCCCCGAGATACTATTTATTTGGACTTATTGATGGACTATTTTTTTATCTATTATCTTGACTGATTTATCATATTGACTTGTGTTTACTTTCTGTGGATGAGAAAGGAATTATACTATGATAGATGTTGTAGACTGCATTTATATTTATTACAACTTAAGTACACTCTAACGGGGCCATTAAATTGGGTTTGCCCATTGGAGTTGTGCTGCTGGCCATTGCCACATGGCTAGTCCCTCGGTATTTTGGGACTGGGGCGTAACATAGGTTTTGTGGTGGCTCATGCAGGTCTACGACTATATTGCTTTAGTTTCAACTAAGGAACCGAGCAAGCCTACAATTAGGATAGGATAAATTATAGGATCTCATCCACTTGTTGATATGTTCTTGACCTCTATATCCACTTTAAAATAATTTCTTGACTTGCATCATGTCTTGATTCCTTTGTGCGGTTCTCATTGTTTACTTTAAATGCAGAGTAATAGATCCATGAGCCAGCGACAAGACTCTCGTGGGTGCACCACAAGGTATTGTGGTCACCTACGACGATGGGGTGACACCATTAGGAGAAGATCCATCCACTCTACAAAGCAATCAAGCAGATCAGCACGTCTCGAGGTTCCGGCGAGACGACATTCCACCACAGCTGCGGTTTACTCAACCGATGCCCATTTTTCCACCATGACAGCCTATGGATGGACAACAGATTATCCAAATGCTCTACGCAATGATGCAAGCACAACAGTAGGTTCATTAAGAGGCCCAGCAACCCCAGACGGAGAACTTGAGGAACAGCCTAGTGACAACACTGGAGCAAGCGAACCCACCAGCCAGACGGCCATCGACGGGATCTATCACTGATTTTCGTCAGCTGAAGCCCCATAAATTTTCAGGCAAGGAGGAGCCCACTGAAGTTCATGAGTGGCTCACAAACACTCAACACAAATTGGAAGCAACTAAGCTTCCGAGGGAGCATTGGATGACTGCCGTCAGGATGCAGTTGACGGGAAATGGACATCACTGGTGGCTATCTGAGGAGAGACGTCTCGGACAAGACCAAGTCACTTGGGAGGAGTTCTCTAGACTTTTTCAGGAGATGTACATTCCAGCCATTGCCAGAGTGGAACTTAGGGATAAGTTTAACCGCCTCATTCAAGGCAACATGGCGATAGAAGAGTATATTGCAGAGCTCATCCGTTTGAGTTGCTTTGCCCCTATTCTGATTCTGACAGAAGAGGAGAAGGCGGAGAAGTTCTTTGACGGACTTAGCTTTGAGCTACAGAGATTAATCGTCTCCGTTGCACCTACTACATTCACGGACGTCCTTGCTGCAGCCCGACGCATGGAGCTCGTCATCAGGAGAGAGTCCAGTCAGAAACGGTCGTTCACATCAGCAACAGCCAGAGCATAACAGGGAGAAACTGCAAAGAGACCTCACATACACCAGCCACCCAGAGCAGCTCCGTAGGCACTGCCTACATGTCAATATTATGGCAAGCAAGGTCATTACGAGAGTGAGTGCAGACGCAAGTTGGGATTATGCTTGATTTGCGGATCCAGCCAACATTAGGCCAAGGATTGCTCTGAGCGTCGAGAGGGAGCACCGATGGTAAACCGACAAGCTTTACCAGCACCAGGAGGATATCAGCCGAGGCCACCCTTGGAACCACAGGCAGCACTATTCCAGTAGGTCCAGCAACAGCAGAGGGCACCACCACAGGAACGTGGACAGGATTTTGCAATGACAGTGGATGAAGCACAGACTCAAGGAGTAGCGATTATGAGTAAGATTTAGTTTTATCATAGCTAGCTATAGTAGTGAATATTCCTAGTAATACTTTAGCATGTGCCTGTTAGTTCCATTCCCTAGCTAAATCTGGTAGTATGTTAGCATGAACTTGTTGGTCTAGAGTAGTAATATGTAAGTGGTAAGTAGTACCCAAGTTTTCAGAAGCTGTAGTTGATCCTCGCTCTAACCAGACTCCTTTACTCTTGAGTTACTTATCTCTCATTGCCTAGAAAAATATTTTTATTGCTTCCCTACGTGTTCTGCTTGAACAAAACTCTCACCCTTTCTCTCAATTTTTTCCGTGTTCATGGTCCTTTATCCTTTGTGTCGTGCTTCAACAAACATGTCTTGCAACCGCGTCATCTTCTGGAGCAAACCTTTTTTGACCAGTTACGTTTCGTTTTCTTAATTGTGATGACACAATTCTTTTAAGTTGGGTAGATTGTAAATATCCTGATTTTTTTAGAATTAAATTTTAATTTTATTATTTGTAATTACAGATATTAAGGGAGAATTTTTTGTAATTTTTTAGCCATTTATAGTATATAATATTCATATATTTATAATTATGTGTATTTAATTAATTATTAATATAGTACATAAAATATATATTTTGGTGTAAAACTATTAATAGAGTATTGTAGAATTTTTCTAGAATTTATTGAAGTCCAAAACTATTTTTAGATGGCCATATATGTGTGTGTATATATATATATATATATATATATATATATATATATATATATATATATATATATATATATATATATTGGTTATTTATTTTAAACCAAACCGAGTTAAAACAAACCGAGCAAAACCCATACCCCAACCCGCAACTCAAATCAACCCAAACCCAAAACATCCCGATAGCTACAGTAACCGCTCTCCCCTCCCCCCCGACTCCGATTCATAGTCCGAAACCCCCGTGATCCCATCATTTTCCCTTACAAAACCCCCCATTTTACCCAATATATACACCATCCACCACCACCCGCATCTCCCCTACCTCTAGACGACGGCCGTCTATGGACCCCGATCGCCGTCGACTACTGCTGAGCGCCGCACGCCACCATGAACAGCCTCGTTCCGATATCACGAGCAACAACGAGCAGTGAGGTACTCTTCTTCCCATCTACTTTTCTCCATGCAGAGTAATCCAATTAGTGACCCATCAAGTACTATGTGAAGACCACATGACCCCTTGAACCCTGTATAATCAGTTTAGTGTATCGTATCCTGTGTCGATCGCAAATCGCGACAGAAAACAGAAAAAATAACTTATTTTTGGAACAAATTATTCCAAATGGGCGTGTTGGAGTCCGTTATCTTCATAATGCCACGCAATTTTTAAATTTTGCTTGAACAGTAATTTAGACAACATAAACAAGTTTTAATCGCTTCAATGAGTTTATTTTAATTCAATGTATGCTGTATTTTATTTTCTATTAAAATTGACCGAAAACTTGGTTTCTTAAACCCAAATTATCCTGAAATGGGATGCGTCCCGCTAAAGGAGGCCACGTTGTCGCGTGCGAATTTCACCGAATGGTGCGTAACATAAACACGGACGTGTGAGCTTTCGCGGATCTTGATTTGGACGTGTGTGCACGCCGGAATCAATGTGTATCCGCAGAAAAATACCATATCGGCCTATTTCGACACCTTACCATAACTTCGTGTATACTCGTCGGTTCACAACAAAACTTGTGCCATTGGATTTGCAGCTTTACGCTGGTCCTGTGACCCAAGTTTGGTTCATTTTCGTGTTCAATTCTGAGAACATTGATTAAATACCGTTTTACGGGGCCCACGGTTTAACTCAACGGGCGATTTCGTGACTAGCTCATCAAAATCTATTTCTGAATGTTCCGCTGGGTTCGTATCATTGTTCTGGATTCATAGATACTAAGTTTGATAAATTTGGAGAACTTTATCTTTGTACATTTTTCGGTACGAAGTGGGCCACATGTGGATCCCGCTTTGACCAGAAACTGTCAATTTTGTCCCTGTGTCCAAATTGGACTTATAGGTAGTCAATCCTAGCTATTTCAAATTTTCTGGTAGCAATGGTATGTTTGTTTCAGCATCCAGAGACGTAACCGGAGATTCCACTTATATCGGAGCAACTGACGGAGCTCAGAATACTGGCAAGTGTACCTTGCCAACTTGCAGAAGATCTTGTGCTAATATTTGCTTGTATTTTTCTATATACTTTTGTGATGTACTTGTTCTACCTAGGACCATGAGATATTGCTTAATGTCCGAACAAGATTTGGGTGTTGATGCCGTACGCGAAGTCTTGTAACGTCACTTAGAGAGTTGATACCACGATCTTATATATTTTTACTTGCTTGCTTTACCAAGTACATCATACCATAGGACAATTAACACTATTCATGTGACAATTTTTTTTTTGATTCATGGTGATTCTGTATAGGCTTACAGGATTCGTGACATGACACTTGCATATACATAGATATCATTATGACTCGTTGTACTAGCTAGAGGTCATGATCTTGCGTGTTATGGACATGAGATATTGTGGACATGAGACGTGAGGTTACATTGGGTGGGAAGAGACACACAGGCTACAGGCTGATTATATACATATATACTTTATTATTGAAGGTGATTTAGTCTCTATATCAGAGCTTGGCCCATTACGTGATATTCTTGCTGCTACAGGCTCTCCGACACAGAGCTTGTAGTGGTCTCAGCCTGAGTACTAGTGATGCTCTCATTTGCATTTTACATAGCTGGTTACATAGCTTGTCATGAGGATCTACTTTTATTTACTGTATTTTATTTGGCTTGAGTGTTTCTTATACCTTACTATATCCCCTGAGGACCTGGATCAGGATTATGTCTCCAGGTACAACAGAGAAAGATTACCCCGAGATATACGGGACATGAGCTGATTCTGGAGCAGTACTAGCACCAGAGGACGAGGTTGTGCCAGATGATTTCTCCTGAGTATTCAATTACTTGATCAGATCTCTATGCTTATTATTAATTTATATCTTGACTCATGAACATATGTATTGGTGATATTCTCTTTCCTTTATTGTGTCGGGTTATTCTCCGAGATACTGTTTATTTGGACTTGTTGATGGATTATTTTTTTTATCTATTATCTTGACTGATTTATCATATTGACTTGTGTTTACTTTCTGTGGATGAGATTAGAATTATACTGTGATAGATGTTGTAGACTGTATTTATATTTGTTATAGCTTAAGTGCACTCTAACGGGTCCATTAAATTGGATTTTCTCATTGGAGTTGTGTTTCTGGCCATTGCCACGTGGCTAGTCCCTCGATATTTTGGGACTGGGGCGTGACATGGTTTTTATGGTGGCACATACAGGTCTACGACTATATTGCTTTGGTTTTAACTAAGGAACCGAGCAAGCCTGCAATTAGGATAGGATAAATTATATGATCTCATCCACTTGTTGATCGGTTCTTGACCTCTATATCGACTTCAAAATAATTTCTTGACTTGCATCTTGTCTTGATTCCTTTGTGCGATTTTTATAGTTTACTTTAAATGCAGAGTAATGGATCCACGAGCCAGCGATGAGACTCTCGTGGGTAAACCACAAAGTGTTGTGGTTACCTAAGATGATGGGATGATACTATTGGGAGGAGATCCATCCACTCAACAAAGCAATCAAGCAGATCAGCACGCCTCGAGGTTTCGGCGAGACGATATTCCACCACCGTTGCAGTTTACTCCACCGATGCCCATTTTTCCACCTGGACAGTTGTAAAACCCCTAAATAAAGGAAATTGATTTTTTTTAATTGTTAATTGAGGTGTTTATGCATCTAGGGGATTTATGGAGCCATTATAAATTTATTCCATGTAGGAGACCCTTTGGACTGTTGCTAGCTTAATGGTATGCACCAATATAATTTTTAGAATTTTTTATGTATATATATATATATATATATATATATATATATATATATATATTTATATAACTAATTAGAAAAGAATTCCTATTGTATCTCTACCCAAAACCGTTAACCCCTTAGCCTCTACCCTACCCGCTTGAACCCACTACCCGTGTGGCCCCTACTCGGATCCGTTAGGGGAGCAAGATATCAACAACAGCAGTAGCAAAAACCAACTTTGCTTTCCCTTCTTCGCGCGTGTGAGCCTTCTCATTCCACCGCTTCTTAACTCTAGTATTACTAAACTCTCCTCAACCAAAAGCAAAAACCAAAGAAAGAAAGAAAGAAAGAAAGGAAGAAACAGCAGCAACAATGGCTTTTAAGACCACTATAATTAATTCCACCGCCTCTTATCTTTATATATATATTACAACTCTCCCAAACCCTATCCCCACTTCTTCCACTAAAAATAACACTGTTTTGGACGCCTGCACTATACCGAAGTCTTGCTCGACAAGTATACCTTGCCTTTGTACTGTTATTCTTATTCCATATGTTGCATGCGCGACAGTGTCGTCGTGATATGTTTTTATTATGTACATGCATTGACCTTGTTTATGAGACTACCCTGTAGCATCATTGGGTTCATTGGCCGTGACACAGTTGTTACACGAGTGTGAGTCTCATATAGATCACGGACTGCATGACAGGTCTGGCCTCCTGTATGTATAAGTCGTGCGTTAGGGATGACTGCTGATAAAAACTTTGTATGCTAGTAGACCTAGCAGTTATTTAGGGGTTTTATCATGTCATAGATATGACATGCCTAGAGCATGGGGTAGGGAGAACAATAAGTAAGGCATTTTGGCTCCTTTGCACTTTTCTCCTGTAACGCCCGGATTCTCCGTCGGAGAAACGGGTGATGATGACCACTATATATTTTCAGGTGGCCTCTGTCGTTCAAAAGACGGCATGCTTGTAGGCCCCTGATTCTCTGAGAGAATTATGCCAATCCCATTTATGGCCAGATAGCCCACATGTTGGAAAGTTGTTCTCAAATTGCATTCACTTAGACGGTTAGGCGACCCATTGAATGTTTATATTTCAGTACTTTATTGACATGTTTATAAGTATCTTGTTACGTTCCTCTGAGGAGCTGGTCCCTTTTCAGATATGGACAAGCAGGAGTATCCGCAGGAGTATGGACCTGGACCTGATGATACTTACCAGACTGAGGAGGTCTTACCCTCAGAGTATCTGTGATTTATTTCTCCTGTTTAGAGATGTTGTTGCTACTTCAATATAGTCGTTTTGTAGTGGATTTGTTTCCATCCGACTATCAGACTAGATACTCATCTTGATATTCAGATATTATTCAGCTCTTTATTCCTACTTATTATTTGTGCTGTGGATGAGATATAGATTGTGTGTAGGTTGTGACAGTATATTACCACCGGTGGATTGAATATTCATGAATATCGTACGTGTGTATATGATTTCCATATATTGGAGTTCGTATAAATACGGCTGGGGGTGTTACGTATTCCTAGTCCTACGTATTTTGGGAATGGGACGTGACATATTTTTGGTGGTGGCCCATGCAGGTCAAGAATATATTGTCTTGGTTACATAACTGTACCAAACAAGCCTGCGTATAGGAATAGAGTGTAAGGATCTCATCCACACTTGACTGAAACCTCATTCTTCCCTTCAACCATCCTATATTTGGATAAACAAGTTTTACGCCAAAAACCCTTTACCCTTGTTGGCGTAAAAGCCAAATGACTGTTATTGGCGTAAAAGCCAAATGACTGCCTGGTTGGCGTAAAAAGCCAAGCTATGGAGAAGATTGCCTACTTTACGCTGCAGTAATGACAAACTGCTACCCACGTTCAAATAGTCTTCCTAATTCTGCGTATGACACGTCATGCAAGCCACATAGGTAACTGCCCCTGCGTAAACTTGATAATTCATGAATAAATAGATAACCAGCGTAGAGTAGCCTGATTAGGCGTAAAATGTAAGGATAATGATGTGAGCGTATTAGCCATAGTCTTAGCTTTCCCAGTCATGACCAATTTTATAAGAGAACGGAATCTCGTGCATTAAATACAAAGATATGCCTCGAGCCCTGTACAAGAAATAGCTTTTTGACGTGGCATCTGATTTTGTCTTATCTTGAGCGTAAAAACTCATTTCTGTCTTGAGCGTAAAAACTTATTTCGGACTTGAGCGTAAAAGCTCATTTCTGTCAATATAGAATAGGCAGCGTATTCAGAAGACTCCACTCCTCTTCCTTTGAATGCGTAAAAATGACTTGTATAAAATATGTCACTAAACGACAACCTGGGTCTCTGTGCAAAATCATCACCACAGCCATCCTCTCGAACATCGTGCGGTACTTTTGTCAGATGTCAGGTTCACTGATTTGTCTGACAAATTCATCCAAGGAAATACAAAGAGTTCCTCGTACAACTTTACGCTGCAACGTATGCTAGACTTTACGCGGGCTGATTTTACGCAGCAGATCATTTACGTGCAAATCTTTTACGCGCAGATTTTATGCAGCAGATCTTTTACGCGCAAACTTTTACGTAGACTTTATGCAGTGAATCTTTTACGCGCAGAACTTTTACGCATACTTTACGCATGAAGAATAACAATCTTTTACGCGCAGACTTTTTACGCAGACTTTACGCAGAAGTATAGTTGACTTTTACGTGGACAGCTCTGAAGCCCTACTTTACCTTTTTCTGCTTTACACGGATAGCTCTGAAGCTATGTTTTACGCCGACAGTTTTGAATCTCTGTTTTACACGGACAGTTCTGAAGCTCTACTTTACTCTTCTCTACTTTACGCGGACAATTCTGAAGCTCTACTTTACGCCAAAAAAACTATCTTGAAGCCCTGCTTTACGCGGACAGCTTAGCAACCTGTTTTACACCAACTACCTTGAGTCCCTGTTTTACGCAGGAAAGGACTTCATATATGTTGGGGGTTTTACTGTAAAATATGCGGACAATTCTCCAGCATATTTCATGCTTCTACATTCTATTTAAAACTTGCATCCTGTTTGATTCCTGTACTTCGTCTAATCGTTGTGTACATCACCTGCAGAGAGATGGATATGCAGAAGGGATGTACTATCGCCGATGGCGACACAACTCCTGGAGTTAATGGTCAGACTCAAGGAGGGACCTCAATAATTCCTAGACTTCCGGGACCATATGGACAGATTCACAATCCAGTTTCATCTGATCTTTCCGTTCCACCTAATGGGAACCTTCCAGTATCATCAACACCGCAGGATGGCCAGACACAACTATTCCAATTATTCTAGATGATGATACAGGAACAGAGACAGCAAGCAGCAGAACATAGACAAGAGTTCCTAGCATCACTTGAAAGGATGGCTGCAAAGACTAATGTACCAGCTCAAGCACTAGCTCCAGTACCTCAAGCTAGAGTTGGTTCAGTAAAGGAACTTGTACAGATGGGTCTGAGGCCGTACAAAGGCATTGAGAGCCCAGAGGAAACTACCAACTGGATCACTCACACTCGAAAGTTATTAGAAGCCTCACAACTACCTGCAGACCTATGGATGATAGGTGTAAGGACACTTCTAGATGGTAATAATCATCACTGGTGGGAATCCATGGAGCGCCAGGTAGGTACATACCAGACTTGGGAGTAGTTCTTGGAGTACTTCGAAAGGAAGTACTTCCCGGACACCGTCAGAGATGCATTGTACGATCAGTTTCTCCACCTGGAGCAGGAGAACAGAACAGTGGACGAGTATGATGCCGAGTTTAGTCGCCTTAGTAAATATGGCGCTGCCCTGATACCAGATGACTTGGCCAAGGCTAAGAGATTTCATCGCGGACTGACCCAGGAGCTCCAATACTACACTAGCTCCCAGTCCCGAATCTCTTATGCCGAATTACTAACAGAAGCCAGATTGCAAGAAACCATCAGCAGAGAAAAAAGAGGCCAGCTGAGGACGCAACAAGGACCCGCAAGAACACAACAAGGAGGACCTATCAGACGTCCTTTAGCTCAGCAACAACAGTATCAGCATAGAGTGGGACCGTACCAGATTCCAGAGAGGCCCCAATATAATTATTGTGGGAGACACAGACACATCTCAAGAGACTGTCGGACCCGTTTGGGACAGTGTATGAGATGTGGTTCCGGACAGCACCTGGCGAGAGACTATCCTACGCAACAGGCATTGACACTTCCACCGCCAGTACAGAGGCTAGTGCTTCCAGCACGAAGCCAACTCAGCAGACAATGAGACCAGGAGCACCTCGACCTCCAGCAGTAGAGGGATTTCAGCGAGGACCACCGGTACCTGCACAGGAGGATCAATTTGCGAGGGCCCGACAGGGATAACCCCAGAGGAATAGGCAAGCTTTTGCATTGGAAGTGGATGACATGGATCAGGAGATTGATGTCATAGCAGGTATCACTTTTGCTTTTACTTTTTCTGCTATGATATTGTTTGATACGGGAGCCACACACTCATTCATATCATCTAGTTTTATTGTCAAACACAACATTGCCTCTACACCTTTAACTAGTTGTATTAGAATTCTTACCGGAGGAGGAGTTGTACCTGTTAGTAGAATTTATAGATTGTGTCCTATAGTGATACGTGGCAGAGAGATGAATGCCCGACTCTTAGTCCTTCCTATGCCAACTTTTGATATTGTGATTGGAATAGACTGGCTGAGCAAGTACCACACTTTCTTCGACTGTTTTGGAGGAAGCATTATTTTTAAGGTACTAGGCCATCCTGAACTTGAGCTTGCACGAGGATCCACAGAAATCCTTGATGGTATGCAGCTCGCAATGGACGATGTTATCTATCATCCCATTATTTCAGAATTTCAAGACGTCTTTCCAGAGGAATTGCCAGGACTACCCCTAGATAGAGACGTAGAATTCTTAATTGAATTGACACCGGTAGCAGCACCCATAGCATCACATGTTTATAGACTGGAAAAGAAGGAGATGGATGAGCTGAAGACACAATTGAAAGAACTAGAAGAGAAGGGTTTCATCCGACCAAGTGCATCACCCTGGGGAGCACCAGTGTTGTTTGTACCAAAGAAGGATGGGTCAGTGCGTATGTGCATTGACTATAGAGCCTTAAATGTAGTGACAGTGAAGAATAAATATCTACTGCCACGCATTGATAACCTATTTGATCAGCTCAGTGGAGCCAAGATGTTCTCAAAGATAGATTTAAAATCAGGATATCACCAGGTGAAGGTACGGAAGGAGGACATTTCAACGACCGCATTTCGGACAAGATATGGGCACTACGAGTTTCTGGTCATGCCATTTGGATTAACCAATGCTCCAGCTATCTTTATGGACTTAATGAATCGAGTCTTCCATCAGTATTTGGACCAATTCGTGGTCGTCTTCATAGATGATATATTTGTCTATTCAAAGAGCCACGAAGAGCACGAGAAGCACCTGCGGATTATTCTAGAAATCTTGAGGAGAAAACAGTTATATGCAAAGCTCAGTAAATATGAGTTCTTCTTGGACAGAGTCTCATTTCTTGGACATGTTGTTATAGGAGATGGTATTTATGTTGATCCAGAAAAGATCTCGGCAGTCGAGACATGGCCTGTTCCTAAATCAGCAGCAGAGGTGAGAAGTTTCCTTGGACTTGCAGGATACTATCGATGGTTCATGGAGAACTTCTCAATGATAGCAACACCTATGACTCGGTTGACTTGCAAAGATCAAGAGTTCATATGGACCAACGAGTGTCAAGCCGCTTTCGAGGAATTAAAGAAGCGACTGACTACAGCACCAGTATTGACTATTATATCAGGATCAGGAGGCTATGTGATCTACAGTGACGTATCAGGAAAAGGCTTGGAATGCGTGTTGATGCAGCATGGCAAGGTGATTGCATATGCATCTAGACAGTTACTAGTACATGAGAAGAATTATCCAACTCATGACTTAGAACTTGCAGCCCTTGTATTTGCTCTAAAGCTATGGAGACATTACTTATATAGGGAATGAGTGGAAATATATACAGACCAAAAAAGCCTCAAGTATGTCTTCACGCAGAAGGAGTTAAATATGAGGCAACGTCGATGGCTCGAATTTATGAAAGACTTCGAGATAGAACTACAATATCACCCAGGCAAGGCTAACATTGTAGCAGACGCATTAAGCCAGAAACCAATAGCTCACTTCTTGATAACACAGAAGGAATTATTAGAGGACTTGCAAAGTCTTGGCATTGAAGTAATATTACCCGGAGCAGACGGGACCCTAGCCAACTTGCAAGCACAATCATCACTAGTAGAGAGAATCAAGACAGCATTGCCTACAGACGCCAGATTCAGAAGATTAAAGGAAAGGACAGAGGCCGAAGAGCAGACAGGACTGTGCATTCATGATGACGGGACATTACGATGTGGAGATCGTTTATATGTTCCCAATGGAGAGATTCGACAGGAGCTGATGACAGAATCTCATAGTTCGATATATTCTATTCATCCTGGAGGCACCAAGATGTATCGTGATTTACGACAGCACTTTTGGTGGCATGGAATGAAAAGAGAGATAGCTCGCTTTGTAGCTAAATGTTTGGTACGTCAGCAAGTAAATGCGGAGCACCAGAGAACAACAGGATTATTACAACCACTTTCGATTCCAGAGTGGAAGTGGGAGCACATCACTATGGATTTTGTCATGGGTTTTCCCAAGAGTCCAAGTGGAAGAGATGCAGTATGGATAATAGTGGACCGACTCACCAAGTCAGCCCATTTTTTGCCTTTTAGAGTTGGCCAATCTACAGAAGCTTTGGCTGACTTATATATGAGGCAGATCGTGAGATTGTACGACGTACCAGTCAGCATTGTATCGACCAGAATTTGCGCTTTATATCGCACTTTTGGAGGAGCATGCAAGAGAGTCTTGGAACTCGCCTGAAGTTCAGTACATCCTATCACCCACAGACAGATGGGCAGTCAGAACGTACTATTCAGACAGTGGAGGATATGTTGAGGGCCTGTATGTTAGACTTTAGAGGATCATGGGAGGACCACCTACATCTTGTGGAGTTTTCTTACAATAATAGCTATCAGGCGAGCATCCAGATGGCTCCGTTTGCAGCATTGTATGGAAGAAAGTGTAGGTCTCTGTGTGTTGGAGTGACGTGGGAGAACGTCAGATTCTGGGACCAAAATTAGTGATCAATACCGTTGAGACAGTTTAGAAGATACAAGGACACTTGCGAGCAGCACAAGACAGGCATAAACAATGGACAGACCTTCATCGTCGTCCCTTGGAATTTAAAAAGAGCGATCATGTCTTCTTGAGGATATCACCTACCAGAGGCACCATTCGATTCGGAGGGCGCGGCAAGTTGAGTCCAAGGTATATTGGACCATTTGACGTGCTAGAGAGAGTGGGAGAAGTGGCATATCGACTTGCGCTACCACCTTCACTTGAGGGAGTACATGACATATTCCATGTGTCGCAGCTCAGGCGATACGTGGCAGACAGCAGTCATATACTCGACCATTCGGAGATCACCATTGGACCAAGCTTGTCATATCAAGAGCAACCCGTGGGAATCCTTGATCGTCGAGAGAAGGTATTGAGGAACCAGTCTATTCCCTTGGTCCGCATGGCATGGAAGCATGGAGCGCCAGGAGAATCTATTTGGGAGCGCGAGGATGACATGCGCAAACATTTTTTGAACCTATTCATTGACCAAGGTATAAAATTATTTTGTTAATTTATACCTTATACCATCCTTGACTTTCTACCGTGGCTTAGTTTTAATTTCGAGGATAAATTTTTTATAAGTTGGGTAGAATATAAAACCCCTAAATAAAGGAAATTTTTTTTTTTAATTTTTAATTGAGGTATTTATTCATCTAGGTAATTTATGGAGCCATTATAAATTTTTCCTAATTTATTTCATGTAGGAGACCCTTTGGACTGTTGCTAGCTTAATGGTATGCACCAATATAATTTTTAGAATTTTTTATGTATATATATATAAAAATATATATTTATTTATTTATATAACTAATTAGAAAAGAATTTCTATTGGATCTCTACCCAAATCCGTTAACCCCTTAGCCTCTACCCTACCCGCTTGAACCCACTACCCGTGTGGCCCCTACCCGGATCCGTTAGGGGAGCAAAATATCAACAGCAGCAGTAGCAAAAACCAACTTTGCTTTTCCTTCTCCGCGCGTGTGAGCCTTCTCATTCCACCGCTTCTTAACTCTAGTATTACTAAACTCTCCTCAACCAAAACCAAAAACCAAAGAAAGAAAGAAAGAAAGAAACAGCAGCAACAATGGCTTTTAAGACCACAATAATTAATTCCACCGCCTCTTATCTCTATATATATATTACAACTCTCCCAAACCCTAACCCCACTTCTTCCACTAAATATAACACTGTTTTGGATGCTTGCACTGTAAACCCCCTGATTTTTCAAGAATTTTTAAAATTAAATTCTCACATTTTTCTGGAATTTTCTGGTATTTTTTCTGTAACTAAAATCAAGATATTTTAAAATTAAATAATTTTAAATGTTTTTAAATAATATTAAAATATTGTGAAAATAATATTTTCTGGTATAAAATAAAAAATTAGACATAGGGTAATTTTTGGGGAATTTATTGGGCCCCGGAATCATTTTTAAAGCCCTAAAAATCAAGTTATAATTAAACCAAAATAAACCTAGAATTAAAACCCGGTTCAATTGAACCAAACTAACCCGAACCAACCTAGACCGGTTTAGCTAAACCGAACCAAATCTTAGCGGGTCGGATTCGGGTCTAACCCGCCGACCCGAAACCCGTTAACCCGACCCGCATTCATTGCTTATTGGATCGGGCCGGATCCACCGCCCGACCCGACCCGGCCGAAACCCCTCTCCTTCCCCAGCCGCTCAGCCCCGCACCCGCCGCCGCTCCGGCTTCCTGCAACCGCCGCCGCCGCCCGCTCGCCTCCCAGCCGCTCCGTTTCTTCTCCCCGCAAAGCCCGCCCGCTCGCCTTCGGCCGCCGCCTAACTGCCAGCCTCTCCCTCTCCCTCTTTCCCTCTATAAAAACCCCTCCTCCTCCGCCCCGCTCTGCCACGACCTCGCCACCGCAGCAGCGCCTAGCCATCGTCGCCACCCTCGGCTGCCCTCGGCTCAAGCTCCAGCGCCGTCGTCTCCTCCAGCAAAGCCGCCTCCGCCTGACCGAGCAGAGCCGTCGTGCCACTCCCCGCAGCAGCCGAGTCGCCTCCGGCGAGCAGACGACACCAGCGAGCCTCTCCGCCTCCCCCAACCGTGCCCCAGCACCCCTCCGGCGAAGTCTCTGACATGTAGACTAAACCCTAACCCTAGAAACCCGGAAACAGCCTGACACTGTGTCGTGTCGACACACGGACACGAGAAATCTTCGGTTCACGGAGCCCTGTTCAGGTAACCCGTTCTTTCTCCTTGCTGCCCCATTTTCTGTTCCGTCAGTTGTGACGTGAACCCTGCGTGACCCTCTCGATGCCCGTGCAACCCGCTCGGTGCGTTGCGTCCTGTGGTGATCGCAAACCGCGATCCAAAAACAGGAAAACCAATGCCCTGTTTCACCCCGGAACTGAGTATGCCCTGCCAAACGGGATGACTTGGTCGCGTGCGGTCTTCACCGAAGTGTGCGTGCCGTTGATACGGATGTGCGGGATTTCGCAGAAGTTGATTTGGTTGTGCGTGCACACCGGAATCAACGCGTATCCGCCGACAACGTCCCGTATTCGTCTGTTCTGAATTTCGCTGTAACTTAGTGTACACACGTCGGATCGAGACAAAACTTATGCCATCGGACTCGTAGCAATACGCTGGTCCTATGACCCAAGTTTGGTTCGATTCTGAGAATATTGACAAAATCGCGTATCGTGGGCCCTGCGGCTCCACTTGACGGGCGATTTTGTGAACGGCTCATCAGAATCCAGATCTGGAAGTTTCGTTGGGTTCGTATCATCGTTCCTAACTTGTTAACAATAAGTTGGACAAATTTGGAGACCTTTGTTCCTGACATGTTTTTCGGTGCAAAGCGGCCCACATGTGGACCCCGCTTTGACCAGAAACTGTCATTTTTGCCTCTGTGTCCAAATTGGACTCAATGACAGACGTTTCTAGCTATTTGATATTTTTTGAACCTGATGGTGATGTCTATTTCAGCAACCGAGAACTGCTTGCAAATTCTGCTGAGGTCAGAGCTACAGTTGGAGACAGAACCCAAGGCAAGTGTACCTTGCCAAATCCTGCAGTTTTGCTACTTATTCTTTGACTTATTTATACATTATTATACATGCTTGACCTAGGACCATGTGACTTACTTAGCGTCCGATTAATAGTCGGATGCCAACACCGTACGCGGAGTTGTGTAACTTTACCTAGAGATGGGTATCGTGACCCTTTGCATTCTTGTACTTGCATTATCAAGTACATTATACGTAGGACACCTGACACTAATCATGAGACAGAATCTTCCTGAAATATTCAAGGTGATTCTGTATAGGATACAGGTTTTATGACATGGACATTATTTTCTTAGATCTTATTATGACTTATTGCATTAGTTTAATCCTGCGTGGCATGGACATGAGAAGTCGTGGACATGAGACGTATGATTACATTGGGTGGGGAGTGACACACAGGCTATAGGTTGATTATATTATGACGGTGTCATAGTCTCCCTTTTGAGCTAGACAAACCACATGATATCACTGCTACCGGCTTTCCGACATAGAGCTTGTAGTGGTCTCAGCCTGAGTTCTAGTGCTGCTCTCATCTTGCATTTTACTTAGCTGGTTACATATTTACCCTATTGTTTTATTTATTTTCTGCACTGCATTATTTATGGCTTGAGTTATTTTGTACCTTGCTATGTCCCCTGAGGACCTGGATCCGGATTATGTCCCCAGGATTAGCAGACGAGATCTACCCTGAGGTATACGGGAAATGAGCATTAGCAGGAGCAGAAGCAGAATCAGGTGCATACAGTGGAGCAGAACCAGGAACTGAGGACTAGGTGATTGCCATAGATTTTCCTGAGTATATGTTTCTTCCATACTCAGTTTGTGATGTTCTTTACATTCTTGTTTAAATGAACAATTGTATCAGACTTAATTATCGGGTTGTTTTCCGATTTAATTACTTGTGACTTGATATTTGATGTTTATATTCCTTTTGTTGATATTGATTTATTCATTCTGTGGATGAGATTAGTAAACCCTGATCATTATAATACAGCTTAAGTATGCCCGATGGATCCATTAAATTGGATTTGTCCATCGGTGTGTGCTGCTGGCCATTGCCACGTGTCTAGTCCCTCTATATTTTGGGACTGGGGCGTGACATGATTTTTATGGTGGCCCATGCAGGTCTACGACTAAATTGTTCGGTTTCAACTTAGGGACCGAGCAAGCCTGCAATAAGAGTAGAATAAGTTATTAGGATCTCATCCACTTGCTTGAATCGTTCTTGACATCTATATCGGATTCGAATTTATTTCTTGACTTGCATCCTGCCTTGATTCCCCTGTGCGCCTTTTATAGTTTATTTTGGATGCAGAGTAATGGAATCACAATCAAGCAATGAGACTCCTGCAGGAACACCACAAGGTGCTGTGGTCACCCACGAAGATGAAGTGACACCAGAAGATAGATGTTAATCAACTCAACAAGGCAATCAAGTAGATCAACACTCTTCCAGCAGCAACAGAGGAATCGACTGCAAGGACGTGGACAAGCCCTGGCGATGACCTTGGAGAACGTGTAGACTCTTGGAGTAGCTAATGCGCGTAACTGATTCGTAGCTATCTCGTCTAGTATCGCTTTAGTTCGTGCCTGCTGGTTCATGACCTTAGACTTAACCTGACAGTTTTAACTTGCTAATAATAGATAACCTATTGATAACCTAGTGCTAACCTAATATGTTTTTATAAAGGATAACCTGGTTTTCTAAAACTGTAATTTTCTAGATTTTCTTCATCCGGGAAATTTTATAACTTCCATCGCTTAGGGAAATAATTTTCCCTATGTGTTATTCTTACACCCTCAACTTTGATTTTTCTTGATAGTAATGTGCTTCGAAAAAATGTTTGCAACCGTGTCATATCTGTTAACCGGTTATTCTTTGATTGCGATGACGTAATCCTCTTAAGGGGGGTAGATTGTAAACCATCTAATTTTTCAGGAATTTTTAAAATTAAATTGTCACATTTTTTTGGAATTTTCTGGTATTTTTTCTGTAATTAAAATCAAGATATTTTGAAATTAAATAATTTTAAATGTTTTTAAATAATATTAAAATATTATAGAAATAATATTTTCTGGTGTAAAATGAAAAATTAGACATAAGATAATTTTTCGGAAATTTATTGGGCCCCGGAATCATTTTTAAAGCCCTAAAAACCAAGTTATAATTAAACCAAAATAAACCTAAAATTAAAACCCGGTTCAATTGAACCAAACTAACCCGAACCAACCTAGACCGGTTTAGCTAAACCGAACCAAACCTTAGCGGGTCGGATTCGTTTCTAACCCGCTGACCCGAAACCCGTTAACCCGACCCGCATTCATTACTTATTGGATCGGGCCGGATCCACCGCCCGACCCGACCCGTCACCGACCCGACCCGACCCGGCCGAAACCCCTCTCCTTCCCCAGCCGCTCAGCTCCGCACCCGCCGCCGCTCCGGCTTTCTGCAACCGCCGCCCGCTCGCCTCCCAGTCGCTCCTTTTCTTCTCCCCGCAACGCCCGCCCGCTCGCCTCCGGCCGCCGCCTAACTGCCAGCCTCTCCCTCTCCCTCTTCCCCTCTATAAAAACCCCTCCTCCTCCGCCCCGCTCCGCCACGACCTCGCCGCCGCAGCAGCGCCTAGCCACCGTCGCCACCCTCGGCCACCCTCGCCTCAAGCTCCAGCGCCGTCGTCTCCTACAGCAAAGCCGCATCCGCCTGACCGAGCAGAGCCGCCGTGCCACTCCCCGCAGCAGCCGAGTCACCTCCGGCGAGCCGATGACACCAGCGAGCCGCTCCGCCTCCCCCAGCCGTGCCCCAGCACCCCTCCGACGAAGTCTCCGACGTGTAGACTGAACCCTAACCCTAGAAACCCGGACACAGCCTGACACTGTGTCGTGTCGACACACGGACACGAGAAACCTTTGGTTCACGGAGCCCTATTCAGGTAACCCGTTCTCTCACCTCGCTGTCCCATTTTTTGTTCCGTCAGTTGTGACGTGAACCCTGCGTGACCCTCTCGATGTTCGTATAACCCGCTCGGTGCTTCGCGTCCTGTGGTGATCGTAAACCGCGATCCATAAACAGGAAAATCAACGTCCTGTTTCACCCCGGAATTGAGTACGCCCCGCCAAACGGGACAACTTGGTCACGTGCGGTCTTCACCGAAGCGTGCGCGCCATTGATACGGACATGCTGGATTTTACAGAAGTTGATTTGGATGTGCGTGCACACTGGAATCAACGCGTATCCGCCGACAACGTCTCGTATCCGCCTGTTCTGAATCTCGCTGTATCTTAGTGTACACACGTCGGATCGAGACGAAACTTGCGTCATCGGACTCGTAGCAATACGTTGGTCCTGTGACTCAAGTTTGGTTCAATTCTGAGAATGTTGACAAAATCGCGTATCGTGGGTCCCGCGGCTCCACTTGACGGGCAATTTTGTGAACGGCTCATCGAAATCTAGATCTGGAAGTTCCGTTGGGTTCGTATCATCGTTCCTGACTTGTTGACACTAAGTTAGACGAATTTGGAGACCTTTGTTCCTGACACATTTTTTGGTGCAAAGCGGCCCACATGTGGACCCCGCTTTGACCAGAAACTGTCATTTTTGCTCCTGTGTCCAAATTAGACTCAATGACAGACGTTTCTAACTATTTGATATTTTCTGAACCTGATGGTGATGTCTATATCAGCAATCGAAGAACTGCTTGCAAATTCCGTTGAGGTCAGAGCTACAGTTGGAGACAGAACCCCAGGCAAGTGTACCTTGCCAAATCCTGTAATTTTGCTACTTATTCTTTGACTTATTTATACATTGTTGTACATGCTTGACCTAGGACCGTGTGACTTACTTAGCGTCCGACTAATAGTCAGATGCCAACACCGTACGCGGAGTTGTGTAACGTCACCTAGAGATGGATATCGTGACCCTTTGCATTCTCGTACTTGCATTATCAAGTACATTATACCCAGGACACCTGACACTAATCATGAGACAAAATCTTCCTGAAATATTCAAGGTGATTCTGTATAGGATACAGGTTTTATGACATGGACATTATTTTCTTAGATCTTATTATGACTTATTGTATTAGTTTAATCCTGCGTGGCATGGACATGAGACGTCGTGGACATGAGACGTATGATTACATTGGGTGAGAAGAGACACACAGGCTACAGGTTGATTATATTATGACGGTGTCGTAGTCTCCCTTTTGAGCTAGACAAACCACATGATATCACTGCTACCGGCTCCCCGACACAGAGCTTGTAGTGGTCTCAGCCTGAGTTCTAGTGCTTCTCTCATCTTGCATTTCACTTAGCTGGTTACATATTTACCCTATTGTTTCATTTATTTTTTGCACTGCATTATTTATGGCTTGAGTTATTTTGTACCTTGCTATATCCCCTGAGGACCTGGATCCGGATTATGTCTCCAGGATTAGCAGATGAGATCTACCTTGAGGTATACTGGGCAGGAGCAGGAGCAGAAGCAGAATCAGGTGCATATAGTGGAGCAGAACCAGGAACCGAGGACTAGGTGATTGCCATAGATTTTCCTGAGTATATGTTTCTTCCATACTCAGTTTGTGATGTTCTTTACATTCTTGTTTAAATGAACAATTGTATCAGACTTGATTATCGGGTTGTTCCCCGATTTAATTACTTGTGACTTGATGTTTGATGTTTATATTCCTTTTGTTGATATTGATATATTCATTCTGTGGATGAGATTAGTAAATCCTGATCATTGTAATACAGCTTAAGTATGCCCCGATGGATCTATTAAATTGGGTTTGTCCATCGGTGTGTGCTGCCGGCCATTGCCACGTGTCTAGTCCCTCTATATTTTGGGACTGGGGCATGACATGCACTATACCGAAGTCTTGCTCGGCAAGTATACCTTACCTTTGTACTGTTATTCTTATTCCATATGTTGCATGCGCGACAGTGTCGTCGCAATATATTTTTATTTTGTACATGCATTGACCTTGTTTATGAGACTACCCTGTAGCATCATTGGGTTCATTGGACGTGACACAGTTGTTACACGAGTGTGAGTCTTATATAGATCACGGACTGCGTGACAGGTCTTGCCTCATATACGTATAAGCCGTGCATTAGGGATGACTGCTGATAGAAACTTTGTATGCTAGTAGACCTAGCAGTTATTTAGGGTTTTTATCGTCTCATAGATATGACATGCCTAGATCATGGGGTAGAAAGAACAATAAGTAAGGCGTTTGGGCTCCTTTGTACTTTTCTCCTGTAACGCCCGGATTCTCTGCCAGAGAAACGGGTGATGATGACCACTATATATTTTCAGGCGGCCTCTGCCATTCAAAAGATGACATGCTTGTAGGCCCCTGATTCTCCGAAAAAATTATGCCAATCCTATTTATGGCTAGATAGCCCACGTGTAGGAAAGTTGTTCTCAAATTGCATTCACTTAGACGGTTAGGCGACACGTTGAATGTTTATATTTCAATACTTTATTGGCATATTTATATGTATCTTGTTACGTCCCTCTGAGGACCTGGTCCCTTTCCAAATATGGACGAGCAGGAGTATCCGCAGAAGTACGGACCTGGACCTGACGATACTTACCAGACTGAGGAGGTCTTACCCTCAGAGTATCTGTGATTTATTTCCCCTGTTTAGAGATGTTGTTGCTACTTCAGTATAGTCATTTTGTAGTGGATTTATTTTCATCTGACTATCAGACTAGATACTCATCTTGATATTCAGATATTATTCAGCTCTTTATTCCTACTTACTATTTGTGCTGTCGATGAGATATAGATTGTGTGTGACTTGTTGTGACAGTATATTACCACTGGTGGATTGAATATTCATGTACAGCATACATGTGTATATGGTTTCCATATATTAGAGTTTGTATACATACGGCTGGGCGTGTTACGTATTCCTAGTCCTACGTATTTTGGGACTGGGACGTGACAACAGCCTATGGACGGACAACGAATTTTCCAAATATTTTACGCAATGATGCAAACACCATGGGGAGAACTTGAGGAATAGCCTAGTGACAGCACTAGAGTAGGCGAACCCCCCAGCTAGACGGCCATCGACGGAATCTATCACTGATTTTCGCCAGCTGAAGCCCTATACCTTTTCAGGTAATGAGAAGCCCACTGAAGTTCATGAGTGGCTCACAAACACTCAACACCAATTGGAAGCAGCTGAGCTTCCGAGGGAGCATTGGATTACTGCCGTCAGGATGCAGTTGACAGGCAATGCACATCACTGGTGGCTATCTAAGGAGAGACGGCTCGGACCAGACCAAGTCACTTGGGAGGAGTTCTCTAGACTTTTTCAGGAGATATACATTCCAGCCATTGCTGGAGCAGAAGTTTAACTGCCTCATTTAAGACAACATGACGGTAGAAGAGTACAATGCAGAGTTTATCCATTTTAGTCGCTTTACCCCTACTCTGATTCCGACAGAAGAGGAGAAGGCGGAGAAGTTCTTTGACGGACTTATCTATGAGTTACAGAGATTAATCGGCTCCGTTGCACCTACTACATTCACAGACGTCCTTGCTGTAGCTCGACTCATGGAGCGCGTCACCAGGAGAGAGTCCAGTCAGAAATAGCCGTTCACATCAGCAACAGTCAGAGCACCGCTGCAAAGAGATCTCACATACACCAGCCACCCAGAGTAGCTCCACAGGCACTGCCTATATGTTAATATTGTGGCAAGCAAGGTCATTACGAGAGCGAGTGCAGACTCAAGTTGGGATTATGTTTGATTTGCGGATCCAGCTAACATTCAGCCAATGATTGCCCTGTCACGCCCCAGTCCCAAAATACGTAGGACCAGGAATACGTGACACGCCAGCTACGCATTCGACCAGACTCTGGTCTGACTCGAATACGTATGAGCTGTAATATAAAGGGCACTATCTAGATATTCCATAAATATAAACCTCTATGTCTCAATCCATAATGTACATCAGTATACAAGAAAGAGCTATGTGTGCTAAGGTCGGCCGCCTAATAACACACTAACTCGAATAGACTCGAGAAGAAGTATGAGTCTACAAAACTAGGCTACAACAGCAGATGAGTAATCAATGTAAATAACCATAATGCCGGTAGATATAATGTGAGTACCTGGTACCATGCTCGCAAGATATGCCACTCCATCTGTATCTCCAAGTGCTCCGTAATCGTCTATGCTGCAAAACTGGCAGGGAACCAGGTCCTCAGAGGGACGTAACAAGGTACAGAAATACAACATGCCAAGTAAACAGAAAGTACAAGTGCACGACAGGGTACTCTATCATAACCAACTAGTGTGACACAGTTTAAAGACAATGTTCGATGCGTGGGCTGTCCAAAATAAAACCGTAGCTCCGGACACGGAAACACACGGCACGTACCGCAGCTCCGGGCAAAGAGTCACACGGGTGAAACAGGCTACACTAGAAACAGGTATCACTAGAAAATACTACATATATATAAGCGCGTGCAGAGTAGCCCAAACGTCTAGTAACTGTCTTCCCCTTCCCAAGCGGTCAACGATTGTGCGTTGAACCTGAACCTCTAACTACAGTCTCGACACAAGGAATAACTCAACAGACGCGACCCTAAGGTCGTCCCAGTCTCTGGTCATGATGTCAGTATCAGGATACAGGAATCTGGCACGATCACAGTGTATGAGTGTGTCCTGGGGTATCGATGTACTCTGGTACGTGCATCGAGGTGCTATGAAGCATCTAGTATTTATTCTAAGACGTTAAGTCGAATGTCAACACCCGGTTGCGATCCGGACGTGAAGTATCGAACGTCAACATAACTACGTGCACAATGTACATAACGAAACAAGAAATATCTGTAAACTGAAATACAGGGTGGCAAGGTACACTTGCCTGCGTGCGGCTGCTGATGACGGGGATCGGGTACCGCGTCCAAGTCCTCAGGTTCCGCAATACCTAGTGAAGGGATACAAACCAGAATCAATAATCCACCTAAGACAGACAGGTGAAACGACACGCATCTACAACCAAACTAAAACCCAACTCAAATAGTTATACAATAAGTTTTACAGTCCTCCATCCCTGATTCATGATCCGATCTACTACCTATTTCCAAATCATTCGCCCGTACAATATCATCAATTATTAGCTTTATAATTAACCACTGCTCAAGTACTATACTACACCAACCCTGTAAATGCCAATATTATATTTATCAAACCCTAACCACCTTATCTACATATCTAGCTCAAAGGAACACTACACTATAAAACATAGGCTCCAAAACATCTTAATCCTCATTAACAAACCTCATCCATATACATCTCAATCATATATTTCCATTACCACCCTACACTTTACATCCACATATATAATCCAAAACCCTAGCTAACATTCCCATCTCCATAAACACCAATATTTTTTCACATAACCCTAGCTAAATCCACACATCCATATTTTAAATATCACCACAACATTTCACAATACTTAAACCTGCTCCTTAATAAAAATCAATATGCATGGACTACACATAACATCCTAAAATCTCACACCTAGTATTCGTACACCCTAGACTTAATCTATATCATCACTCCCTGAACTCATCGCATATAACACCACTCTAAAACTAAGTTATATGCAAAAACAGACAACATTTAACTACTCAAGGAGAGGGGGAGAGTTTACCTCGACGATGCGTAGTGGTGGTGTTGATGCTAATTAACTTGAACAGGTCTGCTGGATACGGTCAAGGCTGGCAGCGAAGTGAATCAAAGATCAAGGCACCACAACAAACCGTCACTGAGACTTGTCGACGACAGAGTCGAAGAGTCGACGTCCACCGGAAACGTCGAGTGAAGCCGTTCGTCAGAGACGAGGTACAGTAGCCGATCACGCCAACTCGGTTCAACCAGAGTTCGTCGATACAGCGGCTCGCGGGGGCGGGCTTGGCCGGAGCGGCAGCTCGGTTGGGTCGAGGAAACGGCCGGGAGAAAGGGACAGTTCGACAGCAGCACGGCTGGAGCGTGGAGCTGCTAAGGAGGTCGAGGGGGTACTCGGCCGGAGAGATGTCCTCTGTGGAGTCGATGGCTCGACGCCGGGGCAGCAGCTCGTCGGAGCTGCTAGCTGCACAACGCCGGAGCCGCTGAGGGAGGCCGGCGGGGATTGCAGCGGCTGAGATGCGGTGGATAAGCTGGCCGGATCGGCAGTCTGCCGGAGCTCGAGGCTGGAGTACTCCTCGCGGCTAGAGGTGCGCCGGCATTGGTCAACGACGTCGGATCGGCTCGTCGGGGTGGCGACTGGCGTGCAGTGAGGAGGTCGGTTCGTCGACAGTTCTGCCATTGTTGTAGTCGACTCCTCTCCTGATGTCCTTCTCGCGGAGGAGGAAGCCGGTGAAGGCCGCTGGAGTCAGTCGAGATCCGTGAAGATCCGGCGGAGAGATTATTCAGTCGGCCGACTCGAGGATGAGGGATCCACGAGCTCGCCTACGGGTTCGTCATGGCCGAGCTCCTCAATGAGGGTGGTCATGAAACTTGGTGGAAGGATGAAGAAGAAGAAGAAGAAGAAGAAGAAGCAGAAGAAAAAAAGAAGAAATATGGAATGGGAGAGGTGGCTGTGATTTGTGTAATGAAGAGGGAGGAGAGAGAGTGAGGTGGGTGGTTTCCAAAGCCCCTAGGGATTAGGGCCGGCCTAGGGAAGAGGAAAGTGTAGGAGGGATTAAATAGGGGAGTGTGTTGAGTGTGTGGTGAGGATTGAGTGTTTTAATTTGAATGGAGGGCCTTGATTATAAATGATGGAGAAGTACAACCAAGGGAGAGAAAGAGTGTATTGTGACCGGTCAAGAGAGGGATAGTGGCTTCTTCATTTGCCTTAGCCAATAGGATGGTGACACCTATCGCTACATTTGCAAATAAGCCCCTTAAGTTCGGGAACTTGCACAAACACATGAAATGACGCAAAAATTGTGCCGAAAATTACGTTTATTAAATTGTCATAGTGAGGGGGCGTTGCGCGTTAGACGCGGGTCAAATTTGAAGGGCATGGGGATTAATTTAGGATTTAAATGGGATTTACCAAGTTGGTAATCCCGAAATAAATAGAAATAAGCGTCCCGCGAATTTAATTTAATTTGGGGCACTTGGGGTCAAAATCCGGAAGTGGCGCAAAAGCCAAAAATGGTGGGGGCTTGGAGTCAGTCTTGGATCCTTTTGTTGGTCCGGCTCAACGGGTTAAGTTGGTACCCCAAAATCGAGGGTAACGACACAGGTGTCCGACACAAAATAAAAATACGGGTTACGATTTTCGGAATGTTGCGCAATTAATTTAGAGCACACAAAAATTGATTTTAACAGTCAAAAAAGTCCAGTGCCTAATTTGGCGAGTCAGGTCAGAAGTACAATAATTGAACGGAATTTATGGGCTGATATTGGGCTCCGAATAATCAAACAATGATAGGGCGCGCCAAGGGTTTTAATAATCGGATTAAAATTCCAGGTGAATATCCTCAACTCTAAACCTCAATATCTTCTATCAAATTTTTTTTTTCTGGCCCACTCTAACTATCTATAGAATAAATTGAGGGGGTTTACATGCCCTGAGCGTCGAGAGGGAGCACTGATGGTAAACCGACAAGCTTTACCAACACCTGGAGGATATCAGCCGAGGCCACCCTTGGAACCACAGGCATCACTCTTCCAGCAGGCCCAACAACAGTAGAGGGCATCATCACAAGGACGTGGACAGGCTTTTGCGATGACTGTGGAGGTAGCACAGACTCGAGGAGTAGCGATTATGAGTAAGATTTAGTTTTATCATAGCTAGCTATAGTAGCGAATATTCCTAGTAATACTTTAACATGTGCCTATTAGTTCTATTCCCTAGCCTAAACCTAGTATTATGTTAGCATGAACTTGTTGGTCTGGAGTAAAAATATGTAAGTGGTACCCAAGTTTTCAGAGGCTGTAGTTGATCCTCGCTCTAACCAGACTCATTTACTCTTGAGTTACTTATCTCTCATTGTCTAGAAAAAAGTTTTTATTGCTTCCCTACGTGTTCTACTTGAACAAAACCCTCACCCTTCCTCTTAATTTTTTACTTGTTTATGGCCACTTATCTTTTGTGTCGTGCTTCAACAAACATGTCTTACAACCGCGTTATCCCTTCTGGAGCAAACATTTTCTGACCAGTTACGTTTTATTTTCTTAATTGCGAGGACACAATTCTTTTAAGTTAGGTAGATTGTAAACACCCTTATTTTTTTAGAATTAATTTTAATTTTATTATTTGTAATTACAGAGATTAAGGGAGAAATTTCTAGAATTTTTTAGCCATTTATAGTATATAATATTCATGGATTTATAATTATGTGTATTTAATTAATTTTAGCCATTTATTATAGAATTTTTTTAGAATTTATTAAAGTCTAAAACTATTTTTAGATGGCCATATATGTATATATATATATATATATATATATATATATATATATATATATATATATATATATATATATTGGTTATTTATTTTAAACCAAATCAACCCAAACCAAATCGATACAATTACTACGTGATACGTGTACATGTGTTATAAATGTGCACTAAGGTGCGACATAACTTGCTACGCGCTATGAGATTACATGTTTCAGGTTGTTCATCGAGAATGCCTCATATACTACGCGATATATAATATTATTATATTATTTTTCCAGCACAGACATGGTATGTAGGTCAACTACCAAAGCATGGCTAGGAATTAATTGATTGTTGCATCACGCTCGGGTGAATCCAGTTTGAGCTATCAAGTAACAAAGTAGGTTCGTATCTAGCATCGACCGTACTACGGTATGACATATAGGAGGATTGATCGTGTGACCACGCCATGGGATTCCTAACATAACCATAGGGTTAAATTAGGCAACTAAAATTGGTAGAGCATTGGGGGGATAAAATCCCGAGATCGTGCACAATAGCCACCTCAGACAACTGTCATGACGTGCAAGGCTGACCCCCATGGATATTGGTTACTTCCGTACTAATGGACGATAATATCCGAATACTTATATTGTATATGCGTTCTATGTGATCTAGCACGGTAGCCTTACGAGGGACCGATGTATAATATATAAGTGCTATATGATTTCGATGGCTCGGTTAGTCCCGCTAAACAGCTCACGATCTGAGGATTTCTCTTATGCATCTAATCTGAGATAAATCAAACTCCATAGTAGCAAGCCATACAATTGATTGGCCATTATATAACTGGGCTTAGTTTTGATTGTATTATTATGTTAGTAGTCTAGGGACATGGATTATCATAGTGTGGTGGTTCAACCCTTGTCCTTGTTTGGTTGTATGGTTGGGCTATTATGCTAAGATAAACTATGGACCGAAACTACGACACATAAACTATATTTTACCTATCTATTGCTTTGGGTTTTATTTTCCTATTTCGTGCTTCCTTTGTGGTACTTGCTATTTGGGGTCTGACATGGTTTTGCATGGCCAGATTTTGAGCTAGTTCCAGAGGATTAAGCTTATTTCCCCCTTCCTGATGGAGCGTACCAGGCGGATGGTCGCTGAAGGGCACGAGTGAGTTTCTTCTTTCATGCTCGTTATTGTATATTTTACTCTTTTGGGCGTTTAGCCATCGGCACCTGTTATCTGTCAAGTCTGGATATTTAGTTTCCTTTACATTATTATAATTAATCAGACTGTAGCTAATCATGGTCATGTACTTTGGCTACTCTACCAGTTTTTATTTTGCACAACTGGTTTCCAAAATATTGTGGCAGGGCGTTTGAGACGCCTTACTTCCTTGTCATATATGTTCTATGTTTACTGTTCTTATTTGACTGATTGAGACATTAGATGTTCGTGTGACCCTAAGTGACTTGCTTGTAGTATCGACCCCCTTGTCTTGTTACAGCCGTGATAGTCGTACGACGTATAGTACCTTGTACGGGATAGCTGGTTGTGTCCATCTTCGTATTTCGGTACTGGGGCGTGACAAGATTTTAGTAGTGGCCCATACAGGTTTGTGTTTTTAGACTTGTGGGGTGTCATGGTCATAGGAGTCTCAATCAAACATGTGCCTTTGAAATCCTGAATTTGTTTTTCTCGAAGCCTTGTTTGACTATCAAATCAATTGTTTCCTTGATCCTTTTGTCCTATTCTTAAGGTTTCTTGTCATTTTCTTTTGGACTTCTTCAATTGCTGGAGCAGCAGACATAGTCGGACAGGGTTCTCCTGGACAACAATGGGAGGTAGCACGTATTCATAGTCAAATTTGGGTAGAGCCAGTAATTGAGCAAGCCGGCGCAGTGGAACCAGAAGTTGGACATGTTGAGCAACCAACCCCCGAGATTCCCGTACCCCCAATAGTACCAGCAGTACTTGATACCCCAACATTACTAGAGATCCTTCGGGAAATGATGGCTACACAGCAACATCAGATGGCAGTGCAACAACACCAGCAGTTTCAACAGCAAGAGCAGAATATCTTATTAAGTCAGGGTTTGCAGACGGCCCTGGAGAGAGACGAAAGGACTGATTCGGGAGCGTCGGTCAGATTTTTTTGACTTAACTCGAGATACTTTGACGGCACGGAGGATGCCATCATGGCAGATGCATGGCTCCAAGACATCGAAGTTATTCTGACGGCAGTAAGGGTTCCGAATGATGAGCAAGTTGACCAAATTCGATAACAGCTTCAGGACCTTGTCCATGACTGGTGGGCATCAGTAGAAGTCGGCTTGAGGCATCCTATCTCTTGGGACAGTTTTAGGGCTCGATTCTGGGTCAAGTACTTTGGAGTTGTCTCACAGTATGAGATCCAGCAGAGGTTTATCGGTCTCAAGCAGGCCAGTAGAACAGTAGATGGATATGCAGCAGAGTTCTGCAGGCTGAGTAGATTTGCTCCGACTATAGTGGCCACAGAGTCGGACAGAGCGATGAGGTTCCAGCAGGAGCTTCACCTAGAGATTCTATAACTTTTAGAGGGATAAGACTATCAGACTTATAAAGAAGTATTGATAGCAGCTCGAAGGCATGAGCTTACCATGTAGAGGTTGTCAGCAAGGATATGATGCCAGAAGAGTTCTCATGCTCAAAGTGGAGGAGGTAAAGGAGTACCTCGAACGTCAGCACCATCACCTGGCATTCGTATCCATGATTCAGCGTCGCAGAGGATGGCAGTTTCAACAGTGACAGTACCAGCTCGACAGCAATCGAGACAGCAACAACAGCAATATCGCCAGGGAGCACCGGTAGGTTGCACCTACTGTGGCAAGGGAGGCCATACTATAGACGTGTGTAGAGCGGAAAATGGGCTTTGCCTAAGGTGTGGTGATCCGGGCCACAAGATTGTCAATTGCCCGATAATGCAGAGGCAATAAGGGCCAACCCAGCAGTTTTTGGCATTACCAGTACCAGGGACAGTACAGTACAGAGGACCAGCGGTAGAATCACGACCAGTAGCTCAGCGTCCATTATTGACGCAGTCATAGATGTTCCGGCAGAGGGATTAGCAGCAGGGCCAGCAGAGGCCACAACAATGAGTTCAAGGGAGACAACAGCAATGAGCGCTACAAGGCCAAGGACAAGCATTCACTTTGTCCCTAGAGGAGACTTTGGCATCAGGTGATGTAGTGACAGGTAACATTTCTGTTGCATCTTTTCCTGCAATAGCATTATTTGATTCAGGAGCTTCACACTCATTTGTATCTGCACAATTTGTGACACGTATTGGATTGGAGTTCGGGGCATTACCAGAGAGGTTGAATATACTTACCGGTAATGGGCTCGTAGAAGTTATTAGAGTGTGTGTAGCATGTCCAATCATAGTGTACGGGCGTTCCTTACCCGCCAAGTTGATCGAATTCCCTATGGGTAACTTCGACGTAGTTCTAAGCATGGACTGGCTGAGAGACAGTCATGCTACGATAATTTGCCAGAGGGGTAGAGTGTTATTTAGTATCGCAAGCATGGAGGATTTTGTCCTTGAAATGATCATGAGGGACCGAAGCGAACACAAAGTTATAGCAGTAGCAGTAGTAGAAGAAGAGCAATTTTCGGGGTAGTCCAAGAATTTCTAGATGTCTTTCCTGATGAACTTTCAGGTTTACCCCCAGTAAGAGATATGGAGTTATGTATAGAGTTGATCCCTGGAGCATGGCAAATATCTTGTAAAGTTTACTGTCACGCCCCAGTCCCAAAATACGTAGGACTAGGAACAGACTCTGGTCCGACTCGAATACGTATAAGATGTAATATCATGATCACTATCTACATAAAATAGTAATAGTAAATATATCTATTTCTCAATCCACAATAAATATAATACATCAAGAATGAGCTACATGTGTTAAAGTCGGCCACCCAGTAACACACAAACTCGAATAGACTCGAGAAAGAAATATGAGTCTATAAAAACTAGGATGTATCAGTAGATGAATCAACAATATGAATAAGTAAACATATCTCTGGTAGAAATAATATAAGTAACTGGTATCAATGCCCCTATAATAAAGCAACACACATTAGCAACTCCAAGCATGCTCCACAATATTCTATGCTGCAAAACTGGCAAGGGACTAGGTCCTCAGAGGGACATAACAAAGTACAAGAAACAACATGCCAATATAACAGTAAAATAATAAGCAATGTTCTCAAGGGTATCTATCATAACCAGCTAAGTGAATGCAAGTGAGAACGTACTCGTCCGCTAAACCACCCAGGCATGTAGGTCTACATAGACACAACAGTAGTAGTAGTAGTAGTAGTAGTAGTAGTAGTAGTAGTAGTAGTAGTAGTAGTAGTAGTAGTAGTAGTAGAAGTATGTACATACAGACCCCGTCAAGGTACCTGCAGAACTATAGGGCCCGAAGCGCAAGCATCGATAGCAAGTATTGTGTGGTAGCCCAGCGATACGGTAGATTCTCTCCAGTCCCCATGTATCTCACGTCTCATGTCCATAAAACGTAAGATCAATAACTAACTATGTTGCGAGTTAATGTGTAGATAAACTCATGTCAACCATCTCAAGTCACGGATCCTAAATCCTGACACAGAAGTCGGGAACCTCGAATATCTCAAGTAAGGCTTCCGTACATACAAGTCGTGTCCAGTGTCCTAAGGTATATCGTGCAAGAATTAGCACGAACAAAGGAATACGATGACAATACAATCTAATGATACATGATTCCGCGTACGGAAGTCGGCACCCGAATACTATAACAAAGGCAATGTACACTTTCCTGGAACTCCAAGCTGATAATACAAAGAACCTGCTCTCGAATCCATGCTCGTGCGATCCCAAGAGCCTAAATATATAATATCATAAAATTAATCACTATGACACGGTTCACTAACCATGCACAAGAGTACAACTACTCTACGTCATTAATCATTAGACAATTAGGATCTAAATTAATCAAGGGGTACACCTTATACAATGTCATCAGTTATTTATAGTCTAAAATAATTATGTGTTCTAACTAAGTAGGTTGGCTAAGGTTCACTAGTCAAGGACCAAGAAACTGTGTAAACACCAAGCCTACTAGTCACATAATATCATCAAGTCCTCTAAATGTACAACTTCTCATATAACATAAACATGGTTATAACGAAGGTTCATGTAGGTACTAAGTGTTCTCAACAAGGTTTCCATATACAACATATCAACAACCTTGGTATTCACTAAGTATCAAACTATGTTAACCAACCTAGGGTTAGTTTTGTCTATTAAAATATGCACATGGGCGTTAACAATAGTTCAAGTTAGGGTCATCACAAACAATCACATACTTTATTCCTCAATTATATTCATTCATCCAACTATATATAACTCTCTTTATACTACAAAATGTCAAGTATACATAGAGAAGTCAAATCTGAATTTATAATAATATCATGGCATATACCTCATTCCCAACTTACATTTGTCATGAAATATGTGTGCAAACACTACTACAACTAGTGTACAACCCTAGCATGGCATCTTCTACAATCTAATATAGTGTTTATAAACACTAAAACTAGCTAGCACAAAACTTAGACAAAGTACACTACTAGTTGCACAATATTTAATCATGTCTCAACCATGCATTTATTATATATAATACCCTAAAAAAACTTATATATTCTGAAATTTAGTGAAAATTGGAGTAGAAATCATATTTTTCAAGTGGTTGCTTGGGTTTTAGATCATGGCAAAGTGAATAGGACAACAAGTGCATAAATAACATTCAAGTCTAGACATGAGAAGTAGTAAGTGTTCTTAGTGTAATATCATAAAAAATATGAATAGAAAGTTGGTAAAATTTAAGAGGGGTGTGAATTACATGTATAGAGGGTTGAGTAGCTGTAGTTTGAGCTCTTATCAAAGTAAAATAGGAAGGCAAAAGAGGACTATACATTGCTTGAACAAATCTGTCCAGATTTGGATACTTCGGCTCGCAGCTGCTGTCCGGGACTTTAAAATATTTCTCCAAGTGTTGTGGAGATTAAAAAGATTAGGGGAGAGGTAGAGAATGAGGATAGAATGGGTTTTGAAGGGATTTTGGTGCTGAAAGTGGAGCAACAAGGTGTTAAAGTGGTACTATTGCTGGCGGGTTCAACATGGTGTCTTCGGTTTGTAGGGGGTATTTGGGGGAGTTGTGGGATAATTTATGTGTTGAGTTATAAAGGAAACTTGGTAAGAAGAGGTATGTGAAGAAGCTTTAGGTGCTATGGTAGTGGTTTGGAGGCTGTGGAGGTGGTGGAGTGGTCTGAGAAGAGGATACGCTGAATTTGGATTCAGCATGGACACCTCTGATGGAGAGCTGTTTTGAGGAACTTAGAGTGAGTTTTAATTGAAGGTTTGTGAATAGAAAGTGAAAAGGATGTGTATAGGAAAAAGAATACAAAATTTGAGATAAATATACTTACTGTGGAGGGACATAAGGCTGGATTGGTGGGAGTATTGCTAAATTTGGATTCAACCTGGGTAGGGTTGGATAGATGGAGGTATGAAGGGAGATGGAGAAGGAATTTGGAGATGATATGTGAATAGAAAATATGAGAAAGATAGTTAGGAAGAAGTATTATTCAGGTGGTTTGAATAGGGGAGGTGAAGAGAGGAGGGTTATGGACTGCCTAGTGGGAAGGAAAAGAGTTTGGGGTTACAACTTTTCCTAGTGGGGAGAGGAAGAGTTTGGGGATTACATACTTTGGTGTGAGTGGGGAGATAAAATGAGAGGGGGTTATATGCTGAATTTATTCTTTTAAAAATAGGTTTTGTTGTATGGAATATTATGTTTGGTGTTTTGCGAGTTTAGAGAGGATGTTTGGTGTCCTACTTGACCACTTAATTAGGTTTTTAAGGTTGGATTTGTGGATTGGCTCTAGGTTGAGTCAAATTAAGCTCAAAGGGTTCAATGTGTCACATATATTAAATTAACATGTAAAATATATAAAAATAGATGTGACCCAAAGGATTAGGTTAGGGTAGTCTTAATATAGGTTAGTGTCAGACATTTGGTTGTAGGAATCTGGTCAGTATTCTGCATCAGAAATCCAAGCTACGGTCATTAGGTGGAAAGTTAAGATTTTATGACGCATAAGTGTCAAAAATTTTGTGTAGATAAAAATAGAATACAAAAGTGTGAGTTTGAGAGTAACACTAGAGCCAAGACTGAAGATTGATATGTCTGGATTAAGAGTGTGAAAGTTGTTGATCAGCAAGGGCTAATGTAGTGTTCCAAATATTGAAACTATAGTAAGGTGCACCAAAGATATCATAATTGAAGTATATATAATAACTCTATTTTTTTAACCCTAATTATTCCAAAATAAATTATAATATCACACTAAACTATATATACCTAAATTTGGGTGAGGGAGTTTACATTCACCAAATGGCACCATCAAAATTAGACATACTATACCAACATGTAGAAGAGATGAAGGCGAAGAAGTTTATTTGAACCAGTGGATCACCTTGGAGAGCACTAGTGGTTCTAGTGAAGAAGAAGGACGGGTCATCCCGGTTATGTATCGACTACAGACAGTTGAACGCAGTGACAGTGAATAATAAGTATCCATTACCAAGAATCGATGATTTGTTTGATCAATTAAGCAAGGCTAAGATTTTCTCCAAGATCGACCTCCGATCAGGGTATCATCAAATAAGAGTTCAGGAGCAAGACATGCCCAAGACAACATTTTTGTCACGATATAGGCATTATGAATGCTTAGTTATGCCATTCGGACTGACAAATACTCCAGCGATATTTATGGATTTGATGAACCAGAGCTTCATGCTATACTTGGATCAGTTCATGGTGTTGTTTATAGATGACATTCTTGTCTATTCCAGAAACAAGGAGAAACATGAAGAACATCTTCGGAAGGTCTTGCACATTCTGAGGGAGCACCAGTTATACGTGAAACTCAGCAAATGTGAGTTTTGGTTGGATTATGTGTCATTCTTGGGTCACATCATCTCGGGAGCAGGAGTAGCAGTAGATACGAAGAAGGTTGAGGCCGTAGAAAGTTGGCCAGTTCCTAAGACCGTAGCAGATGTGCATAGTTTTCTGGACTTGGCGGGATATTACAGAATGTTCGTGGCTGACTTTGCAAAAATTTCAGCACCACTGACTCGTTTGACGCACAAGAAGGCTAAGTTTGACTGGTCAGTGGAATGTCAGACTGCATTTAAAGAATTGAAGAATAGACTAATTTTAACACCGATTGTCACGCTTCCAATAGGTTCCAGAGGATTTACAGTATATTGTGACGCATCCGACAAAGGACTAGGGTGTGTATTGATACAACATGGAAGGGTGATAGCTTATGCATCTCGGCAGCTTCGAGATCATGAGAAAACTATCCAACTCACGACTTTGAACTGGCAGCAATGGTATTTGCGCTTAAACTATGGAGGCACTAATTATATGGTGATCGGGTAGAGATATTTACGGACCATAAAAGTCTGAAGTATGTATTCACTCAGAAGGACTTGAATATGAGACATAGGAGGTGGCTAGAATTGATAAAGGACTATGATGTGGAACTTCAGTATCATCCGAAAAAGGCTAATGTAGTAGCAGACGCACTTAGCAGGTGAGGCAGCGTATTCATGTTGACATTGCAGCGACATATATAACAGGATCTTCATGAAATGAGTATTGAGTTAGTACTTTAGCGAGACACAGGGATTTTGGCTAGCTTACAAGTACAGTCTACTTTGGTGGAGAGAATCAAGGCGGCTCAGACAGAGGACTCGAAGATTCAAAATCTATGGGCAGAATGTGAGTCTGGTCTCAGGAAGGAGTTGACGATTCATGAAGATGGGACCCTTAGATTTGGAAATTATCTCTGTGTACCAAGTGTAGATATTCGTCAAGAAGTTATGACGAGGCATACAGTTCTCAATATTCAATACATCTAGGAGGTACTAAGATGTATTAAGACATCAAACAATATTTCTGGTGGAATGGGATGAAGAGGGAGATAGTACGATTCGTTTCTCGATGTCTGATATATCAACAAGTGAAGGCCGAATAGCAAAGACTGGCAGGATTATTACAACCGCTTCCTATTTTGCAGTGAAAGTGGGAGCATATCACAATGGATTTTATGACTGGTTTACCTAGATCCCCGAGTGGTCGTGATGCAGTTTGGGTGATAGTGGATCGTCTCACAAAAGTAGTTCACTTTATTCCTCTTCGAGTAGGACAATCTATAAAATAGTTGGCTGAAATGTATATGCGACAGATAATGAGACAGTACGGTATTCCAGTAAGTATCGTGTCAGATCGAGACACTCGGTTCAATTCACATTTTTGAAAAAGTTTGTATCAAAGTTTAGGCACCAAGTTGAGATTTAGCACGACGTACCACCCTCAGACAGACAAACAATCAGAAAGAACCATCCAGTTATTGGAATATATGCTACGAACTTGTACCTTGGACTTTGGTGGATATTGGAAAGATCACCTTCATCTCGTCGAGTTCTCGTACAACAACAGTTATCAGGTCAGTATCCAAATGGAACCCTTCAAAGTGTTATACGGGAGAAAGTGCAGGTCACCAATAGCATAGGATGATATAGGTGAGCAAAAAATATTAGGCCCTGAAATGATCACGTAGACAACAGAGGTTGTCAAGCAGATTAGAGAGCGACTTCGGGTTGCATAAGATAGGCATTGGCATTGGACAGATCAGTATCGTAGGCCTTTAGAGTTTGGTGTCGGCGATCACGTGTTCTTGCGGATTTTGCCGACCCATGGAGTCATTAGATTCGGGGTTCGTGGGAAGCTTAGTCCGTGATACGTAGGTTCGATCGATATTCTCGAGCGGGTAGGCGATGATGATTATCGTCTTGCTCTTCCGCCTTCGCTACGAGTGGTACACGTTGTATTTCATGTATCTCAGTTGCGTAGGTATGTTCTGAATCCGAGTCATATCCTCGATCACTCTGAATTAGTCGTTGGTACCCACTTATCCTAGGAGGAGCAACCTGTATCCATATTGGACCGAAGGAAGAAGGTACACAAGAATCAGACTATTTTTCTTGTCCGGTTTGTCTGAGGCCATCACTCTCTAGGAGAATCGATGTAGGAGCGCGAGGATGATATTCGATCCCGGTACCCGCACATATTCGATTCGGAAGGTATATTCTTTCTTACGCCTTCATATCTCGAATTTTGTGATCAGGTGATCACCTGTGTGTTGTGATGATATTGCTTGCATATGTAGTTGCTAGTAGATTTGTGTCATGCTTGTCCTGACTTCTGTAGCTATTACTTTAATTCGAATTCCGATGACGGAATTTTCTAAGGTGGAAAGAGTTGTCACTCTCCGTTCTCGATATACGTATTTGGAACATATTAGTTTTCCTTCTTATATAACTTATTGCTTGTATGATAATTAGGTTACATGTCATGGAGACTAGACTCATTCTTTGGTTCAATTGGACTCGTGGTTTAATTGTTGGGTTGGGTTGGTCATGGGTGAATGTAAACCCCCTCACCCAAAAATAGGTATCTTGTATATTTTTTGTATTTTTTGTATTTGCTTTAGTTAATTTTTTTAAAATAATTAGAACCCAATGATTATATTAGGACACTTCACCGTGTTTTGGACATTAATAATATAGGATGGCCCAAAAATCTATATCGCCCATCATAAGAAGTAGTCTACATAGTATCACGTCCCGATTTTGCCCAATCGATAATCGTCCCCCGAGCGTGATGCCGTGAACGCGTAGGGCGCGCATGCACAAGGCCTAGGCATAATGATAATCTTTAGAACATATACAACGGAGTACGCAAATATGATAACACACATTGAGGCATAGAAAAATTTTCTTTTATTGATAATGAATATCTGATTACAGAATCTTGACCCAAAATGATAAGGATGTCACACAGGCTTACAACTTGGATACAAAATGAGATAACCGATCCATACATTATATCCTTTACTAGGAATTCAAAAACACAAAACACCTTGGGTGCGAGTCAGCACCATCTCCTAGGAGCTTCAAAAGGGAAGTGCAATCTCCGTTCTTCAGTATGTACTTGGGCTCAAAAGTTACAGCACGAATACGCCCACTGATTCAGAAAGAGTTGGAGAAAGCTTCAGGTCCTCACCGCGTCGTCTTGGCTCGGGGAACCTGCTGCAACGAGGGCCAGTACTTCGAAAAGTACCGGTAAGGGCGAGCTAACCCGACTTACCAAATCTATAATAAATTCATATGAGCATGCAACATCTATCTTCTTATGGGATTAATCTATCTTTTCTTAGTTTAATTTTCGTATATATGATAGAGTAAAATGATATAACAAAATATGCCACCGCTCGGTGACTTTACCTGTACTGTCTGAACCACCTGTACGAAACTTACCATGACCTTCCCCGCCACGAAGACATGGTTAGTCTGCACAGTTTAAATATACATGGCAATCATTTTGGTCAGACCAGGGATGGGTCGGCTGCCATTCGATAATCATCCCCTGGGCGTGATGCCGTGCACGCGTAGGACGCGTGTGCACAAGGCCTAGGCATAATGATAATCTTTAGAACATATGCAACGGAGTACGCAAATATGATAACACACATTGAGGCATAGAAAAGTTTTCTTTTATTGATAATGAACATCTGATTACAGACTCTTAACCCAAAATTATAAGGATGTCACACGGGCTTACAACTTGGATACAAAATGAGATAGCCGATCCATACATTATATCCTTTACTAGGAATTCAAAAACATAAAACACCTTGGGTGCGAGTCAGCACCATCTCCTAGGAGCTTCAAAAGGGAAATGCAAGCTCCGTTCTTCAGTATGTACTTGGGCTCAAAAGTCACAGCACGAACACGCCCATTAATTCAGAAAGAGTTGGAGAAAGCTTCAGCTCCTCGCCGCGTCGCCTTGGCTCGGGGAACCTGCTGCAACGAGGGTCAGTACTTCGAAAAGTACCGGTGATGGCGAGCTAACCCGACTTACCAAATCTATAATGAATTCATATGAGCATGAAACATCTATCTTCTTATGTGATTAAATCTATCTTTTTTTAGTTAAATTTTCATATATATGATAGAGTAAAACGACATAACAAAATGTGCCACCGCTCGGTGACTTTACCTGTACCGTCTGAACCACCTGTACGAAACTTACCATGACCTTCCCTGCCACGAAGACATAGTTAGTCTGCACAGTTTAAATATACATGGCAATCATTTTGGTCATACCAGGGATGGGTCGGCTGTCATTCCGCCTCGGGTAGCTAGCCTTTGGCGGACGCACAGACCCATCCAATGATAGGACTACACTAGCAAAATGTTCTACCCGGGTCAAAGCGGTCCAAGTGCCCCGGCGACCGTTCGTAGAACGACACCCCTTGTATACAAGATGTCCAAGACCATGCCTCCACAACCAACTAAGTTATAATATGAAACACATATTCAAGCAATACAAGCAATGAACATAGTGTGTTTTCCATAGTCTAGGCTACTTTGTGTAAAGATCACATTTTTCTTCCCTTTGCACCATACCATGAATAGTTATAGATAAATGAATCAAACTACAACTGACACAAAAATAGTTATGTATATGACGGGCATGCACGCTACAGTGTGATCGTTCAGAAAAATTCTGTATGACAAGCATTATTAGTGTTTCAAGTTTACTTCTTTTCTTAATTCTGACTCAAGCTATTGTTTCTTTGTATCGTTTGAACGAAATGCACAATGAGTCAATTTATTTAAAGTGAAAACTTGGGAGAAGGGTGCTAATCGAAATAAGGCCACTCACAAGTTGGTGAACTGGAGAGAGAAAAGGGAGAACTTTAAGACTCCACGCGTGCGTCGCCTACCCGATCACCTGCACGCACCAACAGATGATCAATATCTCCTTCTTCGGTCTCCGAGATTCGATATAAAAATATAAAATCCTAAGAATAAAGGCAATAAAATCCATCAAAACCGTTCAAGAAAATGCAAGTCACAAAACCAACAAGAAAGCAACCAAGCGACAACGAAAACGGGCAAAAAAATTAGCGTAACGGAAAGGCCCCTCTCGACTCTGCCGTCGAGTCCTTCCTCGAGGCACAATCCGTCGAATATGGGACCTGATTCCGAAGAAACCAATCCATAACGAGGAGAGAATCTTGATTCAATCTGTCCCGATCGAACGGTCTAAAGTATTTCTTGGCCGCGCTCCCCGAATAGGGGAAACGGGGCATTACACATAGGAGACACTACTTATAGGATCTTTTTGTGGCACAGAAATTTAATCACTTGGTGTTAGTATGACATTAGTGTAACGACCATAGATTAATTATTAAGTATTTAGATATTTTATATATCTAATTTAATTGTGGATATTTTTCATTCCCAACTTTCTACAATTAGCATCCCATAATTTTTGTGCCAAATTGGTACATTCCCTTTTTGTAAGATTGCATATTATTTACTATTAACATATTTTATAGATAACTATTTAATTAATTACTTAGTTAATTGGTTAATATAATTATTTAATTTATTATAACTAGATAAATATCTAATTATTAATTATAAAATATTTTATAAAATATTTTGAGTGTAGTATTTATTAAAACTTTATAAAGTAATTTTCTAGAAATTATTTTGTGTGCAATATTATTTTTGGATTTTTTTTATATATGTGAATATATGTTAATAAATATATGGTTATTATTATTAATAATAATAATAATAATAGTAATAATAATAATACTAATAATAATGAGAATAATAATAAGAAAAGATAATAATAGTAGTAATAATAATAATAATCATAGTAATAATAATAATAGAAATAGAAATAAAAGAAAAACAAAACAAAACAAAACAAAAACAAAAACAAAAACAAAACAAAATAAAACAAAAACCTAATACTAAACCTAAACTAATTAACCCTAATAAAAACCCTAACAAAACCACTAACTCCTAATCCTATTCAACTACCCCAGCCAACTTTTCCCCTCCCAGCAGCAAACACACGCGACCCACGTTCCCTCTCTCTCTCTCTCTCTCTCTCTCTCTCTATATATATATATATATATATATATATATATATATATATATATATATATATATATAACTCAAAACCAAACCCTAACTCTAAACCCTAACCCGTGCCTCCGACCAACGCCGGCGACCACCCCCGCGTCGACCGCCGCCGCCCTGGGCCGTCCCGCGCCGCCATTGTCCCTCCGTTCGCACTGTCCGCGCACCGCACATGTGCACAACAGCGTCCCATCTTCACAGTATGTTATCTCTCTCATCTATCGTCCTTTTCTCGAGCGGTTTATCCGTGTACATTCATAACCTAACCCTCTAGGATTTTTATTCAAGTGGGATGAGTTTTCGTGCCCTATATTGGTCGAAATTTGACCAAAAAATGGCAAAAAAATTGACTAAAAATAGTCCATAATTTTGAACCAAACCTCCATGTTCACACCCAATTTGCTATCAACCTGTTTAATATTTTTAAAAACTAGTTGAAGGATTTTCTTCTCAATATAACCGAGAACTTTTTTGTTCTTTTAGTTTTTATTAATTCGTTCTACATGTTAAATTATTCGGCCTCCAAAACGACCAAAAACTTGATTTATTAAAACTAAAATTTTGTGATACGGAGTACGCTTCGCCAAACGGGACCACCTTATCGCATACCAATTGCATCAAAAGGCGCGCATGGTATATCCTGACGTGTGGGCTTTTGCGACAACTGATTCGGACGTGTGTGCGCGTCGAAATCAACCCATATCCGTAAAAAGTCTCCGTCTCGCGACTTTTGTAAAATACTACACTATTTTGTTTACGCTCCGCAGAATGTGACAAAATATGTACCATTGGATTTGTGGTACCACGCTGGTCCTGTGACCCAAGTTTCATACGATTCTGAGATAGTTGACCAAGCCATCTATTTGTGGGCCCCATGGTTGACTTTAAGGGAGAATTGTGATCGGCTAACCGGAATCCAAAATTGGATATACCGTTGAGTTCGTATCGACGTTTAGAATTTGTTTAACCTATAATTTATCCTATTTATAGACATTTACCTCTGAGACATTTTTTGGTGCAGTGGCCCACATGTGGACCCCGCTTTAACCCAAAATTACTGTTTTGTCCCTGTGTCCAAATTGGACGAAATGGTAGGCTTTTTTGACTATTTCGTTTATTCTGGAAATGTTGGTAATATTTATTTCAGCATCCGGAGACGTTCATTCGGAGGCCATAGTTTCTGATCCTCTGTACTTGACACTTGGACGCTTATACTATGCAGCTTTCTTGCCAGACAAGTATACCTTGCCATTGTACTATAATTTATATTTCATATGGTGCATGCATTTTATTTCTGTCATTTAGTTCATATATTTTAACTGCTATATAAACTGCGCGTCCAAGAATGACTTGGGTGCAACGACGGTGCCGTAGTATTTTATCTTTATTATATATTATGCATGTCGACCTAGTTTTACGAGACCACCACATGATTATGAGGCATTCTTATGTTTCGTTGGCCGTGACACAGTTGTTACACGAGTGTGAGTCACATATAGGATACGAACTTGCGTATTCGGCTGATCATCGATACGTATGGGACGGAATAGAATTAAATAGAATTAAAGTAGGATTAGGCAAAGTTGGTATCCCCGATTTAAATAGAATTAAAGTGTCCCGCGCATTTAAATTAAATGGGGGCACTTAGGATCAAAATCTGGAAATGACACAAAGGTCAAAAATGGTGGGGGCTTGGAGTCAGTCTTGGACCCTTTAGTTGGTCCGGCTCAACGGGTTAAGTTGGTATCTCAAAATTGAGGGTAACGACACAGGTGTCCGACACGGAATTAAATATGGGTTACGATTTTCGGGAAATTGTGCAATTAATTTAGAGCACAACAAAAACTGATTTTAAGTGACGAAAAAGTCCAGTGCCTAATTTGGCGAGTCAAGTCAGAAGTACAATAGCCCGATAGAATTTATGGGCTGATATTGGGCTCCGATTAATTTAGCAATGATAGGGCGCGCCAAGGGTTTTAATTAAACGAATTCAAATACCAGACAAACTTAACTCCACTCTAAACCTCAACATCTGCTGCTAAATCCAAATTTTTTCCAAATCCAAACCTGACTATCTATAGAATAAATCGAGGGGGTTTACATTCTTCCCAACTTAGAAAAATTTCGTCCCCGAAATTAAAAGTAAAGCACGATAATAGCTAAAAGAATTTTTAAAAACAACTAGTAATCAAATTTCGTACGTAAATTCGTACCATGGTCCTTAAATAAGTATGGGAACCGCTGCCGAATAGAATCCTCGCGCTCCCAAGTAAACTCGCCTGGTGAATGGTGCTTCCATGCCACTCTGACCAGTCGAATCGTCTGCCCCCTCAAAGTCTTCTCGCTGCGATCAAGGATCTCAACTGGCTGCTCTACGTAAGACAGACTGGGCCCGACTGTAATCTCCGAATGATCCAGCACGTGGCTAGGGTCTGCGATATATCTCCTCAACTGTGATATGTGAAATACGTCATGTACTCCCTCTAATGATGGAGGTAATACAAGATGGTAAGCCACTTCCCTAACTCGTTCCAAAATGTCAAAAGGTCCGATGTACCTCGCACTCAGCTTGCCTCTGCCTCCGAATCTGATGGTACCACGAGTGGACGATATCCTCAAAAATACACGGTCACCCTCCTTGAACTCCAATGGTCTGTGGTGCGCATCTGCCCAGTATTTCTGTCTGTCCTGTGCTGCACGCAGGTGGCTCTGAATCTGCTTGACCTTCTCTACTGTCTGTGTCACCAACTCTGGACCAAGTATCTGACGCTCTCCCATGTCACTCCAACAAACTGGCAACCTACATTTTCTGTCGTACGGTGCCTCATAAGGTGCCATCTGCATGCTGGCCTGGTAACTGTTATTGTAGGAGAATTCCACCAAGTGTAGGTGGTCCTCCCCAGATCCTCCAAAATCAATCATGCACGCTCTCAACATATCCTCTAATATCTGTATCGTGCGCTCTGACTGACCATCAGTCTGTGGATGATATGCAGTGCCGAACTTGAGATGAGTTCCTAGACTCTCCTGCATACTCCGCCAAAAATGTGACGTGAATTTGGAATCATGATCCGATACAATGCTGACAGGCACTCCATGTAGTCATACTATCTGCCTCATATACATGTCAGCTAATATCTCCGTGGACTGCCCAACTCTGAAGGGCAAAAATGTACAGACTCGGTGAGTCTATCCCCGACAATCCAAACTGTATCCTTTCCGCCAGGGCTCCACGGGAATCCCGTGATGAAGTCCATGATAATGTGTTGCCACCTCCACTCGGGAATGGGAAGCGGCTGCAATAATCCTGCAGTCCTCTTATGTCCAGCCTTGACTTGCTGACAAACTAAATATCTCGCCACGAATCTTGCAATCTCTCTTTTTATCCCATGTTACCAGTAATGTTGTCCCAAATCTCGGTACATCTTCGTACCCCCAGGATGGATAGAACAATCGAGCTATGAGCCTCGGTCATCAACTCTTGGCGTAGCTCACCACTCGAAACGTATAGGCGATCTCCATACCTCAATGTTCCGTCTCCATGAATCCTGAGTTCTGTTTGCATGTCGACCTCTGTCCTTTCTCGCAATCGTCTAAATCTCGTATCTGTAGGCAAGGCTACCTTGATCCTCTCAATAAATATGGACTGATCCTCGAGACTGGCCATCCGTCCATCCATACCTGGTAATACAATCTCAATCCTGAGTTCCTGAAAATCCTCTAACATCTGGCGATGAATCGTAAACTACATTCGCCTTGCCAGGGTGGTATTGCAACTCGATATCATAATCTGTCATCAACTCTAGCCAGTGCCTCTGTCTCATGTTGAGCTCCATCTGCGTGTAGACATACTTCAGACTTTTGTGTTCTGTATAAATCTCAACACGCTCACCATAAAGGTAGTATCGCCATAGCTTTAGTATAATTATCACTGTAGCTAGTTCTAGGTCGAGCGTCTGATAGTTCTTCTCATGAACCCTTAGTCGTCCTGATGCGTATACTATCTATTCTATCTAATCATAACTCATATTTGCTGAGCTTGGCATACAGTCTCTCCTGTCTCAGCGTCTCCAACACGATCCTGAGATATCTCTCGTGCTTCTCTTGGCTCTTGGAATAAACCAAGATGTCGTCGATAATTACCACCACGAACTTATCCAAGTACTGGTGGAAAATATTGTTCCTCAAACTCATAAATATTACCGGCACGTTGGTTAAGCCAAACGGCATGACTAGAGACTCATAGTGTCCATACTACTTCCAAAAAGTCGTCTTCGGAAAGTCCTCTCTCCGTACCTTGATCTGATGTTAGTCTGATCTGAGATCGATCTCCGTGAATACAAAATGCGCTGCTAAGCGAATCAAGTAAATTATCGCTGCGTAGCATAGGGTACTTTTTCTTTATCGTTACCACACTTTATGCCCTGTAATCGATACGCAACGTACCTTCCCGTCCTTCTTCGGTATCATAAGATGGGTACTCCCCATGGAGAAATACTAGCCCGACTGAATCCCTTGACTAAGAGATCCTCCACTATGGACCTACAACTCAACCAACTCTATCGGTGCTAGTCTGAAGACGGGAAAATAACCGACTCGGTTCTTGAAGTCAACTCTATAGCAAACTCTATCTCTCTGTCAGGTGGCAGGCCTGGAAGATTCTCTAGAAACATATCCTCAAACTCTGATATAATACGGTGGTACACTGGTTCACCTCCTGCATTGTATACCCCTAAGGTAGATGGGCACCATACTCCTGGGCTCCCTGAAGAAACTCAACTCAGGGTAACCTGGTGGCCTAAAAATATAATGTAACCACGTCGACAATCCAGCGTCGCATGGTATTGGCTCAACCAACTCATGCTAGGGCGTTGTCCTAGTCTAGACTTTAACCTCAAGATAAATTCTCCTGTTATGTTTACCACACCAATCCTCCAAAAGAAAAATTCCTTCTTGTCTAATGTATAATTTCTCTTCTCCTCAAAGTTTTTCCTAAAATTTTATTCCTCAAATTTCTTCCTTTCGTTAATCATCTCTCCAAGTCACAAGTATAATAATGGTATCACTCAAGCACATAATAGAATTCCTGGAATCCGATCATTATCTTCCAAGTGAGATTCTAAAATTTCATCTCCTCTAGCTCATAATCATCGTTCCTAGCATTGCTATCATATACACCCACTAGTTTCCATCATCAGGCTATGCATTTTCATAAATTATTCTAGGTCATGATCAACAATCCTTCCAGCTCTCCGTACTTCCAAGATCACTGCTACCTCAAGCACGGGTAGGGTACTACTGGGTCCAACTCTCTTGCCAACCTTCCATACTAGTTATAGAATCCAAAAGAACCTATCAATCTATCCTACTCGGGGTAACAATCTTCTCAGGGAATGTTATACAAACTCTGTCTTCTGTCGTCTGGTCTTCGATCTTCTTCTGGAGGGAAATTATCAGTCACAAGCATTCGTCTTCCCGAACAATAGGGGACGAGAAACAAGGATAGCGACATTGACGAAGATTGAAAGAATGCAAATTGGAAGTCCAAGGGCGATAATCACATACAAAGAGTTTTTAAAATCAATTATGGATTGAGATCCTATTCAACAATCATAATACCTATTCCTATTTTGCAGGCTCGCTTGGCACAGTCAGGTGACCAAGACGATTTAAAGCGGACCTGCATGGGCCACCACAAAAATATGTCACGCTCCAGTCCCAAAATACGGAGGACCAGGAATACGTGACACGCCAGCTACGCATTCGACCAGACTCTGGTCTGACTCGAATACGTATAAGCTGTAATATAAAGGGCACTATCTAGATATTCCATAAATATAAACCTCTATGTCTCAATCCACAATGTACAACAGCATACAAGAAAGAGCTATATGTGCTAGAGTCGGCCGCCCAATAACACACTAACTCGAATAGACTCGAGAAGAAGTATGAGTCTATAAAAACTAGGCTACAACAACAGATGAAATAAACAATATAAAATAACCAAAATACCGGTAGATATAATGTGAGTACCTGGTACCATGCCCGCAAGACCTGCAACTCCAACAGCAACTCCAAATGCTCCGTAACCATCTATGCTGCAAAACTGGCAGGAAACCAGGTCCTCAGAGGGACGTAACAAGGTACAGAAATACAATATGCCAAGTAAACAGAAAGTACAAGTGCAACAACAGGGTACTCTATCATAACCAAACAAGTGTGACACAGTTTAAAGACAACGTTCGACGCGTGGGCTTTCTAAAATAAAATCGTAGCTCCGAACACAGAGACACACGGGGCGTACCGTAGCTCCGAGCACAGAGACACACGGGTGATACCACTACACTATAATACATGATTACTACATATACATATATAAGCGCGTGCAGAGTAGCTCAAACGTCTAGTAACTGTCTTCCCCTTCCCAAGCGGTCAACGATTGTGCGTTGAACCTGACCCTCTAACTACAGTCTCGACTCACAGATATAACTCAACAGACGTGACCCTAAGGTCGTCCCAGCCTCTGATCATGATGTCGGTATCAGGGTACAGGAATCTGGCACGATCACAGTGTACGAGTGTGTCCTGGGGTATCGATAAACTCAGGTACGCATATCGAGAGACTACGAATCATCCAACAATCTTCCTAAGACGTTACGACGTACGTCTTCTGTCACGCCCCAGTCCCAAAATATCGAGGGACTGGATGCGCGGCAATGACCAGCAGCACGCACCAATGGATAAACCTAATTTAATGTATCCATCGGGGTATACTTAAGCTATAATATAAGGTCTACAACAACAAGTCAAAACTAATCTCATCCACTCAAAAGATAATAAGATCAACAGCAATAAGGAAAGTAAATCAACATCCAGTCTCAGCAAAGTAATTCGGGGAACAACCCGATATAAAGTCTGTTACAATTGTTTAATTAAACAGGAAAGAGAGTCTATTTGCCATAATAACTGAGCATGGAAAAGTAGATGTTCAGGAGAAGTCCTCAGCGATCACCTCATCATCAGGTACTGGTACTGTTCCGTGAAGTGCTCATGTTCTGTATACCTCTGGATAAACCTCGTCTGCTAATCCTGGGGACATAATCCGGATCCAGGTCCTCAGGGAACATAGCAAGGTACAGATAATACAAGCCAAAATAAATACAGAACAACAATAAATGAAACAATAGGGTAAACTATATAACCATCTATGTGAAATGCAAGTTGAGAGCATCACTAGAACTTAGGCTGATACCACTACAAGCTCTGTGTCGGAGAGCCGGTAGCAGTTATACTATGCTATATAATTTACTATGTTGTGGCCTATATATATATATATAATCAGCCTGTAGCCTGTGTGTCTCTCCCCACTCAAATGTAATCATACGTCTCATGTCCACGATGCCTCATGTCCATGTCACGTAAAATCATATCTAATGCAATGAGCCATACTATGTCTATGAATATAATGTCTAGGAATATAATGTCTATGTCATAAATCCTATAACCTACACAGAATTACCTTGAATATTTCAGCAAGATTATGTCTCATGATTCGTGTCAGGTGTCCTGGGTATAACGTACTTGATAAAGTAAGTACGAGAATGTGAAGGGTCACGAATGTCCATCTCTAGATGACGTACACAACTCCGCGTACAGAGTTGGCACCCGACTATTAATCGGACGCTAAGTAGGTCACACGGTCCAAGGTTTAAGCATGTACAACAATTATAACTGAGTCAAAGTAAATAATAACAGAACTACAAGTTGGCAAGGTACACTTGCCTGGGTTTTCGGTTCCAATTGTGGCTCTGACTTCAGCGGGATTTGCAGGCAGTACTCCGGTTGCTGAAATAAATATCTCCATCAGATCCAAAAAATATTAATCAGCTAGAAACGCCTGTCCTTGAGTCCAATTTGGACACAAGGGCAAAAATAATATTTTTAGGTCAAGGCGGGGTCCACATGTGGGCCGCTTTGCACCGAAAAACGCGTCAGGGTCAAAGGTCTCCAAATTCGTCCAACTTAGTGTCAACAAATCAAGAACGATGATACGAACCCAACGGAACTTCCAGAATTGGATTTCGATGAGCCGATCACAAAATCGCCCGTCAAGTGGAGCCTATGGAGCCCACGATACGCGATTTTGTCAACGTTCTCAGAATTGAACCAAACTTGGCTCACAGGACCAGCGTATTGCTACGAGTCCAATGGCGTAAGTTTCGTCTCGATCCGACGTGTGAACACTAAGTTACAACGTGTTCCAGAATAGACGGATACGGGACGTTGTCGGCGGATACGCGTTGATTCCGGTGTGCACGCACATCCGAATCAGCTTCTGCGAAATCTCGCACGTCCGTATCAACGACGCGCACATATCAGTGAAGACCGTACGTGACCAAGTCGTCCCGTTTTGCGGGACATACTCAGTTCCTGGGTAAAACAGGGCGTTGGTCTTCCTGTTTTTGGATCGCGGTTCGCGATCACCATAGGTCGCGATGCACCGAGCGGTTTGTACGGGCACCGAGGGGGTCACACAGCCTACACGTCACAACTGACATAATAGAAATTGGGGCAGCGAGGAGAAAGTTATGAGTACCTGAACAGGGCTCAAAAAGTTTGATTCACGCGTGTCCGAGTCGAGTCTACTGTGTCCTGGACGTGTCCGGCCGTGTCCTGGCTAGGGCTTGAGTTCTGTGTCGTGTCTGAGTCCGCCGGAGACTAGCTGGACGGCTGAGGGGTCGCCGGAGTCGGTCTGGGGAGGTCGGCGAGTCGTGGGCGGCCGGACCTGGGTCTGGTCGAGGAGGAGAAGTGAGCTCGGCTGCGGACGGAGGCGGGTCGGGGTTCTGGAGGTGCGACGTCGGGTTCTGGAGGTGCGGCGTTGGGCGCCGGGTGGTCAGATGCTGGAGGGGGATGGCCGGAGTCACAGGGGCTCGCCGGAGAAGAAAGGATTGAAGGTGATTTCCGATGGCCGGCTCGGGTTTATATAGAGGGTTGAGGGGAGAGGGACGGCCGGGGGTTTTGGCCGGAATAGGTAGAGAAGTCGTCGGCAGGTGGAGGAAGAGGAAATGGGGGGTCCGCCGGCGGCCACGACGACAGAAACGGCCTCCGACAGGGGAAGGGTCGGGGATGCAATAAATTTGGGGGTTAGGTTTATGTCCGGGTCGGGTAGGGTGCTTAGCGGGTCGGATCCGACCCGGATCCGACCCGTTAAGGGGTTTGGGCCGGTTCAGGCAGACCGGCCGGTCCGGTTCGGTCTAATTATTAGGTTCGGTCTAAAATGGTTTAGGTAAACCGGGTTTAATTAATTAGGTTAAATTAATCAATAGTTTTTAAGGCTTTAAAAAATCCATCCGGGGTCCAATAAATTTCTGGAAAATTATCCTATGTCCGGTTTTTAATTTTACACTAGAAAATATAATTTTCATCACATATTAATATTATTTTATATCATTTAAAAATTATTTAATAATTAAAACACTTGAATTTAATTTCAGAAAATCTCAGAAAAATCCAATAAATTATAAAAAATTCCAAATTAAAATTTCTTGAAAATCAGGGGGTTTACATCTTCACCCGGTTGTGAACCGGACGCGAAGTACCGAACGTCAGCAATAATACGTGCATAATGTATATAACAAAATAATAAATATATGTAACTGAAATACAGGGTGGCAAGGTACACTTGCCTGCGTGCGGTTGCTGATGACGGAGATCCGGTACCACGTCCAAGTTCTCAGGTCCCGCAGTACCTGAGGTATCACAATTGCTAAATTCAGAATACCCATAGCCAATCCTTGTCCAAGCCCCAATGGCTCTGTACGAGCAGAAATCATTGCAAAAGGGATACTGTATGTAATTGCCCAAGGTGCACCAAGAATTGCAAACACAGCCAGTGCAGCAATAACAATTCCATCTGGAGGAAGTCCTTTGCTTGATAAATCAACACTGCTTGTTAGGGAGGATATTAAGAGCATCACTATAAAACATAAAGCCATGACAATGTTTGAAATTCCCAAGATCAAGCCTGATCCCCATTTTCTGCAGAGCTTTTCCACTGCCACTGAAGTAAATCCAAGAACAACTGAATTTAACATTAAACCAAAAGCTCCCATTCGAACTCCAAAGTGATAATTCTGCCCTTCGTTTGGCCTTCCTCTGTAAATCTCTCGCCCCATCCAATCAGTATCGAAGAGGAAAAATGGAAACCATCCGAGCCATGTAAGGGAAATAACATTCAGAATTGTCCAAATAGGTATTGTTAGATATCGAAAAGCGCCCATCAATTCCCAGAGGAACGCTTCTTGCCCATTGTTTAACTGTTGTGTTTCATCCATGAAGTGTGCAATCTCATCAGCAATACTTAGGGGAACTTCTTGGACTGACGAGATGCAAATATAAGTAGTGAGGGCAAGTGTAACGATGTCAATAAGGAAAGCAGCTTTTAGTTTTCACCGGGTTCAGTCTTGGTAGTGGGTGACTTCTGTATACTGGATACAAACTTCTTCTTTTTTTAAATGTCTAATGTAGTCTGGGTATTGCTCCAAATTATTGTGGTTCCCTCCCTTAATCCATAGAGGCTCATATTTTACTTTTGAGAGTTCCTAAAGCCGCTTCCCATGTGAGCAATCTACGACATCATCATCAGTTCCATGAACTATCAGCACTGGACAATTGACATGTGGTATTTTGTCAATATTCTTAAATAGGTCAAACCAATATGTAAGCTTCACAGGGTGTATGACGCGCAGGCCAGACAAAATGGGGCTATGTAGCACAACAGCTCTTAAATTAGGCAAACGAGCAGCTAAATCCAAGTTCTATGAGGCACCTATAAGCCGCTTCTATATCAGCATAAGTATTTAGTTCGCTTGGATTCCCAGACGAATGTCCATAGCCAGAATAAACATACCCCCATGACGTGGACTCTGAGATGGGCGCTGAGCTCGCTGAAGAGATCGTACGGCTGTCCCAAATCCGCGGCGTTGCCATGGGAGTAGAGCAGGGTCAGCCCCTTCCCCTCCTCCGCCGCGGCGGCGTGTCGGCTCCTCACGTAAATTGCCACAATCTCGTTCCTCATCCTCGTCTTCAGCCTCCTTCCTATTGTTTCCTGGAGTTCTGGGAGGGAGGTTCTGGCCCCGCGAAGACATTACTTACAGGGGATACTTAGGATTAGGTTTCGTAGGGAGCTGTCGGTTGGTGGAGCTAGTACTGTGAAGTATAAGGAAGGAGAAGAATGAAGAAAAATAAAGGGAGAAGGATGCATTGGCTGTGGGTATTTCTTTAGATGTAGGAGAAGAGAGAAAAGGGGGTAGGGTTTTCCAAGTTTGGGAATTAGGGCCTGCTTGGGAAAGAGTGTAGAAAGAGAGGTTTTATAGGGGAAAGGTGATCTGAGTGTGTGGTTGGGGATGCTCCAATTTGAATGGATGGTGGGGATTGATCATAAAGAAAATACTCATACAAAGAGAGGGGTTTGTTGACTAGTCAAATATTAGGGCTCTCCATTTGGTTTGAACCAATGGGGTGTTGACACCTAATGCAACATTTGCAAACAAGCCCCTTAAATTTGGGTATTTGCACAGACACATGAAATAATGCAAAAATTATGGGGAAAAAGGTGTTTGGTGTTTTGTAGGGTGAGGGGGTATTGGGGGTTTGGCAAGGGTTTAATTTTATGGCCATCGGGATTAATTAAGGATTAAAATAGGATTAGGCAAAGTTGGTATCCCCGATTTAAATAGAATTAAAGTGTCTCGCGCTTTTAAATTAAATGGGGGCACTTGGGATCAAAATCCGAAAATGACGCAAAGGTCAAAAATGGTGGGGGCTTGGAGTCAGTCTTGGACCCTTTAGTTGGTCCGGCTCAACGGGTTAAGTTGGTATCTCAAAATTGAGGGTAACGACACAGGTGTCCGATACGAAATTAAATATGGGTTATGATTTTCGGGAAATTGTGCAATTAATTTAGAGCACAACGAAAACTGATTTTAAGTGACGAAAAAGTCCAGTGCCTAATTTGGCGAGTCAAGTCAGAAGTACAATAGCCCGATGGAATTTATGGGCTGATATTGGGCTCCGATTAATTTAGCAATGATAGGGCGCGCCAAGGATTTTAATTAAACGAATTCAAATACCAGACAAACTTAACTCCACTCTAAACCTCAACATCTGCTGCTAAATCCAAATTTTTTTCCAAATCCAAACCTGACTATCTATAGAATAAATCGAGGGGGTTTACAGGTAGCATGCGGCCTGGGACAGCATGAGGCCGATAGTCCATGAGGCAACCATCTTGTCATAACCCGCTTCTGAATATTCGGACACGAGTCGGACACATCCAGCCTACATTGTGAGACATCGCATAGTAAGCTATTCTAAATCTTCAATTATTATTATAATATATTGAATCATAATAATCACAACATCTATATCGAGATAAACTAGAATAAGTCCAAGATGTCATTTTAGTTACATTCCCAAAGCAAGAGTAACTAGAGACAAATTCAACAAAACGAATGTTAACTATTTATTACAAACCAAAATCAAATACTAAATGTAAGCTAAGATATAGGGTATTCCTTAGCAGGGACATCCTCTGGGATGTGAGCTAGCGTCTCAGGAGCAAATCCATAGTATGAGTTGCAAAGCAACTCCTCCTCAGTCAATTCACCCGCAACGATCCAATCAGTAAAGTAGCAAAGTGTAATACTATAATTTACGTACGCTGTAACATAGAACTATCAAATAGAAATGTATGTAAAGAACTGATAATAAAGGAAGGTGTAACAAAATAGACTACAACATGCTCAAGTGAAAAGTAAATGCATCTGAAAAGATAGTAAATACATGATCGGCTGATAGGACGGTAAAAATAAATGCAACTGATATGGCATATAGCCGATCCGGCAAAATTCACAGGTGTGCCATATGAATTAAGCTATCCATTCATATTACACTATGGGTTTTGATCACGTATTTAAATATTATTTTCTTCAATCCCATGAACAAAAAAAAACATGAATAAGTAGAGACGCAACTATAAAAAGTAAAGGCAATTGGTGTAAAGTAAAACGAATTGCGAAAATTAAATATAACTTATTTTGGAAAGTAAATGCAACTGGTAATAAGAAAAAAATATGTCCTGAATGTTCAACATACAAATTTATAGTTCATGTTCAGTTTAGTAAAAGATGTAGTGTACTTGCCTTCTCCCAGATAGATTATAGAGCTAATAAGAGATAATGTCCCGAATCCTCTCACTGTGTGCAAAAGAGGGTACAACTTAGGTTTCATAATTAGATAATGTCCCGAATCCTCTCACTGTGTGCAAAAGAGGGTACAACTTAGATTTCATAATTAGATAATGTCTAACTAACCAAATCTACCCTTAACCCTTATTTAAGCACTCTTAATTCTATCTTAAATCAATAACAACCAAACACTAGTTTATTTAGTACTAGTAACTGTACAATTATAAATCAAATTTGTTTCCAAAATATACAAATATTCCAACTCCAAAAATATGATTATAAGTTCTGAAAATTAAAGTAAAAATTTATAATTTTTTCTATTTATCTTACTATTCTATGTATTACAAAATAATAAATTTAAGCTAGTTGGTATAGACTAGTTTTTAGCACATCTTTCTAATGCAAACTCTTCATGAATTCTTATACATAACACCCTTAAAACTTCAATTAAAATTCTAAAATTAACCAAAACATAATATATAATTACTTTCTTAACATGAAAAATAGTCCTTCTAATGATAAAAATATAAAATAGTTACATTAATCTAGTGTTTACACATGCTCAACACTATTACCCTTATGAATTTCTACCAATCTTAATTCTAAAACAAATAATTTATAATCTGGAAAAATAATTAAGTATAAATCAGCCTATAATTATTTCAAAGTTATTTTACGAATATTTTAAGAATTATAAGTTGGTGCTCACTACGGGTAAAAACTAGGTTGGTATCGGGTTTCCTAGTATAGCATTCAAAGTATATATAATAAGTTGATAAAATATGTATAGAACCTAAAGAGTGTTGTTTAGGACATCTAAGGGGGTTCAAGGAGAAGAGTTTTGATCACTATTCTCTTTGAAAAAAATATGTTAAAAGTGCCTCGAATCGCAGCTTCTTCGAAACAATTTCAGATTTGACTTTTTCTCCTTGTAGCTCCTTGTGATGCTTGTGTAGTTTGTTATAAGGGTTGTGGTAACTATGGAAGATGGTAGGATGGTAGGGTAAGAAGATTTGGGTGTTGTGGTGGTGGTTTGAAGGCTGTGGAGGTGGTGGGGTGGTCTGAGAAGTAGTTATGTTGAATTCGGATTCAACCTGGACACCTCTGATGGCGGGACTGTTTTGAGAAACTTAGAGTGAGTTTTGATGTAAGGTTTGTGAAGAAAAAGTGTGAGGAACAGGGAGATAAATAAGCATACTAAATTTGAGAGAAAGATACTTACTGTGGAGGAAGATATGGCCGGATTGGTGGGGGTGCTGCTGAATTCTGATTCAGCCTGGGTAGGACAGATAGATAGAGGTGTGGAGGAAAATGGAAAAAGATTTTGAAGATGGTTTGTAAAGAAAAAAATGAGAAAAATGGTAAGGAAGAAATGTTCTTCAGGTGGTTTGAATGGGGAGGTGAAGAGACGGGGGTTATGGCCAGCCTAATGGAAAAAGGAGAAGTTGGAGTTTACAAACTCCTAGGGGGGAGAGAAAAATGTAGAGAATTTTGGTCTTGAGAGGGAGGTGAAGTGGTTGTGGTTACAAATAATTATAGGCCGAATTATTTTTCAAAATTTTGACAGTCTTGTAGTAGGGTTGGACAACCTATGGGAGTGTCAAACTTGTAAATATTCAAAATAAAATTGGACTAGCACGAATCAACTTTTGTATTGTCTTTATAAAAAATTTTATATTTATATATTTTTTTAAAAATACACGTGTACGTTTGTAATATATTAAATTATCGTACCAAAAGCCTAATGCCAACTTAAGAAATAAATGTAATTACAACCTACCTAAATAACCTCTTGCAAACAGTGGTTAGTGGTTGCTCTTTCGCTCTTAAAAAATTCTGACCTCTCCTCCTCCGTCATTTCCCATGGCGGGTCTCTCCGCCCCTCGCTTCGCCTCCCGCCTCCTCCTCCTCCTCACGGTCCTCCCGCTAACCCTAGCCGCGTTCGCCTTCGTCCTCCAATGGCGGGGTGGAATCGACGACCCCTCCACCCGCTGGCCGGTCGACGGACAGAAGTTCCCCGGCATGGAGAACAGCCCACTGGGCTCTTCCTCCTCCTCCTCTTCGTCGCTTCCTTCGGTTTCGCGTTCGGCTGCGGATTGCACTCAGATCCTCGGCCGGAGCTCGTCTCCGTCGTTCCCGTACTATCGCGGCTGGAAGTTCGATTTCGAGTCGGATCTGAAGCCGAAGGTGAGATTCGAATGCAGTAGGTGTTTGGTTGTGGGCTGGTTTCCCCCAAAAGTGTGGGTTAGATCCTCTGTTGATCGGATATGGACACGGAAACACGGACACGGGACTGATTTTGGACTGAGATTTTGGTCCGGTGCAGATGAAATTAGAGTTTGGGATTTGAAATCAGCATTGGATGGGTTGTAGGTTGTTTCTCCCCCAAAGTATGGATCTAAAATCCTATGTTGCACGGACACGAATACAATTTGACACGGTATGGACACGGGGATATGGGTCTTTTACCGGTTTTCAGTGTCCAAGTGTGTTTTGGTCGGGAAGGAATGGAGTGAAAAGCCCAAGGTGAGATTTCGGTATAGTACATAAGGGATTACGGTTTTGGATTTGTGTGCAACATGTCTTTGGTTTTAGGTTATTTCTGCGAAAGTTCGGATTAGATCCTAAGTTTCACGAACAAGAATACAATATCACATGAACACGAGCACTGTTTTTAGCATTTCCTGTTGTATTTTGGAGTGTCCATGGCTTGTCCAATACGTATCCAACACGAAGAGAGACAAATACAGTACGACCAACACAGAGACAAATATGCTTCCAAAAGTCTAATGACAAGAAATTTGACATCAACATAGAAAGTTGACACCATGTTGACAGCCCGTCATGATGCAAGAAATGTTGGTTATAATTTTTTTTTATCACCACAACTATGGATCCAATCCTGTGTTGCATGGAAATGAATAGGAAACATCACAATATGGACACATGATACATGTATTTTGGAGTGTCTATTTTGTGTCTGATACACGTCGAACACGGCACAAACAATGCACTGATTTTTGGATTGCCCGTGCTTCCTGGATCAGATCTTATAGTTATAGCTAGTCGAGTTTTGTGTCATTGAAGGATATAGTTGAGTTTTCTCAATGCTTTTGTTTTGTTGTTCTTTTAGTGTTTTGTTTCGATGATAGGGAAATTTCCAATTAAGCTCAATTAAACTGCAAAGTGATATTTCAAATACATTTTATATTCTTATTTGGGAAATAGCTGTGTATCCTCCAAAAATAATGCATATGGAACTTTGAATATTCAGATATGCATCACATCAAGCACATCGGCTGGTTTAGAGCAAATATTGCCCTGGCTGTATTACCACAAAGTTATTGGAGTTACCACCTTCTTCCTGTTTGTCGAAGGGAAAGCTGCAAAACCTAATGTTTCGGCGGTTCTAGAGTCTATTCCAGTGAGTTTGACCCCCAACCATCTCCTGACTTAAATCTTATGATGTGTGATTGATGGCTTAATTTTCGTGTGATTTTGTTTTGTCATTATCTGACAGGGGGTGAAGGTAATTTACAGAACTAGAGACCTTGAGGACAAACAGGCTAAGAGGTTAGTCCAATTTAGACTTTGTTTACTTTCTGTACTTCATGCAATTAATTCAATCCTTATAACGTGAATGTTTAAATATAATCCAAATGAAATTGTGCCTCGCGATGGCAACTATAAATGTTAATACTCTTGCAGTAAGGGCCAACATTATTTCTCTTACAAAAGAGTTATTTATGAGCAGGATGTTGTTCCTAGAGGAGGAGGAGGAGGGGTGGGGGCTTTCAAATTGCTCTGGGATTGTAGGAATACCCATAAAATTGGAAGGAATATTTTATAGATGGCAATAATGCCAGATATGATTTGTCAGTCTGAATGTTGGCAGCTAAGAAAACATGTACAGAAAATGAGTACAACAAATGATAATGTTGAGATGGATGAGTACATTAAGGGATAGAATAAGAAATAGATGTGCTTATGGAAGTCAGATATGCCATCAATTGATGATAAGATGAAATTAAATCATTTGAGATGATTCAAACATGTGCAACATAGATGCAACGGTTAGGAGTAATGTGCTATTAGCTAAGGAGATGGTAGGTCTAGGGCTAGACCTAAGAGAACTTGGGCTGAGGTTGTGAGGAAGGATATGATTTTTTTTTGCTAATATGAGAGGGGAGATGCCCCTTAATAAGGCTGATTTGACCCCAAATTTTCATTGATCTTTGTACGTGCCATTCTTCTATAATGTTCTTACTATGAGGACGTCTTGCTCTTCTTCTAGTTATCAGTTCTTACAGATTCTTTTATGGTAATCTTATTTCTCTTTTTGAGTGGCCTACCCATCCCCTGATTTTGTTGTGCATGTCCCAATAAATTAAAAAAAAAAAAAATATCTGCTCGTCCTCGGCGGAAGCTACTTGTTTCAGAAGAATGCACTTGTTCACTTCTTCTTTATTCATTGCCGCGCATTCATCCAATGCTTCAATTTCTTCTTCTCTCCTTTATTGGACATGCTTTCTGATTGCTCAACATTTTAACAATAACCAGTGTTGGCTTTGCATCTGTTCTAAACCCTTTCTCAAAGTCATCATATGACCATGAACATCATTTTTAATCCCTCAATAACGATGACATATTGATCTGTTAAGTAATGAAAACAATTACTCTTGGGTACTTCTTGAGTCCTTGACTAGGTTGTACGGACACGGATTCGGATATGGTATGGATTTGAAATTTAGAATTTTTTTTGGGTATGTTGCGACATGGATATGATTATATATATACATGAAAACATGTTTAAATACATATTATATTATATACATTAAATCTTAATAACATCTATACTAGAGCATGTTTTTGGATAGTAAGTGGGTCCAAAAAAGTTTGAGAAAGCTTCACTGCAAATAGATGATGCTACTTTTTCATATCTCAATTATATTTCCCCCGATCATGAACATGCCAAAATCACCTTCAACTATGTTTTGGGTACCTTTGGAACATCGACATGGATGAGCCATATGTTATAGGAGTATCAAGGAAGTATCCTATCAAATACACCTCGGATATGGACACGGGCACAAATGTGGTTCTTCGGAGGAGTAAGCATGCAACATGGGTCCTTGACCATGAATGCTAAATTTTCATTTATTTTTGTCTAATGTCTGGCTAATGTATATTTTGTAGATTTTGTTTCCATCTTACTAGTTGCAAATTCTTTATATTTTAATGCCAGTCTCCAGTTCTACATTCTTACTTTAGGGATTGATCCTTTTTTACTGTCAGAATATTATTCACATAAAACATATAGTCTGGAACCTTGTCTTGCCTGCCTAGTAAGTACACTTATAAGTTTATTTTTTAACTAATACAAAATATTGACTTGAACATTGATGCAAGCCAATAATGATTGGTGTGTGTGTGTTATATGGGGTAAGCGGGTCCTAAGGTGCCTTCTTAGGAAATTTTCTAAGGTGGGAGCCCACGAGTCAAAATTGCTCATCATATCCTCTAATACCTACTATTTCTTTTCCATATATTTAGTTGGGATTTGGTGTGGTGCATTGGTGTTCAATTGGAGATTACCAGTTGACACCCGTGCCACCTTAGGAACCTTTTTACCATATATGTTGATATATTTCTTCCAGTTGCCTTCATTCTAGTTACCACTGGAGGAGAAGCTCCATTTCCTATCATCACAGGTTTATGTCAAGGTTTATTGTTAAGAAGAAATATTTAAAATAAGAGAGCATCAAAGTTCATGATGCCCACTAAATCTGCAACACACTTCAGGAACAAATCAAAATGTTCGTATATTACTGCATCATTCCATGATGATTATCTTTCACTGAGGACTTTACTATAGGAGCCAAAGTTGAAATGCATAAACTTCAAAAAAGACTTATTCTGGGTACTGCTTTGCTTTGCCAACTTATCTCTGTTCCCATCAACTATCCGGCTATCCCTATTTTCTTTTTCTTCAACATTTATCTGTAAAACTGAAGCCTTTCATTGTACTATGTATGAATTTCCAAATATACTAGTATCGAATTCAAGTGACCCCTAGATCTCCTCTTGTGGTCATCTTTCTTTGCTTTTTTTACTTTCTTTTAATCCTTTTTTAGCACAATAAGTATTCACCTGACAGATGGGTGCCAGGTTTCCGTTCTACGGTTCTACCTAAAAGTTGCCATGTCATGATCTTGTTTTTACTTTTCTCATACCATTTACCAATTATGCATAAAGTGATTTCTTAATGATAAATGTATAGATGAGAATAAATTACCTGAAAATCTGAAGTAGTTAGTCTGAAAAAGAACTTTAAGTACTGGCTCAAAGTACTCCACTAACATAAGTTGCAGCACATCTTGATAAAACCAATCAAATAGAGACTTGTCTTGTAACAATTTAAAGAGTACATGGATGACAACTATACCCTGCCATGAATTTCTTGGTACTACGACGAGGATGAAGATGTGAAAGAGTGTTCCACAACTTGAAACCTTCCATAACCTTGAAGGAATATGCAAAGGTAATCAGGTTCTTGAGGCTCAGCTGGTTTGGCAACGTCAGGTTTCATGAGGTTCCAGAGCTGCTGGATTTCCACCTTGATATCTAACTTTTTCTTTTTGCAACATTTTATTCATTTGGAAGGAACCCATTGGGAAAATGGTATATTTTATTATACTTTAAAAGAGTACAAAATTTGTGTCACTTCTCTCTTAAGGTTTCAATTAATTTTAAGGTTCATACAGGCTCTGGAACCAGCCTTTATAAGGTTTCAATTCGACACTTAGAAATTATATATCTATTAATGTTGCCAACTCTGCATGCCTTTCACCAGGCTTCCTTGTAGATGTCTTTAAATAACCATTAACCTATACAGATGTTTAAACCATGGAGGAGTTGCTGTACCAAAACATAGTGGAAATATCTGTAGATTATAAGTGATTATGGATTTCTACAGGCTCTACTCATACAGCTAAAATTTCAAATTTCTTCCTTTGATCTACAGCCGTATTTGGAACGAGACTTGGCTGGCAGGCTTCTTTTACAAGCCTTGTAATTATGAGCTATTTGTCAAGCAATCACTTAACATGGAGATGGCTATTGTTATGGCACAGGTATGATTCATTCAGTTATTGTTATTGCACAGGAACTTTTAAATGCATTGTTGGCTAGCCATAATCCTTTTACTCAGGTCATTATTTAGATTTTGTGTTTAGTTTCAAAAGTTCTGTTTCAAGTATTGTTCCATCTTCCTAGTGTTTGCATGGATTGAACTAAAGAGATTGTGTCTTTTTACTCCATGCAATTTATTCACTGGGAAACATCCTAAATTTCATGCTCCATGTTGTTTCAATTGTCCCTAGGATGCTGGAGTGGATTGGATCATCCATCTTGACACTGACGAGTTATTGCATCCAGCTGGTGCTCCAGAGTACTCTTTAAGGAGGTTGCTATCAGATGTGCCTAATAATGTTGATATGGTTATCTTTCCTAACTATGTAAGTGGGTTATTATCACTCAAATTATGCAAAAAGTTAAGTAAATTATGTTTTGAATTTGATGTGCTCCTTTCTTGTTACAGGAAAGTAGCATTGAGCGTGATGACGTAAAAGATCCATTCAGCGAGGTAATTGATGTTCTATTTTACTTTTGCAAACATAATTGTCGTTCAATATTTTTATTTATGTGTTATTTTTTGGATTTTATCAGAGCCAGAAGGCTCAAGTCTACTATCTTTATAGCTTATGTGGTACAGTATAGTTGGTTGACATGGGTAGTTTCAAACTTTAACAGAAACTTTTGGAATGAACAAAACATAGTAGGTTTTGCTTGAAGGCTCATGTTTGTCTATGTAAAGTTGAGCTAACAATTAAATAAAGAAGCTCATGTGAGGTGTGCAATCTGGATTTGTGTTCAAGGTCTGAGTGTCGGGCGTTGTTCATCTCTGGTAAGTATGGAAGGATATTTTTTTGCTTGAAATATATGCTGTGAAGTGAGACTGGTCATTCAAATGTGAAGTCCTTAGTTTGGATTTACTTCTATTATTTTACATGGTTTGTAAAAAAAATTCATGATGAGGAAAAAACATTTCATGTACTTAAACGTGAAGTTAATCCTTATTTCTTATGTTTTGCTTCATTTACCTCAGGGCACCTCACTTTTTACTTCCTTTTGTAAACAAGATTGAATACTTGTAAAACGCAACCTTTTGCCTAAAATATAAAGTCCACTTATTGTTGTTACTGTGTGAAAAAATAACTACCTCTTGTATTTGCTGGGTTCTGAACATACTGTTTCTTGTCAACAGGTTTCCATGTTTAAGAAGAATTATGATCATCTTCCAAAGGATACTTATTTTGGAATGTACAAAGAAGCAACTCGTGGTAATCCCAACTACTTTCTCACTTATGGGAATGGAAAATCAGCTGCACGTATTCAAGATCATCTACGTCCTAATGGGGCACATAGATGGCATAACTACATGAAATCTCCGAAGTAAGATGCTTCTATCTGCACCTTAGTTCTTCAAATTTTAAATCCATTATTTCCTTCTGTTAGTGCTCATCTTCTATGTACTATCCTACTCCCTCTGATGTTCAGCACACTGACTTTGTGGTTTTATCTTATTTACCAACTTTAATGTATTCCTAAATTGAGACTTCCATTTTTTTTACAGTGAGATAAAATTGGAAGAAGCTGCTGTCCTACATTTCACATACACGAAGTTTTCTGATCTGACTTCTCGACGTGATCGGTGTGGTTGCAAACCAACAAAGGACGATGTCAAAAGATGCTTCATGCTTGATTTTGACCGAGATGTAAGTATTTACATTAGTACTTTTTGATGCATATTGGGAAATGAGTGGCCAATGCTTCGGGTTAATGCAAAAAGCCCATGTTAGGTTAATGTGCTAGAAAATTCTTGAAATTGTATGGCATGGATGAAATGGACTGAGTGCAATGGTTATTGGATTCTAAATGATTATTAAGCTTAAACCTGACGATGATAATCATCCAAAGTAGTGTTAACGATTTGATTCAAAAAATAATATTTTGTTACTATGAGTCAAAGTCAAAACTGTGGCTAGTATACTGACATAATTGCCCTTCTTGCGGTTTGATCATCACATTGAACTGGATAATGGTTTATTACCCAAATTATTGGGGGTTAGTGAATTGTTTACCACCAATTGGGTAGTTGAGCAAATATTGCAGGCTTGGTGAAGTTACCAAAAAATCTTTATGTATTAAATAATGTGAGAATTGACGCTAGAAAACTTGCCATGGGGTGGGGGATCCAAAAGTGGGGTCCACGAACTCCTTGTAGGGTTTATCTAGTATATACGTATTGATGCTTGTAAAATTATGAGTAGCATGCACCTGACTACTCACAGTTGTATTGTTTTCCTGCGTCAGAAAATGCTTTAAACTTGGTTTTATGGAATGTGCTCAGTGGTCATAAACTTCACAATGTTCACATATTGGCAGAAATATTAGAAATGTTTACACAGATGAAAAAGGCATTTCATAACTTTGTTATTGTTTGTCATAGTTCAGTGGCAAACGGTAAATGAACTTGTACGTCCTATGTATAGTACTTACTGCTTAGTGGGAATTCACTCTGAACGTGATCTATTATGAGATTTGTATTCTCAATTATAGTGTCTCTACACTTTGCAGTATCAGGTTCATGCTTATAATACATTCCAGTTATTGAAATTGATCACCTAACCACATGCTCATCCCGTCACTTTTGGTGGACCTGGGCAATTCTCATCTCTCTGTCAACTAAGGGAATCTATAATGTACAATATAATTTTCGAGTGCGGCTATTCAGCAATCTATATGACAAACTTGAGCAAATAGGATTACAACAACAGCAGCTTTTATCTTTTGGGTCGACTTAATCAAATTCGATTGGGTCACTTAATATTAACATCATGTGATTTAGTGGATAAACACGAGTATGTATGAACCTTATGCATCTGTGCGCCATTATTATCTTCCCGAGTTTGTCTCCTCCTTTCCCCTTTCAGCCTCAGCTCCAACTTTTAGACAAAGTCTGAAGTATGCCACTATTGTCCAAATTGCAGGTATATTTTTGGTGGTTTTGTATGTGAATTTGTTTTTGGGTATGTGTCCTAAAGAAGTGTCTTCCTATAACTTCTCCTTGATAGATTCATCGGCGTTTAATATATGTCATTCAACTAACAAAACCATGTGTTCTGTTGGTATTTATGCAATCAATTTGTCCCTCTATTTCAAGCATTTTACCAAAAAGATCCCTCAGTAGTTCAACCTTGCATTCAGACTGAGAGCATGCTGGTGTATATGCACCTATGACTTGTTATTGGAAACATTTTAGAACCATATAAGCTTACTTTTCTTTCTTAGACAATGTCACGAACTGTCATAATTTCTTTACATGCCTTTTTCCTAACTAATACTCTGCCCAATTTCCTGACAGGCTTTCATTATTGCATCAACTGCCACCGAAGAAGAAATGCTGCGCTGGTAATCCCTGCTTTACTGAATATTTGTTTTTGGATGTACTAAATGTTGTACTGCTGAAGCAGCTACTGCCTATGACTTCTTGTAGTTGGATACTTTCTTGGAATAGCTTTCATTATTGTTTAAATATATTAGGTTCAATGACTAACAACTAGTAGTAACAACTAAAAGTTATGAAATTTGGGACAATCTGTGATCCTTATCAACTCATGATCACCATCAAGCAATATGAGTATGAGATCCGAGGCCAAAGATAATATTAGGTTGGAGTGTGCCCAAAATAGAGGCTCCAAAGATATGTCCTGGTCCAGCCTCAGACCCAATGGTTTCCCAGTTTTGAGTGTACCAAGAGTCTGATTCTGTAAAGATAAACAGTCTTATGCAAGTTGTGGTAAGTGGTCGGGTTCTTGGTTTAGAAGAAAAATGCTACCTCGGGTTTCCTAGAGGTGTCACAGAATGCTTGCATCCGTACATGCACAGTATTGGTCAAGGCTGTGGACCTTTGTTAAACAGGTACTAATAACTAATAAGATACAACATTATAATGACATGGGGACGCAGGCACAACAATTATTTTGGCCTGTCCTAGACTCCTAGTGTATTTTGGAGTGTCTATGTCCACCACAGGCACACTACAACACTGCACCAAATTTGAGGTAGCCACGCTTCCTATACTTCCTAGACGAGCACCAGTAGTACTATTCCCCATCCCTGAAACACACGCATACATAGGGAAACATGTACACTAACCCACCTCCACCAGTTTTCTTCTTTCCTTTTTAAAATTTTTTAAAATTCCGTGTAGTTCCTTGATCTAGAATACATATGTAGAAAGTGCTCTTTTATGATATGGAATATATTTTTGATAATCTAAGTATTCTGTATGCAATATATCTCATAGCCTTTTCAGCCTCTTATTCTTCCAATAACAGTTGATACTAGTAAAATGACACATGCAGCTAAACCTTCATTAGCAAGTAAAAGATGGGATTATGATAGAGAAGAGGCAGTAAAGTTTTTTGAAATTGATAATTGCAAAATGAAGTGAATCTTGATACTATCTTACTGGGGTATCTGCATGGAGTATATCGTTCTACTTACCTGGACAACTGCATGGACTATGTCTTTAGGACTGGATTCTTCTTACTGTTTATCTGAGATATTTGCATTATTTTCTCTGCCAGTTTAGCTTGATTGACGCGATCCTCTTTTTGTTTTGCCAACTCGACTTTTCTTTCCAGGTTCCGCGAGCGTGTTGTTTGGACTGATAAACAAGTAAATCTGAAACTTCTAAGGAAGGGTATTTTGGCTCGGATATATGCACCAATGGTAATTTTTCACTCATCTGATCAATTAAGCTCATTTCTTGTGCAATGCTTAAATTCTTATTGCCTCCCACACTTTTAGGTCATTATCCAAGGATTGAGGGAGTCTGGCACTTTCAGTTCAGCTATTGCATCTGCACATTCACTTTCTAAGGAGTCATTTTTGTCATCAATGGGTGACCTACAAAACAAAACCTCTTCTGTGCTTCCTAATTCAATTCTTGGTGGTTCCACCAATGCCGTGAAAAGAGCTGGTAGTAAAGAATCTCAGGGAACTAGTAGGAGGATTTTGGAGATTGCTGACATCTTTGAGAAAGCAGTTCCGCCGACCTCACCACCAGCACCTCCTAGTCTGGATGATATCCATTAGGTGAATATAATTAACCTCCTAATATGATTGCTTCTTTGGTTCCAGGTACAGAATTTTAGCTGCAACAGTGAAGTTGAGATGCTTCCTTCTGAGAATTTGTGGTATATATATTTCCCATTTATGGACATTGTTCCCGATCACCTTACCCAAGCGTGCTGGTTTCATTGAGATTTGCTATTTAGTCAGATTTAGAGTAGATTTGTACAAGGGAATGAATGCATGGTTTGGTTGCATCAGGCCTTTCATGAAAATTATTCAATCACGTGTATTTGTAGAAACAGATCATGGCTCTTGCCCCATCTTCTTCTTTATTAAAGGTTCGACCCAATACTATAAGATCTATAAATTTATTCTTGAGAAAGTTTCTCTCTACTCCTTACTAAGAGCATCCAAAATGAGAGAGGTTTCAAGTGCTACATTTTGAGTTTAGTTAAATTTTGTAGCACTTGAAGGCTGCAGTGGACACTTGTGCATACTTAATAATTGCTAGAAAGCTACGAGATATTCTAGATTTTGATCGTGTCCTAACTCTTCTATATTAATTGATGGCCCATCAAAAGTAATCAAACATGAAAGAAAAAATAAAGAGGAAAAATAATACCAAATAGGGAGAAAAAAGAAAAGATTAATTTGAAGTATTTATTTGGAGTGTAGCATTGTGTGTTAAAAACATGGGAACACTCCAAAAATAATAATTTACACAATTTTTAATAATTAGGAGTATGTGTTTGGAGTGTCTCCACTGTGGATGTTGTAACTTTTTTGACATTAGTTCTCTCCGGCCTATTTTTATGCTCAAATACTGAGAATATTGGATCTCCAAATACCGAGAACCCTGGATCTCCTTGGTGAATCTCTGGGCAATAAGATTTTCTTTCTTCTTAATTGGGGATTCTGTTTCAATTACCGAATGTTCTGTGTAAGATTTCCTTGAACATTAAATGTGAAGTCGTAGGCTATCAAGAGTTAGCAGCTTTCAAGTACAACGAGAATTGGTTGAGAACTTGTGTGCTTACTGGATTTTACCTCTTTGAGAAACACGAAACTTTGCATATTTTCTGACAGGATATCTAATCTATGGCTGATCTCAACATGTATGATGCAGTAATTATACTTCGTCATTTATATTATTTATGTAAACAGGAGAATCTATATTTCCATGTACATGTTTCCCTTGTTTATAATGAACCATTCAGAGCTCTTTCATAGAGTATTTTTGGGATAACAAATTTACAAAAATGCCCAAAGGTAATTAATTCTCTATTTTTTAAGTCCGCTGCATCTATTCCCTTGTGTTGGTTCCGGTGGATCATGGATGCTTGTCGGCACCAGTGAATGGCCTTCATAGCGTGCTGCTCACGCCATGCGGTATCGGTTGGGCCTACCACTCACGTTTGGGGATATTGTAGATGCCACTTGTTCTGGATGGTGATTTTGCTCAATCAGTCGAGCTTGGTGACGATGCTCTCTCCAACCAAATGGAAAAGGACAAGCTCATCAAAACCTACACATCCTAACGAGAGAATAATGTAGGTTCAACTTCAAAGGAAAACTTCAAAGAAAAAGAAAAAATGTGTTCAAACCTTTAAATGATCTTTCATAATTAATACTCGTGTATTTTTCTTTATATATTGCTTTTGAGCTCACACATTTCTATTAGACTCATTCTCTGTGTGAGGGATGTGGTTAGTACTCCGCAGCATCAAAAGAACAAAGGCGGGTCACATCTCCACGTTATCATCACAGATTGGGCCACATTTTTGTTTTGAACAAATTTGGGCCACAGGTAATTGTCTCACGATCACATTGGTCGGCTGTCGATGTCCAATTTAATTCACAAAGCCAGCGTATCATCATATACTACAGGGCTATGCTATGACTGCAACCAAATGCTTACAACCCTCTTAAAACTGGTCACGTGGCGCTGGCGTGTTGGCCATGTGGCGATCGTCCATTGGGAGAGAAGAGAGAGATGGAATCCGGTAGCCGTCCGACGACAGAAACGTCACGTGACGGCTGCCGATTGGGGAAGAGGATGTGACCGATGTGGTCCACATAGCCGGGAAGGGGGGGGGGGGGGTGGGGGGGGGGGGAGGGGTTGTAAGCATTTGGATTTGGTAGTAAACTTAGCATTATTGTATACTATATGACTAATCCCAACGTATCATAGTATCATATCATATACTATATAATAGGAAAACTTCTGTAGTCGTGTAACATGTTACAAAATGTCCTTCAATCTTGTGTATATCGAAATATATCTACTACTATATAATGAAAGAAAATAAATAGCTTTACCATAGAACATTTCTTTCCAAATATACATTTACATATGTTTACTAATTCAAATTGTTAATTAAAGTTTATGGACATCTAAGGTAATTACAGGTGCTATTCTTTGATATTCCTAAAAAGTATTCTTGTATTAAATAATATATATATATAATAATGTTAATATAATAATAATTTTAAAACAATTAAAACGGTTGGCTTTTAGTATAATCTGTACAATAGTTACTGGTATGCTTTGTTTGCTATGATGTGCGTGCATAATGGTTTGTTTTGTTTGCTATTATGTGTGTGCATCTGCTAGTCTTATATATCTTATATATAATAGAAAACTTTTTAGGCTTTACGGTAAAGTTTTATGTTTCAAAAGTACCATTATCTTATATATAATAGAAAAACTTCTGGCTTTAGCGTAAAACTTTTTATGCTCAAAAAGTGGCATCCTCCAACATATCCTCCAAAATATGAGGTAATCTTATATATAATGGAAAAACTTATAGGTTTCATCGTAAAACTTTTATGTTTCAAAAGTGTCCTTCTCCAACATATGAGATGAAACATGTAAACTATACATCTTTTCACTAACATAATTATTCAACACTTATGATTACATGAATGAAGCAACCGAATTTGGCTGGGTTGGAGTGAATTATGGTGGACTAGGTGTGGGTTAACTTACATAAAATAACAAAAATATATATTTATATGAAAATAAATGTGAAAAAAAAAATTGTCGTGTTGAAGCTCACCCTTGCCCGCTAAGTAGGTTTGTCCTTAATAACAAACTTTCAATTACAATAAATGCTTACTATATCAAAAGAATTTTACTTAAAGATATTTTATATTATTTAAAAGGCTAAATTTTACCATGATGCCCTCAGTATTTTATAACGATACTTGCCTGCCTTGGATATGATGGAGTCACAAACTCAAGACGGCATAAGCCCGATCTACTACGTCACATAAATTAAAGCAAGTTAGAATTACAATTTCCACATGAAAAAATGACTAAATGTGTTTTCTAACCAATCTATTTTTATTCTGAATAATTCTACCCTAAATTTAATTTATAACATAATAAATTTTGAATTTAAGGTTAAATGCAATTTTTTGGCTAATAAGTCATATTTGCAAATTTGGGATTTGCGGCACGCAAATCAAATGGCACGAATATGATATTTTAGTATGTAAACATGTAGATTTTAGTGCTACATGACGCTGGAATCTAAAAGATATTGCATATATGATTGATAGATTATAATTTTTGTGGTTCACTAGTCATCTATTTGTTTCATGAATTAAACAAAATATCAAATAATTTTATTAAATTTTAGAAAATTAATATGTTATATATCTCTATATTAGCATTCCAAAACATTACACGGATCGCAAAAACGAGTTAAAAATATTCCAGAATCTAAAAAACAACACGACACATCAATTTTCAGACCTCAAACAGATTTACGAAAATTCAAAGTTCTAACTACTATAAATAAATTATATAATATAAAAGCTAACCTTAATATGTTTGTAAAAAAAAAACTTGAGGTAAAACGGAGTCCATAACTAGAAGATACGATAAGAAGAAGAGAAAGGTAATGGATTTAATTAAGTAGGTATATATAATGGATATATATTATTTAATTTGTATATGACTAGAATTTTACTTTAACATTGTCGTATAAGATTTGGGATCCGTTTGGTTCACTGTAATATAATCGTAATTGTACTGGCGATTACGTTATAATTCTAAATAAGATGTTTGGTTGGACAATAAAAAATTAAATGTAATATAATCGCGATTACAAATTTGATTACATTATATCAGTTTATTCTAAAACCAATTACGTCATAAAACCTATGTAATCGCGATTACATTAGAACTTAAGGGGATGTTTGATATGTGGTAAATTTTTTTTTACATTTTTTCCGGTTTTTTCATGTTTTTTTTTGTCTTTTGTTTTGTATTTGATCGATTTTTACATTTTTTTTTGCTCGTTTATATTGGTTTTTGTCCTTTTTTGTCCCTTATTATTATTATTTTTTGTTCTTTTTAGCTTTTTTTTTTCGTGTTTGTTCTTTTTTTTTTTCGTTTTGGATGGTTTTGCACTTTTTTTTTCTGTTTTGTTCGTTTTTTGTCCATTTTTATAGTTTTTTGGTCTTTTGTTTGCTATTTTCTTCGTTTTTTAAATTTTTTCGTTTTCGGTTATTTTTTGTCGTTTTTACTCATTTTTTTTGAAAACTTTGGTCTATTTTTTTTTTTCGTTTTTGATCTTTTCGTTTGTTTTTGTCATTTTTGCACTTTTTTATCATTTTTTTATCATGTTTTGATTTTTTTCTGTTTTCGTTCGTTTTTTGTTTTTATTTTATTACTTTATCGTCTTTGATATATTTTTTCGTTTTTGTTCGGTTTTTGTCGCTTTTTTTTCGTTTTTGTTTTTTTTCGTTTTTTATTAGCATTGATTTTTTTTTCGTTTTTATCTTTTTTATCGCTTTTGTACCATTTGCTCTTTTTAATTTTTTTCGAATTTTTTGGTCATTTTTTTATTATTTTTCTTTTTCTCGTTTTTTATTTTTTTTTTCCTTTTTTTCAATTTTGATCATTTTTTTACGTATATTTTTATCATTTTTTATCCTTTATATTTATTTCTCTGTCTTTTTTGATTTTTTTTCAATTTTTTTGTCGTCTTTTTATTTTTTTGTCTTTTTTTGATCTTTTGTTGTTTTTATTCTTTTTTTAAAAAAATTTCGTTTTTGAACTGTTTTGTTTTTTTCCGTTTTTTTTTTTCAATTTCTTGTTCTTAGTCGTTTTTCTTTCATTTTTTTTTTTTCGTTTTTTAAGAATTTTTTTATATTTTTTGTCGTTTTTTTATTGGTCCTTTTTTGTAGAAGGGCAAAATATTTTTTTTTCACTTTTTTTATTTATAAAAAAGAACTCTTATTTTTTCTTGTATTAATTTTTTTTTCCATTGATTTACTTATAAATTTTATGTTGTATTTTTTTAAAACATTATTACCTTAAAACTCAATTACATTACATGGTAGACCAAACATATTAATGCAATTGAAATTGCATTGCATGATTTGATTACATGTTCCAACAAAACATGGTAATCTAATTGTAATTTTATAACCAAATTCTATTACGATTACGATTACATTACGGTGAACAAAACGGGCCCTTAATTCAAACAAGAAAAAAAATTTAAATATACAATTAAAGTAAATAATATATCACAATTTTATTATATTATTTGAATAGGATATTTGATATACACATGAATATTTTAGAAATCCTATATTTGTATATATCTATCTTTAAGGATTTAAGAGAGAATTATTTTGTATTATAGGTTTAATATATAGTTTAAATATATTTAATTTTTTTATTAATTATATGTCTAACTTATCTTTATTATTATTATTTTATTCAAATAACTGTATATCATTTCTTTTATTATCTTTCTATTACTTAAATACAACTCAATACAAAAATAATCTATCAATATATTTTATATTGATTAGTTTATTAGCCCATCTTCAATGCGAGTTTGTATCTCCCATATTTCTATTATAAATCATTTTTAGAAAAATATCTCTCTCAACCATAGTTTCTATTTCCATTTTTATCCTACGTGCGCATTGATGTAGGATGAATAATTTATACTCTCATATAAATTATACATATCTCGTAGCAATTAATATTAGGTCCACCACCATTATATTGATCCTTTTATTTTGTGACATCTATAATAGAAATGAGGATTCATTTGAGAGTATTTGTGTGTGTGTAATTTCTATGTAAAAATTCTGCCAACTAGTATAGAAATTTTCTTAAAGTATAATGTCAAGTAGGATAGAAACTCAATTTTAGAAATGTTCAACCTGAACCCTTTTATATTGTAAAATATTTTTTTATTCAATTAACTTATTTATTTATTTATTTATTTATTTATTTATTTATTTTCTCTTCTCATAATCTATTCGATTATTTAACTACTCCTATTTTTATTAAAAATGTATGAAATTTTGAATATCTAGGATATGTGACTTATACATAAGCAGATCTTAAGAGAAAAGGAAATACCCAAACTCAGTTGGCGCTCTCTCTCTCTCTATCTCATACCCACACATATATATTTAAATAAATTTTATAAATTAAATTTTTTTTTTATATTATTTAAAAATTTAGATAAAATTTCGATTGAGATAATTCCACAGCACATCATGAATTAAAAAAAAATGATTGGTTTAATTCTTGCATATTATTTTTAAAAATAATATGCAATCAAATTTTATTTTACTTTTTTAATAATATGGCAGAATTATTCCAATAGTAATTTTTTTTCCAATTTCTTTAAATCATATACAAGAATTATCCTAATCAGAGTTTTATTTTTAAATCAAAGAAAGATTGTTATCACAATTATTATCTAGATTTTTAAATTTCTACAATTGAAAATTTGAAACTTAAATTTTTTTAAAAATAATATTTTTAAAAAACATTTTTTGAAACAAATAATAAAAATTAAACACATGTTATCACACTATCTAGATTTTAAATTTTAATTTTTTTAAATATATTGTTATCACAAATCACTATCTAGAATTTTTTTTTTCAAAAATATATTGGTTAATAGACAAATAGTTGTTGTCACAATCAAGATTTTTTTAAAGTAATATGCAAAAAAAATTCTAATTATTATTTTTTAAAATCACATGCGAGAATTACCATTCTCTGAATATTTTAAATAATATGCATGAAATATCCTAATATTTTTTTATTTTTTTAAAATAATATACAAGAATTATTTAAAAATTTAAACGATCTCTTGTGAAATTATTCCAATCATAGTTTTATTTATTTATTTTAAAATAATATAAGAATTATTTTTTAAAAATTTCTTTGTGCATTTTCTCTTCTGTTAAGGAATGTACAAACTCCATTGCTGATTTTTTTTCCAAAATGTTCCAACTAAGTTGGCGTGTCATATCTTTTTCTAGAGTTCTCCAAAAATATATCCCTGTGAATAAACTTTTCTGATGATTTATACTTCACCAAATTGCAAACCGAATTTATGGATGCCTTAATTAAACCTAAAAATTAGGATTACATCTATATGATTAGTTGGCACTTGGCAGCATGAAGACCATGTTAAATTGTTAATGAATAAATATTATTACGTTAATACGTGGGACTCGCATTGTCTGAACAGGTCTTAAAGAAAATCTCTCCCATTTGGCCCTTTCGCTCTCCCTCCCAATTGACTCATAATCTCATTTCTGAAGCTGAAGAGGAAGGAAACCAATGGCGGAGCGAACCCCTCTCATAACGGAATATTCCGGCGACAGCAGCGGAAGCAGCGGCAGCGGCGGGGGCCAGCAGCGCGCGGCGAAGGCCTACCAGCGTAGATCCGACGCCATTGCCTACGGCTCGCGCTTCCAGAAGGCCGCTGCTCTCGTCGATCTGGTCTCCCTCTCTCTCACTCTCACTCTCACTCTACTCTTTCGTTTTCTTTAATTATTCAACTGTTTTGTTTTGTTCGTTTACTTGTGAATTTTGTCGATGGCGACAATTTGCTTATTTTAAATGTGTCCAAAGTAAATCTTAGGGTTCGAAATATGGGCTTGTCGTTCATACTTTGGCATGTCAGCCATTTGTCATTATATATCACTCCAAAAATAGGTGCCATGTCCGGACCGCGTCCTGTCGGACACGGCAACGCTGGAAAATAAACTAGGACACACCAAAATAGGCGCCGTGTCTGTGTCATCTTCATGCCAGTGCAACCCAGCACGACGATGTCACGAGTGGGCTAATCTCGTTATTCAACAACGGCAAGATCAAAGCGGAAAAGTCCAATATGATGCGAACTGCCAGCAAACAAAACAGGTTTCAGTTTTTTTTCCTTCTGGATATGGGTTCCTCAAAAGAGGCCAAAATTTGGTCATTAGTATGGTCTGGGCTAAGTATTTACCCATATTAGGAAAAAGGAAAAATGGACAGATTCGATGACAGGTTCGGGTGAGGGACTTAGCCATGGATTGTCATTACCGTAAAAACTATTACTAAAAAGTACTTATAATATAAATAAATATTATTTTTCAGAGATTTATAAGAGAAGAAATAAACAAAAAGCGAAATTTGTTACCGGCCTCCGGGGAAGTCGTGCACGAAGCACTGCCCTAAGAGTTGATCCGAGGTCTATGTGCAGACGTTTCTCGGAAGCTCATAGTGATAAAATCCCCTGACTACCGGGTTCTCTTCGTTGCACACAACTCGGAGAGAGAGACCGAACTTAGCTCTGCCCAGAGCAAGGATTCAGAGAACATAATGTAGTACGAGAGAAGAGAGAAAGAGGTTTCACGTAGGAGTGTTTTCTGTGAAAAATGAAGGAAAAAGGAGACCAAATAAATAGGCTGAAGCTGTTGCAAGGTTCAATGAATCTGGCCACAGACATGGTACTTAATGGCTCATAAACATGCCATTAAGGAGCAAATAAAACGTGGGAAAAGGCTGTCAAAAGAGCTGTTGCAAGGTTTAATGAATCTGGACTTGAGCCTCAACGTTCAAATTTGAAAGAGCCAAATGGGTTCAAAGAATAAAGAGCAGCAAAAAGATTTTTGGATCCCAGCCCGAACCCGAAGAGTAAATTGGATCGACATTCGGCGCCCGCAGGTGTGGGCACGTACCCGCACCCGTTACGCGCGCCGAACCGAACCGAGCCGAGCCGGACCGGGCGGCGGCGGCGGCGCGCGCGTGTGGCCCAAGGGGTTCCCCACACAACATCTTTAAGAAAGCAATGAAGAGGAAATAATATATACACACAAGGAGGGGTTGGCCCATCCGATGTGGGACTAAAGGAAAGAAGGAAATTGAGCTTTTGCTCAAGCAAAGCTAACAATCCCCTCCCAAAGGTCAAGTTCCGAAATAGAAGTGACAAAGAAATTAAAAGGAAGAGTTTCTGGGCAGGTATATACTATGCATAGATGAGATGGACTACAGCCTTGAATCTCACTTAGTGACTATTGTCTTTGTCTGAAGAAGTGCTTGATGGACAATGCCTTGAATCAGATTTCTTTTACCAGATTCAGAAAATAGCACACATAGTACGCTAGAGGTTCTGGGTCTAACGGGTGGCGCTTTTGGTTGGCCATGCGCACTAATCCAATTCATGAGAGTTGTCTAGGATCGCCCTGTCCCATAGTCGCGGCCTTCACGACCTCTCATATAGGTAAGTCCTTAAGGGTTGGTGATAGGTTTCAACCCCGCATATCAGCTTGGACCTATTAAGAGTTTTTTTTTTTAAAACTCATCCTAACCATATCACTCAAGAACACTGTCACCATAGGGATGGGGAATCATTGTACGCATGTACAACCACTTGGACATTTTAGAGAGATTTTAATCTCAGGTCAGTGTTCCATAAAAGTCACCTAAGTCCAGCTTGTTCCTACCCATTGAACCGGCTTCTTGGGATCTCCAGTCAGACTCGGTTGGGTTGCCACTGCTGGTGACTTTACTTATGGGCTTAACCCCATCCCCCTCGATGATTCTAGGATCAAAGTCCTAGGCAGACCCTTCGTCAAGTGGTCTGCAAGATTCTTTTCTGACTTTATATAGTCAAGAACCACATATTTGCCCAATAGGCTCTTTATAGACTTGAAGCGCAGCTGCAGGTGCCTGTTCATCTTAGCATTCACAAAATCATGCTTTAGTAGTTCTATAACAGATTTATTATCACAGTTTATAGAAATTGCAGGAACATGATTAACAGAAACATGTATATGCATAATAAGGTTTCTTAGCCATTCGGCTTCTGTCCATGTTGTGTCCAAGGCTATCATTTCGGAGTCCATTGTACTCCTAGCTATGATAGTTTGTTTACATGAGCCCCAGGTGATTGCAGCTCCTCCTAGAGTGAAAACATATCCAGTAGTAGATTTTACATCATGTGAGTCAGTTACCCAGTTTGCATCTGAATAACCTTCTATGATATCAGGGTGTCTATTATAGTGTAACATATAATCTAGAGTACCCCTAAGATATCTAAATACTCTTTCTAATGCTATCCGGTGTATCTGATTTGGGTTACTAGTATATCTACTTAGTCTCCCAACAGCAAATGAAATATCAGGTCTGGTCCTATTTGATATATACATGAGAGAACCTATCATCTGAGAATATCTGTGTTGTTCTATAGGAGAACCCACATTCTTCTTTAGAACAACACTACTGTCATAAGGAGTAAGGGCAGGTTTTTTATCAAAAAAAAATTCAAATTTTCTTAGCATTTTCTCGATAGAGTGTGCTAAGGATAGAGTATAGCCCTCCTTGTATTTGGACAGTTGCATGCCTAGAATCAAGTTGGCTTCACCTAAATCTTTCATATCAAACTGGCTGGATAAATAGTCCTTGGTATTAGTAATCAATTCTAGTGATGATCCAAAAATAAGGATGTCATCTACGTACAAACATAGGATGATACAACTTTCATCTAAATTTTTTGAGTATATACATTTGTCATACTCATTTGACACGAAACCATATTCTGAGATGTTTATGTCAAATTTGTTGTGCCATTGTTTGGGAGCTTGCTTTAGGCCATAAAGAGATTTAATTAATCTGCAAACTTTCTTTTCTTGGCCTTTTGTAATAAAACCTTTAGGTTGCTCCATGTAGATTTCTTCCTCTATGTCCCCATTTAGAAATGCTGTCTTTACATCCATTTGATGGATTGACATATTATGAATGGATGCTAAGGCTAGAAGGGTTCTAATAGAGGTGATCCTATCTACAGGAGAGTATGTATCAAAATAATCAAGTCTCTTTTTCTGGTTAAAACCTTTGGCTACTAATCTAGCCTTGTATTTCTCTATGGTACCATCGGCTCTAAGTTTCTTTTTGAATATCCACTTACAACCTATGGGTTTACTACCTAAAGGTAGGTCTGCTAGAAATCAAGTATTGTTCTCCATGATGGAGTTATACTCACTGTTAATGGCTTCTTTCCAGAAGGGGGCATCAAGAGAAGATATTGCTTCTTCATAATTTGAGGGATCACCCTCTATCAAAAAAGTGAAGAAACCTTCTCCTAAGTTCTTTTCAATTCTTTCTCTTTTACTCCTTCTAGGTTCTATATTTTGTTCGGATTGTGAACTAGATATTTGAACATGAGAGCTGGTGGACGGAGTAAGAGAGAGATTGGAGGGAGAGGAAGAAATTCTATCTTTAAAGGGATATATATTCTCAAAGTAAACTGCATCTCTTGCTTCTATAATAGTATTGTTAGAGATTTCATTTACTTCTGAGTGAGTAACAAGAAATCTATTGGCATTGCTATCTAGGGCATATCCTATGAATACAACATCTACAGTCTTAGGTCCAATCTTCCTCTTTTTAGGTTCAGGAATTCCTACTTTAGCCAGACATCCCCAAACTTTGAGATAATGGATCCTAGGAGCTCTACCTTTCCATAATTCGTAGGGAGTCTTATCATTAGACTTACTAGAAATTCTATTAAGGATGTAACAGGCCGATAATAATGCTTCTCCCCACAAATTATCGGGAGCACCTGAGCTGAGGAGCATGGCATTCACTATGTCTAACATGGTACGATTCTTCCTTTCAGCACCCCCGTTGAACTGTGGTGAATATGGAGCAGTTACCTCATGGATTATTCCTTGTTCTTCACAGAAATTGGTCAATATCATTTGATGTATACTCTCCACCACGATCTGATCTAAGGATCTTAATCTTTCTCTCTAACTGGTTCTCAGCTTCAGATTTATAGACCTTAAATCTGTCTAGAACTTCATCTTTGGTTTTGAGAAGATATGTATAACAATACTTTGAATGATCATCTATAAAGGTAACAAAGTATTTTCTGCCACCTCGGGTCAATACCCTATTTGAGTCACACACATCACTATGAACTAGCTCTTGAAGGTCAGAGGTCCTTTCTACAGATTTGAAAGGTAGTCTAGTATGTTTGGCTTGAACACAGATCTCACACTTATGTTTATCATCTATTGGAGTCTTAGGAATAAGATCTAAGTTCATCATCTTTCTTAGGGAACCTAGATTCACATGACCTAATCTATTGTGCCATACATTTGAGGATTCTACATTTGAAACAACAAAGGAAGGATCTAAAATTTTATTCATGGTACTCAAAATAAAAAGACCATCTCTTACAAATCCTTTTCCAATAAAGGAGTCATTCTTAGAAAATACTACTTTATTTGCTTCCATAACAATCTTGTACCCTGAAGCTACAAGGAGAGATCCACTAACTAAATTTCTTCTGATAGACGGCATATGTAACACATCATGAAGAGTCAGAATTTTTTCTGAAGTCATCTTTAGATCTATTCTTCCTCTTCCTATAATCTGTGCCGCTGAGCCATCTCCTAGAGTTACACCTCCTCCACCTGATTCCTGATAGTTTGAAAAACAGGAGCGATCAAAGGAAACATGAACATTAGCTCCAGAATCCAACCACCAATCGTCAGAATGGTAGGAAATGTTGACTAAGGGTTGATAGCTTACAGACCTGAAGGAACTAGAAGAGCCGTTGAGAAGCATGTTTGCTTCTGGTTTGGCAGGAAGTTTCCCTTTGTAAGAAGTCTGGACTTCCTTCTTCCTATGGAAACAGTTGGTGGCTATATGGTTTGTTTTACCACACACAAAACAAAATCTCTTCTGATTCTGAGTCTGACCGAAGTTTTTTGGTTTATAGTGGTGATGGTTTTGGTGATGAGGCTGAGGGTTATGCTTCTTCTTGAAGATGTTTCTTTTGGGTTTGTGGTGATGATTAGGCTTGGGTTTGCCTTGGGATTGTACAAGGTTTAACTAAGCTTTAGACTCAGACTTAGGGTTAGACCTTAGCCTAATTTGTTCTTCTGTTCTAATTTTCTTTAGGACGAGCAAAGGTAAGGGCACCCTGGGTATGAATGAGGTATTTCTTGACATCAGACCAAGAAGGAGGGAGCTTGTCTACCAAACAAACTATTTTATACTCAGTAGAAAAGAAAGTACCTTTGGCTTGAATATGCCTAATATATTCTTGGAATTCATGTATTTGATCATTCATGGGTTTATTATCTACCATAAAATATCTGTTGAAAGAGGAGGAATTGAATCTTTCGATTCCAGCATCATCACAGCTATATTCATCTTCCAAAGCTTTCCAAAGTTCTTTAGCACTCTTATATTCAAAAAATATGTCATATAATGATTCAGACAAAGCGCTTAGAATTCTGTGGAAGCAGTGGTAGTCTATTTCCTTAGGTGTTTTGGGTTTAGAGGAGCTGGTGGATTTGGACACTCCTACGTCAGACTCGGTGTCATCAGAATCATTTGTGTTGGGTGTGGAACCATCAATAGCTGAGATCAGCCCTAAAGTTGTGAGCCAAAACTTCATTTGACTCTGCCATCTCTTAAAATAGGTCCCGTTGAACTTAGCAGGTTTAGCAGTGAAAGTCTCATCCTTGCCAGTCATGATTGCTATTGAGAAAAATTGAAACTGAAATATATGTATTTACTCAATAACAATGTCCAATGATTTAGAAAATAGTTCAAGTGATTTTGCTAATTAATCTTAAAATCTTTAGTCTATCAAGTGTAGATTAGCTTGGGTTAGCTGTAGGGGCCGGTTCCCAGCTAGCGGTGGTCCGAAGACAATTAAATACCGTGTCGCTTAGGGCTATTTACACCCGGTTGACACAAGGACCCTTTCGGCTTATTCCCAAATTTATCTTTACTTTTAGAATTAAGACTCAAAGTAATTTGCAGTTTCACTTTAACTATTTATTTACTTGTAGAAAATAATTTCTATTGTTCTAAGATGCAGTAGAAATATGTTCAAACACTATTTTCACAAGGCAAGGTATTTAAACAACTTGATATGTAAGAAATTGTTCAATTATAATTGAAATTTAAAAATGATGCAAGTTGTTTCAGAATCTTATTCAAACAAAAGGTACTAAAGTTATTTAATTATTTCCTAGTCACAAAAATTGTCTTTAAACAACTGTGAACAATATAGTTGCAAACAAACAGATTAAGCAACTAAGCTACAGCAGAAATAATTTTATTGGTAGAAATAATTTTATTGCAAACAAGCAGAATAAGCAACTATGAACTTGTTATTCTATTATTACAGTAGAAATAATTTTATTGCTACAGTAAAAATACTTTTATTGCTAGAAATTTTTTATTGCAAACAACAAGGATAAGTAACTATGAATTAGTTATTCTACGATTAACAATAATTTTTAGTAACAGGAAATCAGGATCAACTCTTAGAATGTTACTAAAAAGTACTTATAATATAAATAAATATTATTTTCTAGAGATTTATAAGAGAAGAAATAAACAAAAAACGAAATTTGTTACCGGCCTCCGGGGAAGTCGTGCACGAAGTACTGCCCTAAGAGTTGATCCGAGGTCTATGTGCAGACGTTTCTCGGAAGCTCCTAGTGGTAAAATCCCCTGACTACCGGGTTCTCTTCGTTGCACACAACTCGGAGAGAGACCGAACTTAGCTCTGCCCAGAGCAAGGATTCAAAGAACAGAATGTAGTACGAGAGAAGAGAGAGAGATTTTACGTAGGAGTGTTTTCTGTGAAAAATGAAGGAGAAGGAGACAAAATAAATAGGCTGAAGCTGTTGCAAGGTTCAATGAATCTGGCCACAGACAGGGTACTTAATGGCTCATAAATAGGCCATTAAGGAGCAAATAAAACGTGGGAAAAGACTGTCAAAAGAGCTGTTGCAAGGTTCAATGAATCTGGACATGAGCCTCAACGTTCAAATTTGAAAGAGCCAAATGGGTTCAAAAAATAAAGGGCAGCAAAAAGATTTTTGGATCCCAGTCCGAACCCGAAGAGTAAATTGGATCGGCATTCGGCGCCCGCAGGTGTGGGCACGTACCCGCACCCGTTACGCGCGCCGAACCGAACCGAGCCGGGCCGGGCGGCGGCGGCGGCGGCGGCGGCGGCGCGCGCGTGTGGCCCAAGGGGTTCCCCACACAACATCTTTAAGAAAGCAATGAAGAGGAAATAATATATACACACAAGGAGGGGTTGGCCCATCCGATGTGGGACTAAAGGAAAGAAGGAAATTGAGCTTTTGTTCAAGCAAAGCTAACAAAAACCACTACGACTTTGTGTTATGTGCGGTTGACACTTTAGCATATTGATCTTGAATATGAAGTTTTTGTATTTGTCTGCACACAACATTTAGTGCCAATTCGGATTGCTGTCTTGTGAGAATTGTAACAAGCAAAGCCTTGCAGTTTGGTAATTCTTATGTTCAAAAGCCGCTCAATGAGAACTACTCTTTAGCTTACTTTGTCATAGGAATGCAATTCCCTGTATCCTATGTTGCATGAACACGACAAAATGGTCTCCTTATCGTCTCCGTGCCATTATTGTGCAAGATAGGAAACTACCTTCACATCTATTTGAAAATGTTCGTATATCCCGTATCTATATCATGTTCGTATTCGTGCTTGTAACATCTTGCTTCTTCGTCGACACTTTTATAGTCTAGGTAACTTTGACTGTGCTCCATGTAGCAACTTGTGTCATTAGTCCCATGTCGTGTGTCGGACATGGAGCAAACACTTCAAAATACACTAGTACACAATAAACCTATGTCCTATCAATATCGTTGTGTCATGCCTTATTTATGTCCGTGCAACATATAATCTAGGTTGATGTTGGCACATACTTTATAATGATTTTCGATGATTTACATAAATTGTATACTTGTGCTTTTTCAGTCTAATCCCTCAAAGCAGAAATCTCAGATTCATATAAAAGCTTATCGATACAAACATTCTCGGAAGTTTTGCGCTCAAGTATCCGTGTGATATCAATACAAGTTTCACGACTCTAAAGAAGCCTGCACTTGTTATAGTCTATCAAAAGTCTTTGGTGTCTTAGAAAAACTTGTAAACACAATAAGTGGTTGGCAAAACCGAAAGCTAGGCTAGATTTTAAACCAGTCATATTTTGGCCATCAAAGCGGTATACTAAAGTATATCGACGATATACTGAAATATACCGGTGGTATACCATTGTCATCACAACAAGTTCGTGAATAAATCTTTAAACACAAATGACATACCGTAGTATACCGACAGTATACTGTTGGTTGTCACAACAACTCTGGGAATCAATTTGTGACCTCAAACGGCATACCGGCGGTATACCGCAGTATATCGTTCAGTTTGATTCGGCGCAATAAATGACTGTAACGGTAATAAAACTAGCCGTTTTATTACTATAACTGTGCAGAGCAGTATACCGGCGTTATATTGCTTGCACATCAGTTTTGCATTAATTGCTTGTTGCTTTGGCTTTTGTATTTAAGACTTTGCTCCTCTTTCATTCAAAATAATCCTTTGAGCATTAAATTTTTTCCAACCACCAAAGACCAAACTACAACCACTCTACAAAGCTTTCAATTGCCATCCACAAAGTGTGTAGAGTATTCAAGAGTTGTAAGTTTGATCTTCTTAGTATTTTGAAGATCTAAACCCCTTTCTTTCAAAGAAGTTGTTTTGGCACCAACATGGAGGATTGACATTAGGTTGATAACCGGTCCTAAAAACACAATTCGTTTGTGGAGTTCTTGTATGCTCCGTAGCTGACTACAGAATGATTGGAGAAGGCTTGGACGATGGTGATGATATGTACACATTCGACAATTCACTTCTGCAGACATGATGGCGACTTGTCTTTGGATTGCCTTGGTATGATTGGGTAGAAAGTATAACCATCTGTTTATACTGGTCTGTTCTATGCCACCTTGGTTTATTGTCTTCCTACCATATTCTTCTTGCATGTTCTGTAGACTATATTTATTATTTTGCTATCTATTTTCACCGGCCCTTTATATGGAATCTTTGTTTACTATCTTCCTACCAAATTGTATTTTTTTGGTTTATATTGTAGTGTTTTCAGCTTATTAATTTTCATTCAGGTTATATGGTAGGCTTCTTAACATAATTCATGTGATGTTGACCAGTTCAATTGGGATTGTGTTACCAGGCAGAAGATGGTGTTGGTCTACCGGAAGAAGTTTTAAACGATATAAGTTTTGAAAGATCGGCCAAGTTCTACTTTATGTACATCCGATTTGATTTGCTGTGGTCCCTGAACCTTTTTGCATTAATACTACTGAATTTTCTTGAGGTCAGTTTCAATTCTTTCATTGTGTTTTTCTTTCTTTGTTTAGGCAACCTGTATACTGTGTGTAAAATCAGAGTTATAAAGTCAGATATCATGTTATTCGGTCATCACGGTTAATGAAGTCTATTTCCTTGTGGCGACATTTATTTGCTATTTTATGTTGTAGTTAAATTATTGAGATGAAATTATCTGTATTCAAAACCATGCAGAAGCCTCTATGGTGTTCAAAGGATCACCAATATTCTTGCCAGGACAGAGAGTATTATTTCCTTGGACAGTTGCCATATTTAACCAGTGCAGAGTCCCTCATTTATGAGGTAAGGGTCACAAGACTACTTAGTTAAAGGTTGTAGAATAAAGATTTTAAAATTTCTACCTTTTGATAGATTTTTTGTATTAAGAAACAGCCCTTTGTTTGGGGTATTCTGTATGTTCAATTTTCAGTTCTGCACTTTGTTCCTATTTGTTCATTCTAAAACCATTTCCTACTTCTTCAATCTGAAATTGAATCATGAAGGTTGTTTAACGAATCAAATCTTCTGTATTCTGCGGTTGCTATGTATTTCTTTGGTCTGATCCATATATTACTATATGAAGTATTTACTAGTTACATAAAAGTTTTTCCTTTCTTTTCTCCAAAAACTTGCAGTAGTCGTATTACATAATAACAAAGACTACAAAAGTAATCTACATGAAAAGAACATGTTGGCATGTCATCCACTGATTACCCTTTCTAACCAAATTGGAGTCCTAGAATCGCAAATTTGACGAGGTCTCAGTAGTCAGTACTATATCTGTAACCTTCCATTTACTCAGAGATATATCTTTATTTTTATTGAGTAACTTATTCTGTGCTCTACACCACCCTAGGGTATTCATATATTACTTGTTAGATGTGTTCTACATATAAGACGAACCAACAAATCTACTGTAGTTGGATTTTGAAATTGTCATGATATAGTCTATGTTAATGCTGTTGTCTCTCTCTAGATATGGAAGCTTTTGTGGCTGAGTGAATAAGATCCACAAAACGTCCTTGCCCTTGCAGGGGACAATAGTTACCTTCATTGTTATTTAATGTGAAGCTTGTGTAATTTAGTGATGCATATGGATCTGTAGATCTGTTCTTTTATTAGCACACATTATCTTAATGTTCAAAATGTTTGTTATCATGTCAAACTAATAGCTATGAACTGATTAGAAGATAATAATCATGGCTGAACTGTATTACAAATTTACAACTTCCTCTACTATAATGGGATATTTTCATGTTTCTGAATGGAACCTCATGCTTCCTTTTCTTTTTTATGCAGGGAATAACACTGATTGTACTCATTTTGCATACATTTTTCCCACTTGCCTATGAAGGATATCATCTTTACTGGAAGAATTACCAGAACAAATTAAAGGTTAGTACATAAATTTATTTTTCAGAAACCTTACCTCATAATTGTTTATACGCTTTAGTCAATTGGATATTGACACTACCAAATATAGGGTTATTGTAGCCATTTCCTTGGGTTTTAGAACTTAGAACAAAGTTTCACCCAACTTTATTCTTTTGCAATTGCACATTATGGCTTACTTCATTTTAAAATAATCATTTTGTAAGTTCAATTGTAGGATAATTGTAACTAATCACGAACTATCACACTTTTGCAACTAAATACAATGATCTAATTTCCTTAATAACTAAATACCATGAACTTTCAAAACTTTTACAACTTGGTACCGTGTGTTAGTTGACCGCCAAATTTGATCTTGACAGGCAACTGCAACTTCTGAACAATTTTTCCCCTCAACAACTTGCAAATTCTCAGCCCCTTTCTTCTTCCTTCTCCCCCTTAACATCTTATCTGACTCACCCCACTGACTGGCTCACCCTCTCTTCCCGCACCTCTCACCAACATCCCATCTCCCCCATACCCTTACTGACCGCCTCAATCCCGCTCCCTGCACCCCTCCCCTACCACATGCCTCCCTGTTCCTCCCCTACCCATTCCGTCACCATTGCGTCTTCTGGACCTCCTCAACCCCAACCCTCTACCCCTAGCACCCCCATTCAACCTACAACCACCCACATGCCAAGGCATAAGGGCAGGGATGAAGTTGTCTTTTGGCATATCCTTTTGCAGTATAGCGATAGTTCATGGTATTTTGTTACAAAAACAGAGTTCCTGGTAGCAAGTTGTTATTAAATGAATTTCATGATATTTAGTTGCAAAAGTATTATAGTTCGTGGTAAATTGCAAATTAGCGTTAATTCTATTGAAGTATATCACATGCCAATGACCATCACATAGGCTCCATATAAATAGGAGTGACAACTTCCAAACTATAACCATAATCAATCAAGTTCGTTGGACTAGGTATTGGATCCTTTTTCATTGCACCTAAAAGGGCAAGGTTTCAAGTAAGGTATACATAATTGGTCGATAACAATACACTTAGGACATATTTGGGCATTGCATATTCGTAACTTGAACAAGACATCAGGTATTGGTTGATAGTGACCAATATTTGGCAGGAGGCCTATGGCTTCGTTGTCTTGAAAACTTCCCCCAACTAGTCTACAAACTGGTTGAAATGACTGGATTTTTTTGATACACAAAATAAAAAGAGGTGTGAGGAAAATAAGGGTGTGGGGGGAGGCGTCGAAGTAGCATAGAAATAGAATTTGCAAACTCATTCATATGGAGGGCATCGAAGTTTCGGCTCCGACGAGCATCCAATCAGAGGCGGTCAGGTACTACTCTGCTTTATACAATCAAGATGATTATTTATCACTATTCTCTGATCTTCTGTGTAAGAAGCTTGTTACGAATGCTGGCAATCAAGCTCTACTTGCTCCAGTGTCGTTAGAGGAGGTGGAGGATATAGTAAAAAATGCGAACCTTGACAAGACTCCTGGCCCAGACGGATTTGAGAGTAAATTCTATAAACTCCATTGAAATGAGCCTAAAGAGTCGGTGCTAGAGACGATAAGTGATTTCTTCGAGCATGACAGACTGCTACATGAGATGAATCATACTTTTCTCACTCTCGTTCCGAAGAAGGAGGGGACCACGACACTTGCGGATTTCAGGTCCATTGCATGTTGTAATTATCTGTATAAGATAATCACGCATCTTATGTGTCGTCGTATGGAGAAGGTATGTAAGAGTTGGTGTCAAAGAACCAAGATGCATTTATTAAAGGGAGAGCTATTGCAGAAAATAGTCTTCTTGGACATGAGATGATTCGTGAATTCAACAAACCTGATGGCCAGAAAGCTTGTATTAAACTTGATTTACGGAAGACATATGATACGGTGAATTGGGATTTTCTATGCCACATTATGGTGTCTGTGGGTTCGACAGCTTATGGGTTGCTCGGGTTCGAGAGTGTATTACGACGACTAACTTCTCGATTCTCATCAAAGGGTAGCTGTTTGGTTTTTTCAGTAGTAGTAGGGGGCTACGACAAGGGGATCCGCTCTCTCCATATTTATTTACTCTGGTTATGGAGTACTTTACGTGCTTGATGGATATTGCTGTGTGCAAGCGGAGGATTGTACCACTTTTGTCAGGTACAACCATATATTTTTCATCTTATTTGTGCTGATGATTTGTTGATTTTCTTGGTGCCTTCGTTCTGTGGCATTGCAGCCGTGTCTGATGTTATGGAGGAGTTTGGAAAGCTGTCGGAACTTTGTCTTAATAGAGACAAAAGTAAGGTTTACTTTAGCAAGTGGTGTCATGCCAAGGAGGAGTGGGCAACTGTGCTTGGGTTCACCAGAGGAGAGCTTCCGGTTAAATACTTTGTAATTCCTCTATAGGTTAACTATGCGCGAGAGGCGGACAATCATAGTATTGTGGAGTTTGCTTAGCGGAGAGTGGAGGGTTGGCGGGCCCAGAGCATGTCATTTGGGGAAATGATCGAATTAGTACGGTCTGTCATAATGGCTATCACTTGTTTCTAGCTGCAATCGATCATGCTACCCCTTACAACTATTAGAAGATTGGAGAAGTTGTGTGCTGATTTCATTTGGAGGGGTGGCGTCTATGCTATTGCTCGAAGAAATCTATGTCGGCCTCGAGATGAAGGGGGAGTTGATCTTCGGTGTCACGACCCGCACCCTGATATTCGGGCACGAGTACGTGGTTACGCCCAGCCTACACCGCAGAATCGGCGGTAGAACGCTGTCTGGGTCATTTCTAACTATCTAACATCTCAACAATATATATGGTACCTGTCAAACATCTCTAACTCCCAACGGAGGAGCAATATGACATCTCACATGAATAACTAATCTCAATCACAAAACAAGCTAAGGAAGAAATATGGACGAATGGAAATAACGAGGGAAGAATAAAAGTACAAATCCACAATCTGAATAATATACAAGATGTGAATCCACAACAGAAATAGTCTAATACAATCTCAGCTACAAAATAGTCTAAACCTCCTCGGGCTCTGCTACTAAGTCTCCTTGGTCAATAAGAGTGTCCTCTATAGGTACGCCGTCCTGCGGCCCGTAGTAGGTAGGACACTGCTCTAGAAGCCAGTCATCTGGAAAAATATATCCAGTCAGGATTGGAGCGGTACATACCTCTGAAAGCAGTTTCAATAGCATAATCGAGCATATAAACAGATATAGAAATAAAATACAAGATCACTGAACATATGAAAGATGAACAAGATATATACAGGTAATGTACGAGGATATATAGATCAACAATATGGATATCAACAATATGATGAAGTAACTGCAATCTAAAACTAACTACTCTGCCTCAGAATACGAGTTCATTATGTGATCGGGTTGGGTGAACATGATCAGGTAAGACGGATTACAAGTGAAGTATGTAATCAGAATGTACACGATTTGTAACAATGGCTTTGATCACATAATCAACTCCTACTCTCCCACCCCCAACTAATACCGATGGATCCAATCACGACACGCTACGAACACGAAAATATAACCACTGTCACGAGCAGTGGGTGTACACGAATATTATAACCACCGAACACGAGCGGTGGGTATACACGAATAGGCACACTGAACACGAGCAGTGTGTGAACACGAAGTAACATTAATACCTAGTATACACGATGAGATACAATGTACACGAGTACCCGCTGAACACGGTAGGGGATAACACCTCATGACGGGATCCATATAGCACTAGTCCGTGAAAATCACTGTGTCGGGATCAATGTATACAATTCTAGAACATGCATATATACAATATTATGAATTGAAAACAATCAGAGAAATGTACTCGCCTGACGTCCTGAGCAAGGTGTGTCTCTCGATGCCCAAGCCGGTGTCTCACAACCTATATATGGTATGTTGCATCAATACAAGGTTTGATAATGAAATAACTGAAGTTGATAAAATTCTAGGTCGATACGCCATTTCTAAGTCAAACCGATGAGATCTAGGTTGCAAGAGCCAAGTGCTAAGTCACTAAGTCGATACGCTATGAAGCTATGCTATACAAGCTAAACTAAGTATAAAAATAAAATACTCAAAGAGCCGTATCCTAAGATACGCAAGTTTCTAATTATGAAAATATAGTTTTATATATGTATACGAGCCAAACATTTTAATACTATATCAAAACAACTTAATTTGGATACCTTGGCCTTACACCAAGGCGTATTACACCTAACTAGATACTCAAGCTCAATACTAGTTATCTAACTACACAATAATATAACTAAATATTATAATATAACAACTAATACCAATATATATATTTACATAGATAACTATTTACTTAGCTAACTTATTCAAAACACAACTAACTAACCATCTTCTCATAACAAGTAACTATCCATTAACTACTTACCAAAACCTTGCTAACTCAACCCGAGTAACAACTAATAGCTAACTCTAATATCTAAAACAGTGACTGAAACCCAACCCCAAAACCTTAAACCAACTAGTCAACTATTCCCAAACTCATGCTAGACTAGTACCTCACTGGTACTGATACTGCTCCTTGAATTCCTGTGCTCACAGGAATTTCCCAGGTTCCTATAACTGGACTGATACAGCTCCTACTTACTGAAGCTTCCTAATGCCCGAGTTGCCATCTAACTATTAAGAAATAGTTATTGATACCAAAATTACATATAGGTATGAAGCTAACTAATAGGTAAATATCTATACTATTAAGTAGAGATACTAACTGATACTATTCTATTAGTTAACCACTAAACCAACTGCTATACTAACTAAAATATATCTGATACTTATTAGCTAAAAAATACAACTAGTACACTAACAGTACCTACTAAACCCAACCTTAAATACTGACTAGCTATCTCCCTTACACCTGCTTAGATACTGATACTGAGAACCATGAGTGATACACTAAAGTGTTACCTGCAGCTGCTGTGCACTTAGAATTCTGTTGCAGTTGCTGAATTGCTTAACTGCTTGCCCGCAACTCTTGCTGAAATGCTTAACTGCTAAAGCTCTCCTTTTCCTTTTTGCACTGCACAGGGAAACTATACAAGACTCTGCTCACCCTTGCTTGAACTGCTAAGCTCTCCTTTTCTTTTTTTCTTTTTTTTTCCACTGCTTTCCATATATATATTTGCACTTCATATACCTGCAGCTGCCTCTTGATTCTTACTATTTGATCTTCCTGCAAATTTGACTGCTCATGCAGTAAGACTTCTTGCATATAATTCCTTACTGTTGAATCCCTCATACCCTTTGCACTGCACAGGTAAAAATTGCACAAACTGTGTTCTACAAGACTGTGCTCACTGCACAGTGCAAAACTGTGCTCACTGCACAGCCACTGTGCAGTGCCCGACTGCACAGGCAAAATCCACACTGTCGAGACCCTCCCCCTGCTGTAGCTGCACCTGTGTGCCGAGCCCCTCTCACTCACTCAAACACACACAGAGACACACAAAACACTGAATATATATATATATATATATATATATATATATATATATACCAATACATACACTCCCACACAATAAATATATAGCTACACTCCCACACAATAAATATATATTCCTCTATACATATCATTCTATAAACATAACACTATATATACATATATATACCAATACATACAAATCACTAGTTATAAAGTATATACTTATCCACTCATGTATAATAAACATATAGATATAAACTACATATGCATAACTATATATATAAACTCATACTATGAGTATACATATACATATAGATATGCTTATCTATGATACATATAATACACACTAGTGGATACACATATATACATAATTCAAAATACACTAATATGTATACTATATAATATATCAATAGCTTACAAATATACATTTACACACGTACGTATAATAATAAGGACAAAATATCAAACACATGGGACGCATCACACCCGTATCACACTTTTCTATGATACGCTTGCGATACGGCCTCCAACACACAACCAAACGTATCCCGGAGGACACGTACAAGTCCAATACATATTTTATGATCAACACAAATAGAAATTAGAGTGTCCACGTGTCCGTGTCACCATATGATATGCACATGGCCCCGTGTCGGAGGAAAACTCCCAAAATCGACTGTTTCGTCAAATCGACGAGATTCGGCCCACACGTATCCAATTGTGGACACGACACAAGCTACAAACAAACAATCCATGGTCAATTAGATCTATTAGATCCATTGACAAGCACTACATGTGCCAATTTCGGAATTCCCCCAAAATTGGCACCAAAATGGACATAACTTCCACCTTAGGTCTCCAAATGATTCCAAATCAAAACCTATGGGTAACCTATACATGTGGGGTGGTTTCTCATAGTAAAAACTCAGATCTATAGCCTATAGGAAGGGGGAAAACTGATTTGTACCTATTGGGAGATGGATTCCCAATGAAAAAGTCCCAAATGACAAGTTGCTCCTCTCCTTGTAGATCTTGGCCTCCTCCTCCTTGTTCCTTGCTCCTTGCTTGTAGATCTTTGATGTAGAGGCTTCAATGGTGAATTTAGAATGAGTTTGGTGAAGATTTGGTGGAGAAATGATGAGGGAATGGAGGGAAAATGAAAGAGGAAAAACTAGATCTAGAAATTTGGGGAATAACTAAAATGAGAGCACTCTCTCCTCTCAATTATGGCTGGTCATAAACCGCTCCCCAAGCAATATGTAATGTCCCAAATACCCCTTGGGGCCTCTCATGAAGAAATAATTAGGGAGGGAAGGTTCTAGTCTAATGGTTTCACTAATTAAACATGTTTCTTAATCCATGGGCCTAATTCATGGGCTCAACTTAGACTAGTCCAAAAGTTTGTTCATGTCCTCTAATTAAAATGGTTAGGTCCACTATACAAGTCCAAAACAAGTCTACACTAGCAATAATTATTAATACAATAAAATAAATAAATCAGTCATGCACAATTATTAATTATAATTATCCTAAAATAATTAATACCCATAATAATTACCAAACTACCCTTAGATGGAAATGTGAGGGTGACAAACCTACCCACCTTAGAAAAATTTCGTCCCCGAAATTAAGGAAGAAACTATCTACCAAAACAAACAATATAATGCAAGAAAGAATTATACCTCACGGCTCGAAAAGATACGGATATCGCTCGCGCATCTCGGCCTCTCGCTCCCAGGTACTCTCTCCTGGCGAGTGATGCCTCCACGTGACGCGCACCAAAGGAATCGTCTGGTTCCTCAGCACATTCTCTCTCCGATCCAGAATCTCCACTGGCTGCTCTGGATAACTGAGAGTAGGGCCCACCTCTATCTCCGAATGATCCAACACATGACTAGGATCTGCCACGTACCGTCTCAACTGTTACACGTGAAACACGTTGTGCACTCCTTCCAGTGCAGGTGGTAAGTCTAGTCTGTAAGCGACTGCACCGACCCTCTCGAGAATGCTGAAAGGACCGATGAATCGCGGACTAAGCTTGCCGCCTCCACCGAAACGAATCGTGCCACGTGTCGGAGAAATCCTCAAGAAAACCAGACCGCCAACCTAGCACGAAACACAAACTTAGCACTCTAACAAGCAACAATCAAACACAAACAAGACAAAACTAAAGCTATACCTCAAACTCCAGAGGTCTCCGGTGGCTATCGGCCCAATGCCGTTGCCTGTCCTGCGCCTCTCGAAGTTTGTCCCTGATAAGCTTCACCTTCTCTGCTGCATCCACTACCATCTCTGGTCCCAATAAAGCCCTGTCACCAACATCATCCCAGGACAACGGAGTGCGACACCTCCGTCCATACAATGCCTCGAATGGTGACATCTCAATGCTGGCTTGGTAGCTGTTGTATGAAAACTCTACCAAGTGAAGGTGATCTTCCCAAGAATCTCCAAGATCCAAAACACAGGTGCGTAGTATGTCCTCGAGAGTCTGAATAGTCCTCTCCGACTGTCCGTCCGTCTGAGGGTGATAAGCGGTACTGAACTTGAGCTGAGTGCCCAAGCTAGCCTGCAAACTCCTCCAGAAATGGGACGTGAAGCGGCTATCCCGATCCGAGACAATGCTCACTGGAACACCGTACAATTTGACAATCTGGCGCACATACATCTCCGCAAGTCTCTCTGTAGAGGTACCCACTTTAAATGGCAGAAAGTGGGCTGATTTGGTCAATCTGTCCACGACGACCCAAATCTCATCCTTGCCTCCTGGAGAACGCGGAAGCCCCGATACAAAATCCATGGTAACATGCTCCCATTTTCACTCCGGAATGGGCAAGGGCTGAAGCAATCCTCCTGGTCTCTGTCTCTCCGCCTTGACCTGCTGGCAAACTAAGCATCTGGACACGAAGCTAGCTACCTCGCGCTTTATGCCATACCACCATACATGCTCCCTCATATCTCTATACATCTTGTTAGCACCGGGATGCATAGAGTATTGGGAACGATGCGCCTCCTGCATGATCTCCTCGCGCAATGCTCCCTTCGGTACGCACAATCTGGTACCGTGTCGCAATGATCCATCATCTGCGACAGTAAAGTCCTCTGCCAGCCCGACCTGAACCTGTGCTCTGATGCTCCTCAGAGACTCATCCTCATATTGCCCGGCTCTGACTCGGTCCATCAGCTCCGACTGAACCTGAAGTCCCCACATCTGCGCTGCGACTCCCGGAATCAATACCTCAATGCCCAAACTATCGAGGTCTGCCAATAGATGCCTGTCTCTAGTCAAGCACATAGCCACGGGATACTTGCTCAAAGCATCCGCGACTACGTTGGCCTTCCCTGGATGGTACTGCAAAGATATGTCGAAGTCCTTCATCAGCTCCAACCATCGCCGCTGCCTCATGTTGAGCTCCTTCTGTGTAAACACATACTTTAAGCTCTTATGGTCTGTGAAGATCTCTACTATCTCTCCATATAGATAGTGTTTCCACAATTTGAGAGCAAAGATAACCGCTGCAAGCTCCAAATCATGGGTAGGGTAGTTCTTCTCATGCGGGCGTAATTGCCTGGAAGCATAGGCGATTACCTTCCCGTGCTGCTGTAGTACACAACCCAAACCCTTCCCTGATGCATCACTGTAGATGGAAAATCCTCCTGCTCCTGAGGGTAGTGTCAAGATGGGAGCTGTAGTCAATCTCCTCTTCAGCTCCTCAAATGTTGACTGGCAATCCTCAGTCCAGACGAATTCCACGTCCTTTCTGGTCAGCCTAGTCATCGGCTCTGCTAGTCTGGAAAAGTCCTGAACAAACTTTCGGTAGTAGCCTGCTAATCCAAGGAAGCTCCTGATCTCTGCTACTGAACTCGGGGTAGACCACGATTCAACTGCTGAGATCTTCTTCGGGTCCACCGAGACTCCATCTCCTGTAATGACATGCCCAAGAAATTCAACCTTATCAAGGAAGAATTCACACTTCGACAACTTGCCATACAACTTTTCCTTCCTGAGGGTCTCCAGAACAATCCTCAAGTGCTGCTCATGCTCCTCCGGGGTCTTCGAGTATACAGAATATCATCTATGAAGACTACAACAAACTGGTCCAGGTACTGATGAAACACCTTGTTCATCAGGTTCATGAACACTGCCGGGGCATTGGTCAACCCAAACGGCATCACCAAGAACTCGAACTGCCCATAACGAGTCCTGAAAGCTGTCTTTGGGATGTCTTCCCTCTTCACTTTCACCTGGTGGTACCCTGACCTCAAGTCTATCTTGGAGAATACCTTCGCTCCGCTCAACTGGTCAAACAAGTCATCTATCCGCGGCAACGGATATTTGTTCTTGATAGTGAGGTTATTAAGTGCCCTGTAGTCGATACACATGCGTACCGACCCATCCTTCTTGGGTACAAAGAGTACCGGAGCACCCCATGGTGATGAACTGGAACGGATAAATCCTTTGTCTTGCAACTCATCCACCTGCTTCTTTAACTCCGTCAGTTCGCTGTTGTTTACTCTATAGACGTGCTGAGAGATCGGCTCTGCGCCTGGCACTAAATCTATAGAGAATTCCACATCCCTGTCCGGCGGCAACCCCGGCAACTCCTCCGGAAAGACATCCAAGAATTTCGCAATCAACGGATGTGGCGGCGTCTGCTCTTCGACTAAAGCTCCACAGAAATCGCCGTCACTCTGCTCTGCTCCTCGGACGAACTCGAACTCTGGCTCTCCTGGTGACTGAAATACAACTCTGCCTCCATGACAATCGATACTAGCGTGATGTCTACTCAACCAATCCATCCCAAGCACTATATCGTAACTCGGAAGTGGCATTACGAGCAAACATACACTCAGCTCACGGCCTCCCAAATAAACTATCTGGTTCCTGCAAACATCACTGACCAGGATGATACCACCACCGGTTGTGATCTTGCAAGTCCTCGCCAACGGTTCAGACTCAAGGCGATGCCTCAAAGCAAAAGATACAGATACAAAGCTATGAGAAGCACCAGAATCGAACAAAACATGAGCTGGAAAGGAATCGAGATAAACAGAACCTGAAATGACATCGCCAATCGGCTCCTCCTCCTCGACAGTCAGGGCAAAAGCTCGCCCCTGTCGATGCGCTCCTCTGTTCTGTTGATGCTGGGCAAACTGCTGCTGCTGCGGTGGAAGAGGTCCTCTCTGCTGGCCCGCTGGTGGTCGAGCGGGTGCCTTCTGTGCCTGTCCTCCACCCTGAGCTGGACGAGCCTGGACTTTGGGACAAGCCCGTAGCTGATGATCTCCCGATCCACAAAATAAGCACTGGCCTAGCCTCATCCTGTATGCGTCCCATCCGTGTCCTTGCTTCTTACAGAAGGTACAAGGAGCTGCTGCTCTCTGGATCTGATGCATCTGCTGAGCGGGCGCTCTAGCTGGCCCGTGGTGCTGCTGCCTCTGGTGCTGGTAAGGCCTCTGGTTCTGCTGTTGGAAATGAGGCCTCTTCGCGAGACCCGTGTAGCTGCCGGATCCTCCTGTGTCCCTTTGCCTCTTAGAGCCAAGCTCTAAGTCATCTTCTGCTCTCTGCGCCTGCCTGAGTATCTCCTCGAAGGTGGCGGTAGGATCTCCGTTGGTGTGGGGTTTGACTTCCCGGTTCAGGCCCTTCCTGAACTTCCTTGCCTTGATTCTAGGGTTCTGACCCTCCACGAAGCGTCCTAGCCGGCAATACTCTGCTGCATACTCATCCACTGATATGCCTCCCTGTACAAGATACTGGAACTGACTCTCCAAGGAAGTAAGAGCCACGTCGGGGAAGAACTTCTCCTTGAAAAGCTCTTTGAAGGCTTCCCAATGGAGTCCTGGTGCTGCAATCCTCGGGTCAGTCCGGAACCATGTCAGGGCAATATCAAACATCATACAACCCACAGCCTCAATCTGTAGCATCTCTGGAATCTGCGCCAGCCACAGGTTCCGCTCTATATCCTCGATCCACTCGTCCGTATATATAATCCCCTCGGTGCCTCTGAAGTCCTTCGGGTCCATCCTCTTGAAGTCGATGATGGTACCCGGCCTCGGCTGATGCGGAATAAACTGAGCTGGTGCCGTCGGTGGCTGGGTGGTAGTAGCTCTCTCTACCGCTGTGAGTGCGATCTGGTGCGCGTTCTCCACGCTCTGTCGCAGGACCTCTGACTGTCGCTGCTGTGCCTCCATCATCTGCTGGAGAAGTGCAAACATCTGTGTCTGATCAACCACTGGTGGTGGAGGTGGAAGACCCTCTGAAACAACTGGAGCTACTGGAGCAACCCTGCGAACTGGGGGAGGAGCACCCCCGAAAATAGCTGTTGAGACCCCCACCTGAACCGGTGAGGCGACCCTCTCAACTGGGGAAGAACCCGTAGTAGGTGCTACCCTCTCCGCAGCAGGCTGGGAAGCAGCTGAGGAAGCTGGTGCTGCTCCCGAGCGGTAGAATCTGATCTTCGGAGGCATCCTGAAGACAGATTGAAAATACAGAATCAATATTGAATATAATGCGATATCATCAAAAAAGGACAGAACTTTATTCAAAATGAAAGACGATATTCAATAGATAGGGATTTGCAAAAACAGATTTTCGATTTTTTCCTAGATGTGATTGAGTAAACTCTCTCAGCCTAAATCCTATTTCCTAAGGCAGGCTCGTAGCCGTACTCTAGTCGAGCACAACTACGATATCTATCTAGACCTGCATGGGCCACCACTAAAAACGTGTTACGACCCGCACCCTGATATTCGGGCACGAGTACGTGGTTACGCCCAGCCTACACCGCAGAATCGGCGGTAAAACGCTGTCTGGGTCATTTCTAACTATCTAACATCTCAACAATATATATGGTACCTGTCAAACATCTCAACTCCCAACAGAGGAGCAATATGGCATCTCACATGAATAACTAATCTCAATCACAAAACAAGCTAAGGAAGAAATATGCACGAATGGAAATAACGAGGGAAGAATAAAAGTACAAATCCACAATCTGAATAATATACAAGATGTGAATCCACAACAGAAATAGTCTAATACAATATCAGCTACAAAATAGTCTAAACCTCCTCGGGCTCTGCTACTAAGTCTCCTTGGTCAATAAGAGTGTCCTCTATAGGTACGCCGTCCTGCGGCCCGTAGTAGGTAGGACACTGCTCTAGAAGCCAGTCATCTGGAAAAATATATCCAGTCAGGATTGGAGCGAAGTACATACCTCTGAAAGCAGTTTCAATAGCATAATCGAGCATATAAACAGATATAGAAATGAAATACAAGATCACTGAACATATGAAAGATGAACAAGATATATACAGGTAATGTACGAGGATATATAGATCAACAATATGGATATCAACAATATGATGAAGTAACTGCAATCTAAAACTAACTACTCTGCCTCAGAATACGAGTTCATTATGTGATCGGGTTGGGTGAACATGATCAGGTAAGACGGATTACAAGTGAAGTATGTAATCAGAATGTACACGATTTGTAACAATGGCTTTGATCACATAATCAACTCCTACTCTCCCACCCCCAATTAATACCGATGGATCCAATCACGACACGCTACGAACACGAAAATATAACCACTGTCACGAGCAGTGGGTGTACACGAATATCATAACCACCGAACACGAGCGGTGGGTGTACACAAATAGGCACACTGAACACGAGCAGTGTGTGAACACGAAGTAACATTAATACCCAGTATACACGATGAGATACAATGTACACGAGTACCCGCTGAACACGGTAGGGGATAACACCTCATGACGGGATCCATATAGCACTAGTTCGTGAAAATCACTGTGCCGGGATCAATGTATACAATTCTAGAACATGCATATATACAATATTATGAATTAAAAACAATCAGAGAAATGTACTCGCCTGACGTCCTGAGCAAGGTGTGTCTCTCGATGCCCAAGCCGGTCTCACAACCTATATATGGTATGTTGCATCAATACAAGGTTTGATAATGAAATAACTGAAGTTGATGAAATTCTAGGTCGATACGCCATTTCTAAGTCAAACCGATGAGATCTAGGTTGCAAGAGCCAAGTGCTAATCACTAAGTCGATACGCTATGAAGCTATGCTATACAAGCTAAACTAAGTATAAAAATAAAATACTCAAAGAGCCGTATCCTAAGATACGCAAGTTTCTAATTATGAAAATATAGTTTTATATATGTATACGAGCCAAACATTTTAATACTATATCAAAACAACTTAATTTGGATACCTTGGCCTTACACCAAGGCGTATCACACCTAACTAGATACTCAAGCTCAATACTAGTTATCTAACTACACAATAATATAACTAAATATTATAATATAACAACTAATACCAATATATATATTTACATAGATAACTATTTACTTAGCTAACTTAATAGTTCAAAACACAACTAACTAACCATCTTCTCATAACAAGTAACTATCCATTAACTACTTACCAAAACCTTGCTAACTCAACCCGAGTAACAACTAATAGCTAACTCTAATATCTAAAACAGTGACTGAAACCCAACCCCAAAACCTTAAACCAACTAGTCAACTATTCCCAAACTCATGCTAGACTAGTACCTCACTGGTACTGATACTGCTCCTTGAATTCCTGTGCTCACAGGAATTTCCCAGGTTCCTATAACTGGACTGATACAGCTCCCACTTACAGAAGCTTCCTAATGCCCGAGTTGCCATCTAACTATTAAGAAATAGTTATTGATACCAAAATTACATATAGGTATGAAGCTAACTAATAGGTAAATATCTATACTATTAAGTAGAGATACTAACTGATACTATTCTATTAGTTAACCACTAAACCAACTGCTATACTAACTAAAATATATCTGATACTTATTAGCTAAAAAATACAACTAGTACACTAACAGTACCTACTAAACCCAATCTTAAATACTGACTAGCTATCTCCCTTACACCTGCTTAGATACTGATACTGAGAACCATGAGTGATACACTAAAGTGTTACCTGCAGCTGCTGTGCACTTAGAATTCTGTTGCAGTTGCTGAATTGCTTAACTGCTTGCCCGCAACTCTTGCTGAAATGCTTAACTGCTAAAGCTCTCCTTTTCCTTTTTGCACTGCACAGGGAAACTATACAAGACTCTGCTCACCCTTGCTTGAACTGCTAAGCTCTCCTTTTCTTTTTTTCTTTTTTTTTCACTGCTTTCCATATATATATTTGCACTTCATATACCTGCAGCTGCCTCTTGATTCTTACTATTTGATCTTCCTGCAAATTTGACTGCTCATGCAGTAAGACTTCTTGCATATAATTCCTTACTGTTGAATCCCTCATACCCTTTGCACTGCACAGGTAAAAATTGCACAAACTGTGTTCTACAAGACTGTGCTCACTGCACAGTGCAAAACTGTGCTCACTGCACAGCCACTGTGCAGTGCCCGACTGCACAGGCAAAATCCACACCGTCGAGACCCTCCCCCTGCTGTAGCTGCACCTGTGTGCCGAGCCCCTCTCACTCACTCAAACACACACAGAGACACACAAAACACTGACAAAACTACACTACTTACCTATATATATATATATATATATATATATATATATATATATACATATGCATATAGCTACACTCCCACACAATAAATATATATTCCTCTATACATATCATTCTATAAACATAACACTATATATACATATATATACCAATACATACAAATCACTAGTTATAAAGTATATACTTATCCACTCATGTATAATAAACATATAGATATAAACTACATATGCATAACTATATATATAAACTCATACTATGAATATACATATACATATAGATATGCTTATCTATGATACATATAATACACACTATTGGATACACATATATACATAATTCAAAATACACTAATATGTATACTATATAATATATCAATAGCTTACAAATATACATTTACACACGTACGTATAATAATAAGGACAATATCAAACACATGGGGCGCATCGCACCCGTATCACACTTTTCTATGATACGCTTGCGATACGGCCTCCAACACACAACCAAACGTATCCCGGAGGACACGTACAAGTCCAATACATATTTTATGATCAACACAAATAGAAATTAGAGTGTCCACGTGTCCGTGTCACCATATGATATGCACATGGCCCCGTGTCGGAGGAAAATCCCCAAAATCGACCGTTTCGTCAAATCGACGAGATTCGGCTCACACGTATCCAATTGTGGACACGACACAAGCTACAAACAAACAATCCATGGTCAATTAGATCTATTAGATCCATTGACAAGCACTACATGTGCCAATTTCGGAATTCCCCCAAAATTGGCACCAAAATGGACATAACTTCCACCTTAGGTCTCCAAATGATTCCAAATTAAAACCTATGGGTAACCTATGCATGTGGGGTGGTTTCTCATAGTAAAAACTCAGATCTATAGCCTATAGGAAGGGGAAAAACTGATTTGTACCTATTGGGAGATGGATTCCCAATGAAAAAGTCCCAAATGACAAGTTGGTCCTCTCCTTGTAGATCTTGGCCTCCTCCTCCTTGTTCCTTGCTCCTTGCTTGTAGATCTTTGATGTAGAGGCTTCAATGGTGAATTTAGAATGAGTTTGGTGAAGATTTGGTGGAGAAATGATGAGGGAATGGAGGAAAAATGAAAGAGGAAAAACTAGATCTAGAAATTTGGGGAAGAACTAAAATGAGAGCACTCTCTCTCCTCTCAATTATGGCTGGTCATAAACCCCTTCCCAAGCAATATGTAATGTCCCAAATACCCCTTGGGGCCTCTCATGAAGAAATAATTAGGGAGGGAAGGTTCTAGTATAATGGTTTCACTAATTAAACATGTTTATTAATCCATGGGCCTAATTCATGGGCTCAACTTAGACTAGTCCAAAAGTTTGTTCGTGTCCTCTAATTAAAATGGTTAGGTCCACTATACAAGTCCAAAACAAGTCTACACTAGCAATAATTATTAATACAATAAAATAAATAAATCAGTCATGCACAATTATCTATTATAATTATCCTAAAATAATTAATACCCATAATAATTACCAAACTACCCTTAGATAGAAATGTGAGGGTGACATTCGGTCCTTGCGAACGATGAGGAAGGTGGCGGAGATGAAGCTGGTGTGACGCTTTCTACAAGGGGATTCCTTGTTGGCTCTATGGACAAGGAACCGTTACTTGAATGATAATAATTTTTGGGCTTATGTCTCAAACAATAATGAATCAATGTCCTTTAAACAGATTTTGAAGCACTGTTCGGCAGTTCAACAGGTCATTACTAGGGTGCTTCGGGATGGGGAGGAGACCGACATGTGGCTGGATCCGTGGATCCAATACAAGGGGGGAGGAGACCGACATGTTGCTGAATCCGTGGATCCAACACAAGGTACTGCTGCAGCGGGTTTGGGGAACATGGCGTTCACCAAGCCTACCGGAATAGAAGGTTGCGGCCATCATCCGAGATGGAGTGTGGCGGGTCACTGAACATGGGTTCGCTAGGACATGTTATGATGATATACGGCAAGTGAAGATAGATCGGAGTATGCAAGGGGATACATGGGTGTGGGACGAGTCCGTCAATGGTAATTTTGTGTGCAAAACAACATACAACTAGGTCCGGACTGTTCACGATAAGTGGGAGTATGCTGAAATTGTTTGGGTAAAAGGATGTGCTAAAAAAACAATTTTGCCTATATCGACTCTTGATGGGCAGACTACTTACATTGGGCAGGTTATCAAGGTTTGGCATCCAAGCATGAGGAAAACTTTGTGTGTTGTGTGGCCGAGAAAATGAGACTATGAAGCATTTGTTCTTCTGTTGTTCAACAACTAGGCATATATGGCGGACACTGGGGGTAAAACTACAACTACAAATGAGATCCATCACAGATACATATATTGACACATTGGTATGTAATATCATAGCAATGAAGAGCAGAGAAGGCAAGTGGTATCGATAAGCTCGTCTCAGATTGGCAGCTGCAATCTGGCATATTTGGAGGGAGAGGAACAATCGTATATTTGACGGTCTTCAGACTATTACGATTGGGATAATTCACAATATAGAGCATGATGTAGCTTCTATGGGGTTGCCAAGGGGAACCCAGAATTAATGTCTGAGATGTAAATTGATTCATTATCAATAAAAAATACTGTTTCCAATATATATATATACCCCCAATTGCTCATCATATCTCCACTACTTCCATTTTTATTTTAATTAATGCTATCCACCATAATTGTAATTGTAGTTACCCAAACAAATGCCTACTTTTTAAGAATGGGGGGGGAGGGGTACTAGTAATTAAAATAAAAATGGAGGGGAGGGGTAGTGGAGATATGATTATCAATTGGAGGGGGGGAGTAAATACAAATAACTTATATATATATATATATAGAGAGAGAGAGAGAGAGAGAGAGCAAGAGAGAGAGAGAGAGAGAGAGAGACGTAAGTTCGAGGCGGCGCATATTTTCTCTCTTTAACTATGATCCTTTATTTTGAGAGATTTGGTCATAGACAAGTTGAGTACATAACAACTGCCCATACCGACCAAAATGGATGGATAAGATGATAATGCTGCCGTAAACCATACGTATGAGGATTTGGGCCGCATTAAATCTGTATGGATCTATGGTAGTCAAAGGCGTGCCTAATGTGCGCCTCTTAGAAAGACGCAGCAGGTGCGCCTTGCACCTCATTAGGCAATGCGCCTTTCGCAAGGCGCACCCAAGGCGCGTCTTAGGTGCGACTTTTTGCAAAGCACAACCAAGAAAATGCGTGCCTTATGATTTTTTTATTTATACAAAAAAATTTGAGGCATGAAGATAATCCTTACCTCATATAAGTAGTTGGTTACAATTGAACCGGAAAAACTAAACTTTACTAAAAGTATGGTAGGGATAATACAAACTCTTGTTAGTTTTGTTGATTGCTACTGTTACTATTCTAGTTCACTTGGTTATGTTTTAACATATTTTTTGTTGGTTTTAATATGTTATTTGGTTTAATTTCTTAAATTACTAATATATATATATATATATATATATATATATATATATATATATATATATATATATATATATATATATATATATATATATAAAATTTGCGTCTCGCTTCGCTCGGACGCGCGCCTTGCGCCTCGGGCGATATGGACCTTTTGCGCCTCGAGTGCACCTTGCGCCTTTGACTACCTTGATGGATCCACATAATTTGTATATTAAATAAAGAGATAGTTTGCACTTGTTTCTTATCAAAATTTTGGATTCAATACAACCACATCCAAGCAGCTTACATCATAATATTACGACAAGTTTATGTCAACTTTTTCGATTTCTTTAGAAAAATCTACAACACTCAATGTGCTAATAAGAAGCTCACAGTTAGGTACCTTTATTTCCTTAAAAGACATAAGGCCTCTTTATATAAGAATGTTTTAATTTTTTAAAAGTTATAAGTGCCGACACCAGATATTCTGAGACTCCATTCCATGACCACCTAAATTGCCAATACTGATAATCATAAAGAGGGTCCTATGGCCAAAACCAAGCTTTCGACCTTGGTTTTGATTCTTGATTCTTTAACCCGTTTGCAACCTACTTGCGATTGCCTCTCCCAATCTACTTCTGGATTATCTTCTCTTATTCATCTATTGAGTTATGTATTACTTGAAGCTACTATGTTTGAGAGACCTAATGTATCATATATGAGTTTGGTCTGTTTCAACCAGAAATAATGTTGGATTTTTGAGCAGAATAAGTTTTAGCTTACCCAGAATGGAGTATATAGTTATTAAGGAACAATTGTCATGATAAAATGTAACTCATATTTCTGTTCTGTTAAGGGCTATGGCCTCTAAAACATCAACAAAAAGATGCAATTCTTTGAAACGTAGGGATACCCCAATATTCTGTAAGGATTCATTTCGTGGAGATGCGACAATGTTTTATGACAATGTCTTATGCAGACATTACATAATAAAACCCTCCTCTTTCATCCAGACCTTTGGGTGGAAGTGAAATTATAAGACATTTAACCCAACACAGGGGGACTTAAGTCTACATTAGGCTGTCATTAGAAATTTAAATGTATAGAGAATATCGACGAACTAAGACTACTTTTTTGTTTGATGTTCACCCGCTTTTGGTGATGTCAATGTAGATATTTGACTATTTCCACCTCTCCCCTCTTCTCCCTTTCTTCTTGATTCCCTAGGCTTAGCTTTATTTTGCAGCTTCTTGTTGGATTAAAGTGTTAAATTGGCTTAATATGAATAGTTCATATGCTACCTAAGAGCTTAAGCTTTAGGTGGTCAACGTGCTTCTTTGAATGGTATTAGAGCAAGGTTCTTTGAGGCTTCTAATTATCTATGTTACCCCACTTGCTAGGGAGCTTGCTAGGGAGCTGTCGTAATCGATTTCTGTTATGTCCAATTGTGAGTAATGAATCGTGTTGTTAATGGCGGATGGCGGATTATGACGGCAAGCCAAAAATCCGCCATATAAATATGGCGGATGACATGGCGGCTTATGGCGGAAGGCATGGCGGACAGAATATATATATATATATATATATATATATATATACAAGGTAGTCAAAGGCGCAAGGCGCACTCGAGGCGCAAAAGGTCCATATCACCCGAGCCGTAAGGCGCATTTGAGGTGCGCGCCCGAGCAAAGCGAGACGCAAATATAAAAAATAAAAATAAAAATAAAATACATAGATAAATAAATAAATTAGTAATGTAAGAAAAAAATCAAACAATATATTAAAACCAACAAAAATATGTTAAAACATAACCAAGTGAACTAGCAGAGCAGCAATAGCAGTCGACAAAACTAACAAGAGTTTGTATTATCCCTATCATGCTTTTAGTAATTTTTAGTTTTTTCAGTTAAACTGTAACCAACTACTTGTACGAGGTAAGGGTTTTCTCCCTGCCTCAAAGTTTTTTTGTATAAATAAAAGAAACATAAGGCGAGCATTTTCTTGGTTGTGCCTGGAGAAATGGGCCTTGCCTAGTGAGGTGCTAGGCGCAGCTGCTGCGCCTTGCTGCAATGCGCGCCTTTGACTACCATGCATATATATATATATATATATATATATATATATATATATATACACTAAAAAACTATAGAAATAAATAAAATACCTAAAAACATATGCCAAGAACCATAGACTTAATTGATAGAAAATATCATTACTCAATGTCATAAACTACTAACAACCACATTTTCATTAAGTTCAGGACTTCAAAACATCATCAAAATGATAAAAAAATAATGCAAAGAGAAGGAAGGTCACCGGAGAAAATGGTCACCGGAGGAGGTTGTCGGAAACGTTCGCCGGAGGGTGGTGGTCGCCTGTCGTCGCTGGGGAGGTGCAGAGAAGGAAGGTCTGCTGCGCAGGTTTGAAAAGTGAGAAAGAAGAAACACAAAATTAAGTTTTAGGATTTTTACACCTTTTTGGGCCCGATGCTGGGTCGGGTCACACGATCCACTTCATTTTTTTTTAAATTCGCCATTTTCGCCATTTCGCCGTGGCCGCCACAGACGCCACACACATAGCGGCCGCCATGGCCCGCCATTTGAAAACTGCCACGCCACCGCCATTTCATGGCGGCCTATTCAAAATCCGCCACAACCATCCACCATCTGCCATCGCGCTTCCATGGCCGCCATTTAACAACACTTAATGATGAAGAGCAAAGTCTTTACTCTACCTGCTACTGCTAAAACTTGGGATCTTTACCAGCATCTCTGTTGGCTTGCTTGATGCTTCGCCATCCCCTTTCCATAATTTGGCTTGTCAAATATTTGACACTTGGCCTCATCGATCTTGTTGTTTTCTAGTGCATTCCTTTGGATTTTGTTACCAGCAGTCTCTTAATGTATATCGACTTACTTGGTACTTTATTGTCACCTCTTCCATAGAATCAAGTATTTGACGCTTGGGCTCTTTTAATATACTGCTGCTACAATTCTGTGTTTTCTGTTGTTAGTATGGTTGCTTGTACAGCAGGGTCAAGCTGAGACTTTTACCTACATATGGACACAGCCTTTACTATAAGCAAGAATGAACACTCTGATACAAATAAAATTGCAGCAGCACGATCAGACTGATACAAAATTTTACTCTCCATCACTCCTGCCCCTTAAGACCATTTTGGATGATTACAGTTTTAAATGTTGGCCCAAATTGAGCCACTATTTAGTTGTTTAAGCTTTTGTAAAGTTGTTACTTTTTATCATTTGTTAAAAATGATCTCCAGGGTTTTAATCTCATAGCAAAAAGTATTTCCTGTACCAGCTTGCCTCTCTTTCATGTGAAAGATGCATGTGCTCTCTTTCACACGATGTTGTGATGTTGTGGTCCGGGAGAGTTAAAAATTGATACGGGAGAATTAAAATTGATATAAAAAAATGATAATACTGAGTCACTGACAATATTTTTGACCTTATTTCACATTCCATCATTTTTAATTTAACTGCTGTTTTCTGAAAAAAATGAAGCCTCACTAAGTGTAAGATGAATATAGATGATACACTTGATGTGTGAAGTTCTGAAGCAACAATTATAGATCTTAAGGTGAAGTATGTGTTGTAGTTGCACACTTGTTTATGGGACGTTATATCTGAAAAAGTGTTCATATTTATTTATAACCCATGTTATCTAAAACACGTACATCTTATTACTCCTTAATCCATTGCGAGTAAAGGGAATCACCTTGTGCTAGTTCCTGCCATTAAGCTTGTTTTCTCATTGACTATCAAGACGAACAAGTCACCAGTCTTGTGTTTGATGTAATCATCTCCATGCTTTTTCTTTCCTATCCTGGTGATGTTCTATTATGAAGTTATTTTTCATGATCTATTTCCTGCTCTTTTGAGAGAAATGGATGAGGTCAGAAAGGTGCCAGCCAGATGTTCATTACTGTTCTTTGTCATGATTAATTGCTGTTTTGATGCTTTGCTCAAGGCAAACATCCATACAATGTTTTAATTTTAACATTATTTTTTATGCTTATTTGATCTCCTTTTGTTCAATAATAGAACTCTATGGCATCTGCAGGTCTTTCTTCTTTTGCTCTTGGGATTAGACATGATGGTATATGCATTTTCTTTGTCCCTGCTGCCGTCTGCTTATTTACCTTTCAGACTTGGTCCATACGTTCGTGTGGTCTTTTTGGCTTTGTCAATAAGGTAAAAGATAATTCTTATGTTGGTGCTTGAAAATGCCCTACCTACATCATGCATATTTCTTTTCATCCTCACACCAAGATATCGAGATCAGGGATTACTAGAAGTTTCATGTGCCTATGAATGACCTAAACTGAAGTCATTGAAATTATATGCAGGCTAAATTAAAATTGACCTAATTGTGGAAAGTGAAGATAATAGGACATCTCGCTGTTTACACTTTTTATCCTGGAGGATGTGGGTTTGAGTAGCGGTAATAGACCGGAGAAAGGGAAATCATTTCCATCTAAAAAGGAGAAACATAAACTGTCATGTCATCAGTCCATGTGGCATGAGAAAATGGTGTTCGTATCTGTACCTGTATTTGTGTCAATATTCATACAATATAGGTGAAAAACATTGTACCTATTGGAAAAGGTTTGTATCCCGTACCTATATTGTATCCGTATCTGTATCCGTGTCCGTATTTGCAACATAGTAATTAATTATAGAAAAAACCTTATTTAAAAAAAATCCTGTCGTAGAATTGTCGCTGATCATTATCTTGTTGGTGAAGAATTTTCCTCTATTCAATCCTGGTCCATAACATGAAAAGCTGCCCCTTTCTCCCATAAAACATGCCTTTGTCATATTCCCTTCTGCAAATACTCAAATACTTACTTTTTTCACGGCATTAGGCCTTGATCAGTTGGAAGTGGATCCTAGATGATCCAGATAATTTAAGACAAAATGTTAACTTAGTTGTTCAATCTGGGAATCTAAGAAGGATTATAGGGTGAAAGCTGCTATATGGGGCTTATAACAATGTGGTGAATGCCTGGTGGTTAATTGAATTCCTTAAGGAGTTTGTGTGGTAAAGGAAGACAATATGATGTTTCTTGTTCACCCATCAAAAGTGCGAACTAGTAGTAGAAATTCCTCATCCTGTAGAGCATTCTATGTTGGAAAGTAAATGACAGTTTGTTTAGGCTATATTAAACATATACATAGACGGATACTAATAAGGGATACAAACATTTTCAGATAGGTATGAGCTATTTACGATAAGTACCTCACATATGTTGCATGAATATGGACACAAATACGGATATGAACATGATACAAATACATAAACTATTTTCTGCGTCCGTGCAACATAGGTTTAATGAACGGATAGGAACACGTTTAACTAAAAAGAACTTTTGAGCACTTGTCTCGTGTTACACCCTTGATATATTTCATCAATTAGATCAAGGATCAACATTAAGTTCTTATCTCTTTGTTCTAGTTATAGATGAAATTAAAGCATATTTAATATGAGTTTTTATGGTGTATGATACTTGTTGATGATTTTCTACTATTTATAATTTGTGAGAAGTTTTTTGGAATCTTAAAATTTTAAAACTAGTAGAAAGAAAACAATGTAGGAATTGAATCTTCAACCAAAAAGTAAAAAAATCAAAGTGAGGGATAAGTCCATATTGATAGACGAGAGATTCCTAGGGTGATAGTTTATGGTAGAAGCATGTTGGAGGGATTTGAAGTTTATGAGCCTTGGGATTTGACGGCGGACTTGAAAAGCCACCTACAGATGCTTTACTTCCAATCACTCCGGATAACACTTGCATCCTCTGTCTTACCGTGGCTATTGGCACATCGTTAGCCAATGCTTATTCCTCAAATACCATTATTGCTTCTTCTTCGAGAAAGAAATTCACGACCTGTGGGCCTTCTACCTCTATGCGGCATTCTCTATCAGGCTTTCGCCCAAGAATTAAAACAAAATTGTTGAATTGGAGAAGTGCTTCGTGATTGTAGCACAATCACAGATACATATACGAGATGCATACATTTTCAAGTAAGTATACAATTAGTTACCTATGTTGCACAAATACGGACATTGATACGGGTACATACATCGTTTTTTCCGTCTCCGTACAACATAGTGCACGGGTTAGGAGGAACATGGCATATTAGATGGAGCTGTTAGAATTAGGGAAAACACACGGAGGTTGTAAGGATGGATATGTTTTTTTGTTAATGGTATAGATGACATGCCCCTTAAGAGAGATGAATGGAAGAAAATGATTCAAATAGATGGCCCTGAAATTCTGGTATAAAGGCTTTGTTGTCGTTACATTGTAGTAGATGGGATTTCATACCTATAGTCAAAATTCTCTTCAGGTTGCATTTTCCCATCAAGATGATCACACCTTATTGATTTTTCTGCTCCTTTTCATTTTTCACATGAAAGGTTCTCGTTTTCTATTACACTAAACCTTTTATCTTCTTTAGTTTCCTTGTTTTATTTCTTTATTATTTCTGAGGCTGATCATTTCTTCTTTACTTCTCTTCCTTACAAATTCTGGATCAATTTATAGCATTTTTGCATTAAATGTCACCAAATAGTAAATACCAATTTTTATGGAAGAAATTAGAAGAGATGAGTAAGATACATTTAAGGTTCAAGACAATACAGTTAGAGGTTTTTGACCTTTTTTGATACTCAAAGGAGGTCTAGATTTCCCTAATACTTACGGACTGTCATTCTCAAACTAATTTATCGTGCCTATGTATTTTCTTTATTATTCATACATTATTATTGAACCAATATATCAGAAAAAACTAAAAGGTTGCAAACAATAATCCAAATACACTATAGGTGTTGTAAGTTCTGTTTGTTTTTTTAAAAGAGGACCTGCATTTTGGTGCTTATGTTTTGCATAAAATCTTGCAAAAGAAAACAATTTAATTATAGTGTTATCAGCTTTCGTTAGCTAATTGTTACTAGCAATTAAGCAATTTATCGTTGTGTTTGTCCGCTTAGTTTTATTCTTGGATCTTTCAAAGTATACTTTTACGTCTTTCTTGTTAACGGATGTCTAGACTCTTTAGACTTTAAAGAGCTACTCTTGGTATTACGTATTCTTAGACTACCTAACTAATATCTAAGGTTACTTCATTAACTGCTTGTCAATGTTAAACAAAACCCCTTTTTCAGTACGAATAGATGAAGGGTGAAGACGAAGTAGATGAAGTTGTCAGTGTGTATGAAGTGTACAAGTAACTTACTGCATGATAATACTTTGGTAAAGTTTGCAGTTGGAGATAAAGGTTCATATTGCAAAGTATGTTAAACAATTATATCCCTGGTTTATCATCCTAGTGTTTGTTACTATAACCTTAAAAAAAACTACATCTAGTTGACTTGATCCATAAGAAACTAGCAAAGGAGCAAAGGAGGGAACTTTATGTAGAATATGCAGGCAATAAGAAATATTGTAAGTTGTTTCATGCACAATCTTTTTTATCAGATGAACAACCTTTCTATATCTCCCTTTTTTATGTTTCAGTATCTCATTCTCTGCTTGTGCTTTTTTAATGTTGGATATAAGTGTTATTTGGAGTGTGTAGTTCTGGTCTCACCCAGATCAGCCATGTCTGTTAACTCTTTTTTATTCTTACATTATTCTAATCAAGATGTTCTTCTGAGTTAGGGAATTGAGGACATGTATAGTCACGCTGGCTGGAATGGTTGGAACATACCTGAATGTTTTGGTAAGGTTTTTGTTTGATATTTCCTCCATCCCAGTATAAATCTTCCCTCAACTATTAAACATCAATTCTTTACGTTCCACATGATTTACTAATTGAATAGATAATAATTTTGGTGAAGGCCTGTGGTCATGATTCTGAGAAAGATGTTATTGCCACTTATGTTTTTCTATATCCCTCATTCATATGAATATACATTGTAACACTTGACCCAGAGCTTTTAGGTATTTACTTCATGTCTGCTGTCCAATTCAGGCACTTTCGCTGCTGTTCCTTTTGTTCGCCAGCTGGTTAGCATATGTCACATTTGAAGACACTGAACAGGGAAAGATCGTGTTTTATTCCTTTGGTGCCACTCTGTATCAAATGTTTGTGCTTTTCACCACATCTAACAATCCTGATGTATGGATTCCTGCTTACAAGTAAGTTGGCATTTTCAGAAGCAAATTTTTTGTTTTTTTCCTTCAACCGTAGCAGAGTAGTAACCTGTTCTTGCTATATCTGAATATTACACCTGTTGTGAAGTTTTCGATGTTTTATTGTCATTTGTCTTTTAAACAGGTAGTCAAAAGGATCATGTCGAATAAGACTTGTTACCGTCTCTTCCTGAGTTCTAATGTGATGCTTGTTTTTGAACAGGAAGTCCCGCTGGTCATGCCTGTTTTTTGTTGTTTATGTGCTGTTGGGTGTTTACTTCCTCACAAATCTTATCCTTGCTGTTGTTTATGATAGCTTTAAAGCTCAGGTATCTAGTGTTTTGGTTGGTCATTTTGAAATGGATACTCACTTGTGTTATTTCGAATTTTCATCTTCAAAGCATTCTCCAGTAATGCTTTAACATGCTGGACATTTTAAAAAATTATATATTTTTTTACTAGCTTAATAAACCATATTTGTTACTATCTTAATAAACCACATCCTTCAAAGACTAAATCGCTTATTTGTTTTCTTGTAGCTTGCAAAGCAAGTCATTGAGATGGACACCATGAGGAAAGGTATCTTAGGAAAGGCATTCAGTCTCATTGATACTTATGTAAGTATATTTGGGTTAATAATTTCTACTTGGTAGGTTTCCTTTGTTGAGTTTCCATGATTCAGCAAATGTTTCCATGGAATTGGTTGATATAGGTCTACCAGAACCAATTTCAAATGCAAAAATCAGTACTTGACATGCCATGCCATGCTTGTCATTATTTATAACCAATCAAAACTTTGACAATTGGGGAGATTAGGTTGCCGGCCAAGGTTCTCCACTAACATATAAGGAAAAACAATGTGAGACCTAGTTAAAATGGGAGAAGAGGACAATAGGTGTGAGAGGTGGGATAGCAAACTTGTAGTGGAGAATTGATGAGAAGTAGATTGGAGGCATGCTGTAAAAGGAATGGAGAAGCATGAAGGATAACAATAGGAGTAAGGTAGATAAGAGGAGGACGAGAAAGGAAGCACAGAAGGAAGAATAAATCAGGAAGAGAAGAGGGGTGGTGATAGGAAACAAAGAGGGAGAATTTGAGGCATAGAGAGGCTAATATGAGTTTGAACCGCAATCTTTAAGGTTCCAAGACTCAGTTACCTGAACTTTCCAAGCTCATAATAACACTTACTAAAACTTACAGCCCAGGACCTGTTAAAGTTATTCCTCTTGTTTTAACTTATTGAACTCATGCCATTATTTTGAACGATGTAACTGCAAAGCCCTTTGACCCAAGCAAATAGTGATACAACATTAGTACTCACCTCTTTCTTCATTGTCAGACCATTGGTAACCTTCTGGTATCTGCGACAATCACAAGCTCCCTGAAGGTTATCTTGATCACTTGAGACCGCTATGACCACAATATAGCCTCTAAGATACTTTCTGAGATGTGTATTCTTCCTGAAGTCCATTGATAGCTTCTGTCTAGCCATCATTGATGATCACTGTAATTCATCTGGTTTTCTTTGGTTGATGTTTTTGTTCTTGATATTGTTTATGCTGAGTGAAGGATAAATCAAGGTCATGCTTTATGCATTCTTCAATAACATTGTTGCCCTCTTGCTTCCTCATTCTCCAGAATCTCCCTCCATATTGTTAGGAACATGGTACCAACAACGAAGAAGAAACAATCACAAACACACAAGATCTAACAAGGTTCGGAGATTTTCTCCTACTTCCATGGCTGCACACATGTTATTTTATTATTTCGAGAGAGTAACAATTACAAGAGATGAAGCCCTATTTATAGGATGAGATTTGGACAACCACCGACTTCAACTTTATTACAGAAAAACCCCTAGGACCTTTTGCGGATTGGATTGGCGCTCCTATCAAGTGCCACTTTTCTGTTGTATGTGTTTCCTGGGATTCCATACTTGGATGGTCAACAAGCATGATGTTTCTGCTCCTATGTCGATATAGATGATTGTATAGTTTCCAAATGAAGCTCATGTTCCTTCATAAGCTACTTTTTTTTGGGCCTCCGTGTTGCCATGTCTACTTCTATCAAACATGATAATAGGGCTGCAATTTGTATTACTGAGTATTCAGTATTCGAGGTTCAAACAAAGATTATCTGTTCATCTCTGTTTCACATACATCCATCCTATCTGTTTATTACATCTCCCCTAAGTAGTGCTATTCAACCTATGAGTGCTCGAGCTTCAAGCAAACACTCAGTTGATATAGATTAACTGTTAGCTGAGAAGGCGATTGTTGTATTTCATGATGCTTTTGAGCAGCACTTATAGTCTGTAATCTGAGATAAAGCAATTATCTTTTTGAATACTCAAAGAAAAGAGGCAGCATCTATAATTTAAAGAGATTGCTAGGCTGGATAGTATCTTCAACAGCCTCGAAAGCCCCCTTTTCCTTCTTCCCTTTGCACCCATGGTCCCACCATCTCCATACACCCAACCACACCTTCACCCCATTCACACACACCACTCTTCTCTTGTTACAGTTAGAACGAAAGCCTAACTAGGTTATACTGAAATATATAAAGTCATTCTGATCATAAAAAGCTGTTGCTTGCCAGTAATAGAACTGATTCCTCATCTCAGATATTACACTATCGATAAATGGGGCTGTGTGCTCTTATTGTTTGTATAATTGTGTATTATACAGTTCTACTTGCATCATATCCTTGTTTTAAGCATTTTTCTTGAATGTTAAAACTAGGGCTTTGCCTTGGAGCAGTATTGAGGAAAACCCTTATTTAATACTTTGCTTCCTTTTTTTGTTGCTCTATCACACATGGTCTTGTAATTAAGATCTGTGAAGGCTTTAACAAGAGAGTCAAAAGCTTGTATTGTGGAGTTGACAAATGTAGTAGTAGACCTAAAAAACCATGATAGGCATTGACAGGATATGCAATTGACACACGATGCACAAGATATGTACATACACACACAGTTTCATACACAAGTACACACGCACTAAGATCAGTGATGCTGGACAACCTTGTTGTAATAAGGTTTGGTCCGTTAACATGAAAATATTGTAGCATCCAACTATATCTATGACATATCTTATATAATGCACAATGGTCAGATTGCCTTGAACATGGAAAGATTTTCCTATAGGTACTAAATATTTGTATGCATGATCTAGTGCGACCCAAAACTGAGTCTGGTGAACATGTATTAAAATATTGCTCTTTCTTTTAAGATGGACAAATTTCTTGGCCTCAAAAGGTAGATTTTCACTTTGTAAGCTGTTGATAGAACCGTGCTATTTTTTCTTTGGCTACCTTTTTGTGTATTCTTCATGATGGAGAGATTGATAAGGGTGATGCATTTAAACATGATGTTTGAAATGTAGTACTTTGTGATTGCAAGACACCTCTGGAGTTGAAAGGAAAATATTATAAGACTAGCCATGCTTTATGGATCAGAGTGTTGGACAATTAAGAAACATGTACAAAAAGTTAGTGTAGCCGAAATGAGAATGCTAAGAAGGATGGCTGACAATACATTAAAAGATAGGAAAGAAATAAGTGTATTCATCGGAAGTAGAGGTGGCGCCAAATGGGGACAAGATGAGAGAAAATTGTGTTAGGCAACATAGACTAATGGATGCTTCCATAAGGAGGAGCAATAAGGTAGTTGTTAATGGAGCTGCTAGGACTAGATGTAGGCCTAGACGAACATGGTTTGAAGTTTTAAAGAAGCATATGATTTTTGTTAGTATTATAGAGGATATGGCCCTTAACAAGGCCGAATGTGGGAAGAGGATTCAAACGACCGACCCCCAAAAATTGGAATAAAGGCTTTGTTGTTGTTGTTGTTGTTGTTGTTGTTGTTTTTGTTTTTGTATTCCACAGAAACACTAGAAACTGTTGTGTCTTGTTGTTTAAATTTCATTCATGATAGCTCTCAGGTCATGAGTCTATTCATCTCTAACATTATTGATTATGATTATTTGCACACCAGAAGCATGAGTTTCTGAATAAAGAACAATGCATTCGTCTATTTGAGGAATTGAATAAGTACAGGTAACAACTACTTGCATTTCATAACACACACAATGTCATATTAGAGAGATTGTATTTCTCTTTTAACCGTAGCACCATAATTTATGAGAATTCTTTGTCTATGTAATTTGACATCATTTGAATGATATATACTTGTTCCTAATATGACATGGACAATGCTTTGTAATCTTGGATAATCAGTATGGTAATTTGTGAAATTTACTGGTGTTGCATATATAATGATTTTGCCTAGTAGATCCATTTAAGTGTATATTCGTAAATATTGTTAAATCATAAAGAAGTGGTAGAAATACACAGGTAAATAAATTTGAAGTAGAAAACACACAAGCACGGAAACACACAGATGTTATTTTGCATCATGGACACTTAAAAGGAGGATTATTTTTAAAAGTTGAAAGTTACTCTTTGAGATTCTTTTTTGAATTTCTACAAATGTGGTTCACCCATCCGATTGCATTTTGTGGGTAACCGGTTTAGCAAGAGAATCCACTTTAGGTGACAACGAATGGAAATTTGTCAATCAAGTACCGGAGGCGCACAACTAGCTATTCATGCCTTCTCAAGAATATAATAGGCGAACAACTATAAGGCAGACCGTTTAGAAGCTACCAATCATTAATAATGCAATATATTTAGCTACGTTCCCCAAGAAAGATGGAAGGTAGAAATAGCACTTCTAAGAACTGAAAGAAATTCTACAACTAGCAGAATCTGTATTCGTCATAGGCTATATAAAGTTGATTTCTCTACAATCTCCTCTTTAACACTACTGCTGATTTTATTTTTGAAGGGCTTTAGATCCATGCAGTAAATGAATACTGTAAAAGAAGTCCAAAATAGTTCCATATGAGATAGAATATGGAACTTTTTGTGCTTATATATGAGTGATTGAGTATCGTGTACATACATTTTTACATTGAGGCCCATGCATGCGACACATCTCGTGACAGATCCGCTGGCCTGGTTGTGACATAAAAGCTTCCAAATTTTAACTTTATTTTCAGTAAGATTGTTGATTTGACATATATATGGAGGACTTAAATAATTATAGAAATTTTCTTTCATGAATTAGTCACCGAGTTTATAAGAGAAATTATGAATTATGCTATGCTTTCATATTACCGTTTCTTAGAAATAGGTACACCCCTTCTTATTGTCCTCTAAACCTTTTTCTTCTTATGAAACTTCTAGTTGATCTTTAGTTTTTCTCCATTTATTATTCAATCTTCTAGCCTGTGAGTTGGTAAATCTTGTGCAGTGGCTCCATTCAGAAAACATCTACATCATTACGAGCCTTCTAAATCTGACTAAAATGAAAAATTCAATCATATCTAGGACTGAGAAGGATGAGGGAAAACCCATTCCATGTATAATAAAATCTTTATCTAAATGTAGTTATAATAAAATTGTTAGATGATTCATTATGTAATATTTGTTATACATGTCCTGTTCTCGTTCAATAAGGCAATATTTTTCTATTTGATGGCTACCCATTAACTATTCCTTGCTTATCTTGTGTTATTTAAAGATCTTTGCCAAAAATCTCGCGTGAAGATTTTGAATTGATATTCAATGAGCTTGATGACAGTGGTGATTTCAAAGTAAGATCATCCAGCCTTCCTCAATGTTTACTATCTGTGTATCTGCTTCCAAATTGTTTGAAATTTGTTGTTTTCTTGCTTTTGTTATACATAATGTCGTATTGAGAGGAACACTATAGTTATCACAACAAACATACATTTCTGTTTTCTCTGTTCATATTGCTTAAAGCTTTAAAATCGCCTAGAACCTATCAGTGTAGTCAAAGGCGCGCCTTGCTCCTAGGCGCCAGGGCAGCGCCTCAGGACACTCCAGGCGGGGCGCAATTCTTAAGGCGCACCTAAGGCGCGCCTTTTCCGAGCGCCTTGGAATAGCTAGCGCGCCTTGAAAATCTTGTGAAAACATAACATGTTTAGACTATTTTTTGAACTGTTGTACTGTTTTTAGACTGTTTTTTGAACTGTTGTATTTCTTCTTTTTACTGTTTTCTCTCTCAATCACTCAATTCAAAGTTATTGTAACCTAGACATGGGAGAATTTGAAGCACACATGTTTATCAATATAGAAATCCGATGTGAATATATATATATATATATATATATATATATATATATATATATATATTATTTTTGCGACTTATGTCGCTCGGACGCGTTCCTTAAGTGCGCCTTGCGCCTTGGGCGATTTGGACCATTTGCGCCTCGAGTGCGCCTTGCGCCTTTGACTACAACCTATCTTAATTTTTAAGAATTTGGCATGCAAAAAACTAACAAGTATTTTTAAACTAACCACCTCGATTGTCCTTTCCACTGTCCTTATTACAATTAATCTGGGATTTGAGATCCTCTTCCATGAACTTTTGAACTTTGAAGTTTAAGCTGTACCTACTTTGGTCTCGTTGCATTTGAAATTTGACCCAGGATTATTAATAGTAACAGAGCAGTAACCTTGTCTACTCTTTTCCCTTCAAAATTTTGTGTTCTTAATTGTCATACTCATAAGTTTGATAACCACTTTGATCAATTGACATCGACCATGTAAGTAATGGGAGAAAGAACTCAAACAATTGTAACAAGAGGGACATAACGCGATTTTCAATATTTGTACAAGTAATTTGTTTTAGTATATAAGAGTAATAAGAGAGAATAACAATTGACAAAGATACTCCACTTTCTAGTATTAGACATTGAATGTTCTTGCCTGCACCAAATGTTGGGAATATGTAGGCCTGTTAGCAGCAGCAACAAAAAAGAAGCCTTTATCCTAAATTTTCACATCAGCTATTTGAATCTTTTTCTTCCATTATCTCTGTTAAGGGCCAATAACAACCTGTTATACAAAGAAATTTCACCGTTCCTTCTGCCCACCGCAACGCTCTTTCTACGCACCGTAGTGCACCCAGCACATCTGCACACCCTTCTCTTTATTTCCATGGCATCTAGAGGATCAGTTGGTCTTTCAGCTAATCTTGGAATCTCAGTTCAGGATTAGCTTTCAGAGTCATCTATTTTCTGTTTACTTGCTTCAACCCCACACTTTAGGATCAAAAGGGACAACTCCTCTATTCCAACAAGTTTGCTTCCATATTCAGACGTAATTGGTCCAAAACACGTGCATTTCCATTTATGTTGAATGATGGCACCCACAGTTTAACAAATTCAAGACGTGGTTATAATTTACTCTTTACTTCTTCCTATGATGTAAATAAGAGTTTGATTTATGGATCTATATACTTTCCCTTGCCTGTTTACATGCGCTCATAAAGCGACTTCTGTGCATTATATGTAGGGCTTTCCTGGTTAAAAGTATGATTCAACATGATTAAACCAAGTGTGAGATTACCTCTTTTTATTGCAGCGTATTATTTGCTTTATGGCTTACAAAAATCATAAACAGCAGTAAATACAAAACCTTCATTGTAAGTTCTCGGGGTCGACACAAAAAATTCATTGACTGTTTACCAAAATTCTGAACTAATTTTATATACTTGTTAACTTACTGACTGTTTCTAATTGTAAAACAGCAATGACGGTTCCGTCCTAGTACATAATTATTTTAACTAGTACATAATTATTTAAAATTTGTTGTGAAATGAAACATCCTAGTACATAACTAATCAAATTTTGTTGTGAAATAATTTTGCAGCCCTGTATGCAACATTGAGATGAATGATGTATCTAATTGGCAAATAGTACAAAATTCTATTAGAAAATATTAGTGTTCAGGTTTAACCAAAGATCTCAATCTCTGCAAACTAGCTGACTATATTATATTAAACATGTTGGCACTACCAAGTCCAAAAAATATTCTCTCTTACCCTGTCATGTTTTCTTTTTCATTTGTTTCATCAACAGATTAATTTGGAAGAGTTCACTGATCTGTGCAACGCAATTGCACTGCGTTTCCAGAAGGAAGCCTCTGTAAGATATATTTGTTCCTTCAATAAATATTCGGATAATTTTGCCAATTGTGTACATATGAAGGATGCAATTGGAATTGTGCCTTCATGTGGATAGGTAGGAGTTATGAGGCTCTCATTTATGTGTAACACTTTGCATATGATTGCAGCCATCTTGGTTCGAAAGGTACCCTTCATTTTACCATTCACCTCATTGTAAAAGTCTGAAAGCTTTTGTGCGTAGCTCCACATTTGGATATATCATAGCCTTTGTGCTTATACTCAACTTTGTTGCAGTTGTCATCGAAACGACGGTAAATTCAAAATTGCTAATTTTTTATTCTCATTGTTTCATGTCTTTTATTGTATTTGTTATTTTTGAACTTCATATTATGTTTTAATAGTGTGATTCAAGATAAACTTCCTTGTGAGACTTCCATAAGTCATTATGGACCTCGAAAACAGATATTCTTTGACAGGTTTTTTATAGAACTCTCTCTCTATTCAGTAAGTTTGGGCCTACACTCATTAATACACACACACACACACACACACACACACAAATTCGAAGCTAAATGGGAAGAGGGAATTTGCCTCCCTCACTCTCAAACATATCGTATCCAGGTGATTTTTTTTACTACAGTTCTTTGTGATTATTTTATGAAGTAACATAAGGGTAAGAGTTCTTATAGTGTTTCTAGTGGAACTTATAAACATGTCACTAGTTTATTAGTGATTAAAAGATTCTGAGCATTCAGAGGTAAATCCTTGATCTTCTTTTATTGCCCGCAGATCAACCTGAAGGTGACCTTTTGAGGAAGTTGCTTAGCATTCTAGCAGCTTTCTGTCGATCCGTTTAGGGCAGGCAGTTTTAAAATTTTTTGCTCCTAAGTTTGCATATATCTCTGTTACACACATAAAACAACTCCTCTTGACCTTTTACCCTTTATTTTTTTTACTAACTTATATTATTTAATATTGCCTTGTCAGCTAGCAATATGGACTAAGAAATGTCTGCTGTGTGCTACAAGAGACTGAGAACTAGATGATGGATAGAGTAGTATGTAAAGATTGTAAAGTTATACTGGGAGAGAGCTTCAGTACTTAATGTAGGTTGATGGTCCCAGATATACTATTAGGAAATGGAGGAAAAATATTAGGATAGACAAGGGACTGAGACTTGTTGGTGAACCTAGAAAAGGGAAATTAGTACTATTTACGGATAAAATGATAAAGAAAGATGGAACGTATAAGGAAATACTAATGTAATGTGGCGTAATATATCAAATTGCATCAAGAAAGTAGAAAAAGAGGTTGTATTTGTTTCTAAAGGCAATGGTTGGACTTCTGCATAAAGTTGTTTGTAGAACTAGGAGTCTAAAATGTAATGAAGGAAAAAAAAAGAATTTCCTACAAAGACTGGAAAATGTGTGAAAATGAGAAAAAACTTTGAGAGAGATAAACTAGCAAAGAAGAAAGCTAAGCAAGAAGTTAGTGAAGCAAAATCAAAATTTATGGCCTATAGTTATTTGTATATGAGGTTAGAAATTGAGGGAGAAAAAGATATTTATATGCTTGTTGAGAGTAGGAGAATGAGGAGTAAAGACCTAGGTAATATTAAATGTTTCAAGAGTGAAGGCCAAAAGATATATCAATGAGAAATGGAGTTATTTTGAAGTTATTTGATAAGAGCAACCTAGAAGAGCTTAATTTAGATACAGGGTTAGTTCGCGATATATCATATTGCTATTGTTGTAAGATCAAAATTTATGAAGTTAAGGATGCTTTGAAGAGAATGAAAAATGGAAAAGAGGTAGGACTTGATGATATTCCTATGAAGGTTTTGAAATGGTTAGGAGAGAAAGGATTTAGGTGGATGGCTAGTTTATTCAATCAACTCTTGAGGACTAAGAAGATGCCCAATGAATGGAGAACTAGTATTATACTACCGTATATAAAATAAGGGAGATATTCAAAGTTTGTAATAATTATCTAGGAGTTAAGTTAATGAGCTATATCATGAAACTGTAAGATAAATTGAGCAAAGATTAAGAAGAGACCATAATTTCAGATAATCAATTTGGTTATGCCAGGGAGATGTACTATTATAGCCATTTACTTATTAAGGAGAGTAATGAAAATATTTAAAGAGAGAAAGTGATTCACATATGATTTTTATTGACTTAAAGAAAGCTTATGATGGAGTTTAGGGAGATAATGTGGTAGGCTGTGGAGAAAAAAGTGAGTTCCTAGTAGCTATATTGAAACTATTAAGCATATGTATGATGGGTTAAGACGACCATGCAAACAATTGGAGGAATTTGTAAACCATAACATGTTACCATTGGGTTACATGAAGGACCAACATTAAGTCCTTAGCTTTTCACACTACTAATGGATCAAAATACTAGGCATATCCAACAAGAAGTTCCATCTTGTATGAGTTTTCTGATGATATTGTGTTGGCTAATGAGACTGAAAAAAGTTTAGATGTTAAAAAGAAGTGTAGAGGGAAACCTTGGAATGTAAGGGTTTTGAAATTAATATGACAAAAGCAGAGTATATGAAATGTAACTTCAACCAAAAGGCCCAAAAAAAATGAGGGGGTATATATAGGTGGGCAAGAGATACCTAGGAGTGATATTTTTCAATATTTGAGATTAATCATATATCGTGATGGAGAAATTGAGAATGATGTTATGCATAGAATTAGGACATGATGGTTGAAATTGAGGAGTAATTTTAGAATAGTTTATGATCGAAAGATACCTTTGAAATTGAAATGAAGATTCTATAAGATGACTATAAGACCCGCTATGCTTTATGGATGGGAGTATTGGGAAATCAAAAACCAACATGTCTAAAAAATTAGTATAGCCGAGATAAAAAAAAGAGAATGCTAAGATGCATGAGTGGCACCACATTAAAAGATAGGATTAGAAGTTGAAATCCAGAGAGAACTTTTAATTTATTGATGCGTATAAAACATGAGAAGCCTTGATATATTTATAGGAGCAAGTCATGACATCCTCATTTAGTCTAGACGATGTGGGACTAAAGTGAGGTATACATTAATAGTTAAGTGACACTTTCCCGCAAGATGGAGCATAGATATCAATCATTCTCAGCTTAGATAAGAGTCGAGCAATAGTTTGTGAGGATATCAGCCAGCAGAGCTAAAGAAGATGTGATGTAGGGCAACTTTTTTCTATCACTTTCTTTCGAATAAAGTGACAGTCCATCTTGATATGCTTAGTCCTTTCATGAAAGTCTTTATCCTCAACAATGTGGATCGCAGACTTATTGTCACAGTAGAGAGAAGCTCGAGAAAATGGGCGACTCCAAGATCTGTAAGGAGTAAGTTGAGCCAAATCAACTCAGAGACAATTCTATATTCGGCCTCATCAGAAGAACGAGCAACTATATTATGCTTCTTATTCCATGTAACTAAATTGTCTCCCAAGAACACAAGGTAACTAATGGTAGGGTAGAACGACGATCATCAACTGATCCAGCAAAATCAACATCTACAAAGGATGTTAGCGACATTGTAGAAGGTTAGTAAAGTAGGCCATGTCTAGGTGTTCCTTTTATGTAGCGGAGAATCCTTTCAACAACCTAAAGATGAGAGATCAAAGAATTTTGCATATACTTTCTTACCATTATTCACAACGTAGGCAATGTCTGGACGGTTGACTGTAAGATAAATGGGCTTTTCAACCAATAGTCTATAACGTCCTAAGTCAGAGAAGGATATGACGGAGTGCTCAAAGTGGATATTTGACGATAGAATTCATAGGTGTGTTTACTGGTCTGTAACCTAGAAATCGTGTCTCAGATAGAAGATCCAATATATATTTGCACTGAAAAAGGTGCAATCCTCCAGAATTTTGTGATACCTTAGTACTTAGAGAGTATTTTGATGGCCTAAGATCTTTTGTATAAAAATGAGAGACTAAGGGTTCTTTCACCTTGAAAATGTTAGAATAATCATCTCCGGTGATAATTATGTCTTTCACATAAACAAATTAGATGACTATTTTCTGAGACCTCTGATGTGTAAATAAGGTCATATCTGAGCTGCTACGAACAATTCCAATATGTTGTAAGACCCTGCCGAATTTGTCAAAGCATGCACGTTGTGACAGTATCAAACCCTACTAGGACTTCTCTAGGAGATATACCATAGACTCCCCCGGTCGCTTAAAGCCTGGAGGCTGTCGTATAAAAATTGTCTCCGAAAGATCGCCATTGAGGAATGCATTCTTTAGTTATAACAGTGAAGAGCCAATTCTTGGAAACTGCCAAAGATCGAAGAACTCGAACATAAGTCAACTTAGCAACAAGTGAAAAAAATCTCAATATAGTTCAACCCATACTATTGGATAAAGCCCTTACCCACTAAACGAGCTCTGAGCTGATCAACCGAGCCGTCTGCATTTTGTTTAACAATAAATATCCACTTATATCCGACTACCTTTTCACCTGAGGGCCAGGGTATCAAAGTCTAAATCTAATTAGACTGTACTACATCAAGTTCCTCAATCATAGCAATATGCCTTTCTGGATATTGAAGTGCTTCATGAACAGAGAAGAAATAGTGATTGCAACCAAAGAAGAAATAAATGTATGCCAGGATGGACTCAAATAGTGATAATAAACGAAGTTAGAATAAGATGGACAGTAGTACAAGAGTGCTTACCCTTGCGAAGAGCAATAGGAAGAGATAAACCTTAAAGTTAGTGAAGGTAGAGGAGTAAGAACATAAGGTTGCACTGTAGTACATAGAAAAAAAATCATCAGTCATAAAAAAATCATCAGTCACCTCAATAGGAATGACCTTGTCCCGACGCCTATACACCATGGGAATGAGAATCAAAGACATAGACCTAGGAGAGAGGAGAAATATGTGTATCAAGTTCAGAGGAAGAAATAAGAGAAACATGAATCATGGACAAAGAAAATGAAGATGGTGTATCGGAAGCGAAATATGCATGATCCTCAAGAAAAGTAACATCATAAGAGACGAGCACCTTAGAAGTAGTGGGATCAAACAAACATACTCATTTCTTGTTCGAGAATAACCAATAAATATCATATATGTAGCTCGCATATCAAGTTTATCCACCTGAAGTCCAAGATAATGATCATAACAAAGACAACAAAAAATCTTTGGAGCAACATGAAAGGATTTATCCTACGGAAAGATGATAGAAAAAGAAGGTGATTTGTTCTCAAGGACACGAGAGGGCAAGCGGTTTATATAAAAACAAGCAGCTAAGATTATAAAATTTTATATTTTCTTGGAAACATTTATATAAATGAGGAGAGAGCGGGCTACCTCCAGAAAGTGTCTATTATTACGTTCCGCAATACCATTTTGCTGAGGAGTATACAAACATAAAGTCACATGAAGTATGCCATCAGTTTTACATAATGCTTGAAACTCCTTACTTACATAATCGTTAGCATTATCAGAACGAAGAACCTTGATACAAACATCAGAATAATTAGAAATTTAAGTTACAAAGATTTGAAAAGCAGACAAAAGATTGGACCTAGAACGAAGAAGATATAACCATGCCATGCTCGAGTGTTCATCAATAAAAGTGACAAAATATTTATAGCCATGCACACTCTAAAAGTTGAAGGGACCCTAAATATCACTATGAAACATAGTTTATAGTATCAACTGATACCGATTCGATACGACCGATGTCGATGCGGTTTTGCATGCCCCGATCCGATGCCGACAAATATCCAATACTGACTGATAACGGCATTGCGGGTCTCTTTTTCAGTCAATTCTGCAAAGGAAATTGAACGAAAAAGACAAATAAGCAAGTGTGTAGAAACATAGTAAGATTGTAAAACATGTAAAGAATAAAACTTGTTTATCGCATCTAAACCAACTGACAAGGGTGACTACTATCTCATTCAATTTCAAAACTACTAAGAAACTACGCTGAAAATACTTATAATTATGCCTAAATGTATAAAATATACTTTCTAAAATGTTGATAATTTGTTAATAATTATTTGATTTTTGATACCAAACAATTCGATACTCCGATTCGAAACTGTCGATATTTTTGATCCCGATACTATAGGAATGCTCCAATACTGCAAATCTTGCTATGAACTAGTGTTCTAAATGACGGTCGAGGCGGCCGCCTAGGCACGATGTAGCCACTTTTTGTACCGTTTTTGCCGTAGGCAGTGGAATAGGCGGCCGATGACAGTTTGACGGTGTAGGCGGACACCTATCTCGAAAAAAAAGATGTAAATTTTATATAAAAAAGAAAAAAATTGAAAGAAGAGGGTATGCCACATATTCTGGACTTTGAACGCTCTTTATTCTAATTTATAACTAATATTAGTTAGGTGAATCCAATTCCATATTCTGCACCGAAGACATTGTTAGTCTCAATAAACTTGAAATCCTCGAAATTACAAATAACTAACTTCAGTTTCTTGAAATTTTTATTTAGTGTTTACATACATAGACATGATGTCATACACACATAGGCAAGATGCATTAGACGCCTAGGCGGTAGGCATACCCTCTCTGCCGCCCACCCACCTACCACTATTTAGAATCTTGCTATGAACCGAAGCAAAGGGTGAATCATGTTGTTATGAACAAGATGAAAAAAGGAGCAATAATGCTTCCCAAGAATACATGACTCACAACTAAATTCAGATAATGATAAATTAAATAACATAGTACATAAGGAAGATGATAGAGGATGCCCAAGTTTCGTATGCCATTAAATGGAAGGAGCGTCTATTGACATACTGGGCAGATGATCTACGTAGTAAAAGCCACTATGTTGAATATATTCATGCTCCTACCAATCCGTTGCTTCGTCAAAAGTTTCTGTATCACAAATATGAATAAAATGTTGCTGAATAATTAGAATCATGCATAAGCTGACGAATAGATAATACGTTATGATGCAACGATGGAACATTGAGAATATTTTTAAATGTAAAGACAGAGTAAGCGATAAATTACTAGCACCAGAAACATGTGTAGTAGTATCGTCATCCGTAGAAATGAATTTGTGAGCGCTAGAAGCAAAAATTAAGGTCCCATCATGAGACATGATTCAAGGCGCTGTAATCAGTGACCCACGAATGAGAGTGAGAAAAGAAAGAGATACCCGATGGTGTAGAGAAATTAGCAGGAGGTACATAGGAGAGGATTCGACGCAACTGACCCTATTAATCATTGAAAAATGACATCTGGCCTAGGTGGAGAAGACGGAGGAGCAGTAGTAGGGGCATATGCTTATCTGGCAGTAGGTGTATCATCCAAGGTTCAAAGTATCGGTATCGGAATCGGTATCGGACCATTCCTATGAGTATCGGGATCGGCGGTATCATTAGTATCGGCGGTTTCGGATCGGAGTATCGGATTTTTTGGTATCGGAAAGCAAACAACTATTAGTAAATTATTAACATTTTAGAGAATATATTTTATACATTTATGCATAATTTAAAGTATTTCCAGTATTGTTTCTTAGTATTTTTGATATTGAATGAAATAGTAGTCATCCTTGTCGATTGATTTATATGCGATAGATAAATTTTCCTCTTTTATATGTTTTTACAACCTTACTATGCTTTTACACCCTTGCTAATTGGTTTTTTAATTCAATATTTTTTGCCGAATTGACCGGAAAAGAGACCTCTAATGTCGGTATCGGTCAGTATCGGATATCGGTCGGTATCGGATCGGGACATGCCAAACTGTATCGGTATCGGCCGTATCGGATCGGTATCGGCCGATACTTTAAACTATGGTATCATCAGGGTAACCATGTTTCTCCCAACATTAGTCCTCGTGATGGTTAGTTCCCCAAGAATAAGAACAATATAGACGACCACGGTCGACGCGTTATCGTCCTTGTCCTCAGGAACCTCGACCTCAAGCAGATAAAGGAGGGTGCCCATGAGCAATACCTCGACCTCCAAGAAAAAATCAAAAGTGTTTCGTCTATATTGACCTCAAGCAGATAAAGTGACCACCACGACTCTGGCCGCGGGTAGCAAGGACAGTTGATAGCTACTTGACCAAGGTAAAAGATGGTGTAGTTACACGATAAACCGTCGGCAGGACATTCATCAGAGGAGGAGAGTTGTGCTAAAAGAGAACTAATGAGCGGACACCCTCGAAAGTAGATGGTAACTGAGCCAAGAGAAGGATCTCAACAAAGGCCTTTCGTTATTGGCGAGTAACAATGGGATTAAAGATTGGCTGAAAGACATTCCATTGTTTAAGAAGACTGCTTAAGAGGACATCAAAGTCCTACAAATCTTTTCTAGGTGTGGTTGTATTGAAGATGTGAACTATGTCATAAAGTTTTTGAAGATTGTTTTGAGACAAGTATAGGGACTAAAGATGCGTTTAATTTTTTTTGACAATTTTCTGAGACATAATATAGTTATAGCAATGAGCATCCAGAGTTATACAACCAAACAATTGTCTTGTTGTCATTCTGAAAGACTGAAACCAAGAAGCATACTAGAGATCCTTGGAGTTCGCTGGTAACTCCGTCAAGTGATGATGAAGGCATATGTTGTTTAAAACAATTTCTACAACATTGGACCATCAATTAATTTTTTGTGCCGGAGAGAGATCGTGGTGAGTTGTAAATTTGTCTTGAAGTCAATTGAAGAGAAAAAAGCATCAACTTGAACACTTAATGTCGTCGTCGGATGCCATAATCAAAGGCACACAAGATCAGCGCGTACAATGAAGCTAGTGTTGTAGTTTCATTGTACGCGTTGGTTGTAGCATCGCTGTAAGAGGGCGTCTTAGCCTTTTAAGATGTTGCATCTGTAGCTCTGTGGGTGCTCGTGTTAGCTTTAGCTCCGCCAGATGCTATTTTAAATCTAGCCTCGTCGTGACTGATCCCGAAGGGTTAACTTCGTCAGAGGCTATATTAACTTCACCAAAAGTTGTAGTAGCTTCGTCGAATGTTGTAGTAGCTTCGTCGTAAAGCTAACGTAAACGTCTGGTTCCCAAGTTCAACGAGCCACATGGGGTGGGGGGCTAGGGGCGAGCGTTCGGTTTCATCCAAACCGAAATAGTCAAAATCAAATAAATCGAACTTCTAAAAATTTAAAACCGAAACCGAAATTAGCCATAACCGATAATCGATTTGGTTTATTCGGTTATATTTGTTATTAATGGGTCGGACCCAAAGTTTGAATTGTGATTAAATTATATTAAAATTTTTTTATTCGTTTGTTGTATTTCAGAGTTGGGTCCAAAGTTGAACTACTTATTAAATTATCAAAGTTGAACATTAAAATACATACATAGAAATGTTATTTTTTAAAAAATACACAAAAAATTACACATTTTTAATCATAAAACATGCATAGAGTTGAGGGTTATTATACGACTACGTAAGTCATATTCGGTTTTCGGTTTTGGACTGAAACCCGAAAACGAAAAAGTAATTTTAGTATTTTCAAAACCGAAATCGAACCAATTTTTCTCTCCAAACTGAACTGAATCTCTTATTCGGTTTGGTTCTTGGTCCAAAACCGAATAATGCTCACCTCTATGGGTGGCGACAGTGTTGGAGGGTGGGGGCTAGCTTTTTTTTATTAGTTAGGATTCTCTCCAAATTTTTATATCCCTGGTACCATAAAATTTAGAAAGAAGTTTTAGTTTATTGATGTGTATAAAACATGAGAAGCCTTGGTATATTTATAGGAGCAAGTCATAGCATCCTCCTTTAGCTCAGGCGATGTAGGACTAAAGTGAGGTATACAATAATAGTTAACTAACATAATTAATTTGTGGGAAGTAAGAGATGGCATTGATTGAGTACAATATGAGAGAAAATCGTCTTAGGTAGTTTGTACATGTATAGAACAGACCAATAGATGCTCCAATAAGGATTTTCTTTTATATTGTACTAAAACAATACAATCTCTTATTTCCCACAAATTCATATGGTTTTGTTAAAATTACAAAGTCTACAAGTGGGACCTAAAGAAACATGGATTGAAGTTTTAAAGGATATGGTTTTGTTAATATTACAAAGTACATGATCCTTAACAGAGCTGAATGCAAGAAAATGATTGAGACATCCACTCGAAAAATTTGGACTAAAGGCTCTATTGTTGTTTCATTATTACTACCCTTATTATTGGGGGTATTATGGTCTTTTCGCGTTTATTGTCAGGGCCAACTTGAAAAAATTGTGATAGTTCATGGTATTCAAGTAAAAAAATAAAGTTCAAGATATTTAGTTGATAAAAAATAGTACGAGGTAATAAAATGAATATAAAAACAGATAGCACAAGGTATCAAACTATCAATTGAAAATTAGCCATAATAATATATACAGGTTTAATGAGGTTTCTTGGATTTCACTCCAAAGTTCACCCATGTTTCAAGAAACTTAGGTGTTAGTGGGGCTGCCTACCACTTTCTAAACCTTCCATGAGGTTTCATATGACCAAATAGATAAAACTTAATTAATCTTGTTTGGTTCTTTGAGGTTCCGACATTTCATGAGAGGTTTCTTGTGGTAAACACACTTATGGTCACATGTTTAAGAACCTCTTTTCCAGTTAGTTACTCTACAAGAAGGCAACAACCTCCGGACATGGGTGGAGATTGAGGGTTAAATTAATCCGATTGCTGAAAATACGCATTAGTGCCAATGAACTCATTTTATGTTAGTTGAGGAGATGAGATGTCCTATCATGCAATACAAAGGGAGAGAAGAAAAGGCAGGACAACACTTTATGACCTCTGATGAGATGATCAAAGATGTAAGCTCAATTTTGCCGGATATTTGTAATTTTGTACTGGAGTTTGGCTTTCAAATGGGAAGTTGGAAAGAAAGAGTATATAAAAGGAGGCCTATCTTGCATAGACATGATACAATGTTGTATGAAATGAATACGCAGCATGGACATGACACCAATGTTGAAATATCTATTTATTTACTCTCTTAGACACACACATGGCACTGATGTTGGCATGTCCATACTTCTGTGAAGGGGGCTGTTGGGGGGGTGGGGGTGGGGGGGGGGGGGGGGGGGGGGGGGGAGGGGGAGGAGATGGTATCATTGGTTATCATCCTAGTGTTGGGTCAGCTACAGAGCATGGGAAAGCTCCAAAATAGAACTGACAACGTTTTATTGACAGAAAGCTCCACAATAGAATTGACAACGTTTTATGACCAACAACTAACCTGGTGTGAACCCTCTCAGCTGCTGCCAAAATTCTTAGCCGAGGTAGCTAGGCTTTAGAGTTTAGACATAAGAACTAAGTAGTCAATTGGAAAGGTATACTTTTGTCAAGAAATAAACTCATGCAGAAATGCTAAGATAAAAATCCAATAATGGCTAGGAGATACCAAAGAGGGATAGTTTTGGTTATTTTGACTCGATCGTCCATCATGATGAAGAGAATTAGAAAACCCGTATAACTAGTACAAGATAGTTCATCAAGAGGAAGAGAACGAGAAACTATTCCTATAACTAGTACAAGAAGTTGTGGAGGAGCGATTCTTGAGTTCTTTGTGATTGTAAGATACCCTTGAGATTGCAAGGAAACTATGAAGAAGATAATAAGAACAACCGTGCATTATGAGTCAAAATGTTGGGCAATGAAAAAACATGTTCACAATGCACGTAGAGATGGATTTTTTTTTAGATAATAAATGCATGCATGCGTGAGAAGTTGAGATATTATCAATTGAGCATACTATTTGAGCTGGTTTGAACATGTGCAACATCGAACTATAGATGCACCGATTCGTACTAGTGAAAGGTTATTTGTTAAAGGAGCTGCTAGATCTTGGGTTTGAACTCTGCTTACACGTGGATTGAGACCTTGAAATTGATAGGCTTTTTCTAGTTTTGGAGAGGAAATTGACACAAAAGAATGCTAAATGGATCTAGGACGCCAAAATACCAAAATTTTGGGATCAACGCTTGGTTACACTGTTACAGTAGCCGTTGTTGACGAACTAAAGATCATTTCCCAAGTTCTCTAGACTCAATATTTTAAAAGGCGTGAGGCGCACTCGAGACGCTACGTCCATCTGCAGCCTAGGTGCGAGGCGTTGTCTTTGGCGAAGCAAGGTAAAAAACTAAAAATTTGTAGAACTTTTTAAATAACGTAGTTAAAAAACTCACATTATATCTGATCAATTCATAACACCATTAAAGAATGAAAAATTGTCTAATCAATTCATAACCCTACTATAAAATCAACAACTAATAGTTAAACATCGTCAAAACTCAAAAGAAACTGTCACAAGTTACTATTAATAGAAATTGACAAAACCATAAAGGTCATAATCATCCATATTACTATCTTCATCACTAACACAACCAACAATTTTGTATCCTTTATCATCATCATCATCAAATACAAAACCTATTAACTACAATAGAAATATTAGTTCCAGATTGGTTGGTTCATTTGATACATTTGATAGTGTTTCTATCATTCAGATCTAGTTTGAGATAATATTTTTAACCAGGATCTTGTTTTGATGGACTTAACAACATCAAAGTCATGGTAGAAAACCTATTACTGGCGATAGATAGATTAGTTGAATTATTATATACATTAAAATACTAAAACATATCTATATAAAAACACTAATTTAATGAGCATCGTGTGCGAGATGCACCTCAAAAGTAGGTGTTGCCGTATAAGGCACACACATTAAAAGTGGGTATGAGGTGTGCATTAAAAGTGGGTATGAGGTGTGCATTAAAAGTAGGTAGGAGGTGTGCCTTAGTGAGCCTAGGTGAATGAGTCTTGTCTTACAGAAAATGAGGCACAAGTGTGAGCCTCGAGCTTGAGGCACGCTGAGGCGCGAGCCTGACCAGCTTTTTAAAACACTGCATAGACTATATAAGAGTCTAGACGAAGAGAGAATTTAATAGTATGATACAATTTGCTGTAGGAAATTACATTAATCTCTATGGGGCGCTAAGGGCCAGTTTGGTTTCCATTTGAACTGGAAATACTCCATTTCAAATCGCAAACGCCAAATGGTGCTCTTACGAGCGATTGGGCTTTATTGTTTTCGGCCAATTTTGTATGGTGAAAACGACAGTTTCTCATTTTGGCCAAAATTCTGATACAAACGGTAAATGCCCCATTTAAAATGGGAATGAAACTAGCCTTATGTTAGTAAGAGGAAAAAAAGGTAGATTCCTGAGGTTTAAAGGAATCCCTAAGGTATATGTTCTTCTGACTTGAACCTCGGGTTATGATTTTCTTCGAGATAGAAAAATTTAAGATAGTAACAATGTTAAAACATATACATTTTACAAGGTCATATAGGAAAGAAACTTCTTTCAATCATACTACAATACTCTTACTAGGTGTAGAAGTTACTAGGAGTAGAAGTTACAGACATTCAACAATATCTTTTGTGAATAGTGGACTTTGGTCATAATGCTAAAATGATAGCTACATGAACACCATGTGTATAACATTTTAAAGGATAAACGCTTGTGCAAACAAGTGAGGCTAGGTTTTTAAAGAAATATTTGAATGATCTAATAGTGATTCCTTATTTACTGCCATAAAGCTGTAAATAACTTGGTTCTGTGACTTCTGTCATCGTTTTGGTCATGTTCGTTTTTCTTCTTAAAAAAGTTACAGCTCATGCAGTTGGGAGTTGAACCAGAAATTATCTGAGGATCTGTTCATATCGAAAAGTCTTAATGCTTATTCTAGATTCTTCGACTTCTATATTTTATTGATATTATAATCATTACTGATTGACTTCCAAAAACACTGTTATGGTAGCCTATAATAATTTAAATAACGTATTTCTCTTATTTCTGTTAAGCACAAGACTCGCAGTATGGGTATCGAAATTGGTTTCGGACCCCTAGTGAGTATCGCTATCGGCGTTTTTGGACCGAAGTTTTTGAGTTCTTCGTTTTGGAAAGCCAAAAATAACGAGTTGTTTTTAAAAACTACAAAATATTTGATACGATACTACTGATACGCATCTTGTTGCATTTATTGAAACTTGTTTATTTGTCTGTTGCAGCTTGATATACAGAACAGTTCTGCACAGAGCTTATGGCAGACAGTTGAGTTCTGCCTTGGTAAGTTTATAATGTACTTCTAAGAATATTATCATTTTCTTGTTTGTTTTTCTGACAATTCTATGTTTTTGACATTATTTTTTAGGCATTTTATCATATGTAGGTTCTGTTTTACAGCACAATTGGTGTTATTCATTCCTCCATTTTTATTTTCTTTGAATAGCAAAATCACTTTCCATTCCTTATGCTCACACTTAGCCATAATGACACTTGATATATACAAATTACAAAAAAAAATCTAGAAAATGCAAAGAGTGTAACTTAATGAAGTAGAAAGTTACTGCTTTTGAGGTAAGATGTGAAGCAAGGGTGGATCGAGTTGATGGAACATAGCAAAGAATGCTCATTAAAAACTCTTATTGTTTAAATAAATTTGGAAATAGACAAAAAAAACTATGACAGCATGTGTTATATAAATTGCATGTCTAAACCAAACAAGCCTTTTATGATAGATCCTACCTGTCCAATTAACCCTTTAAAAGGTATGAAACATAAGATGTATATAATGATATCTGGCTGCATTCTCAGTTATATGAATTCTCACATGATGAGAGCTTGGCATGGCAACCGCTGGCCTTACAGGGTGATCATCCTTACACTGGTTTGCAACTAAGTACGAGTATTGCTTGTCTTTTATATATTTCATAGTTCTAGCTCTGCTAAAACTTGAGTGAAGTCGAACATTGTGTAAGAAAATTAGAAGTTCATATATATTGAAGTGAATTTGGAGATCTCACATTGTGATATGGGAAGTAATAGTGAAGAAAATTGATGTATAATATGTACATTTCTACATTCCAGCTAATTGTTAGGGGTTTATGGCTATTGTACACATGTGCAACTTGTCTGAATGCTCTAGGGCTTAGGCGTAGAAAATCAAAATTTGAAGTGTTTGAGAATCACTTTAGATGCTATCTAAAGTGCAGTTAAACCTGGATGACAGTAAAAGGAAGTGAATGTCATGTCTTCAGGAGTGCTTAATAAAAGGCTAGGTAATTTAAGACCCTGGTTGGTTTATCTTCGTCCATAGAAGTTCTTTGCTACTAATGCAATAACTTGGCTAGATGAATATACCTGTGTATGGGACATTGCCATTGTCATTTGATGATGATGTTCCCTAGCTACTGCAATCATAATGATTGCTTGTCTCTAAAATAATCCTACAGAGGAGTGACCTAACAAGTAGAAAGTAGAAACTAGGTATAGAAGGATAAAATGGCAACACGTTATAATCTGTTCCCCCTTGACGTCAACAACATTAAGAGGGCCAGTAGCAACTAATATTTGAAAGAAAGAACATCCAATACCTTGAACCTGCTGGTTGAAACTTGAGACCTTAGCTCACAGTCATACATTTATTGTGTTGTACTATGTAGTCTTAACTTGAAGGCAGTTCAAATGGTTAATTTTCAAGATTGAAGCTTTCGATAGTTTGTCAAACCCCCAATCGCTATTGAACTGGATGGAGTGATTTCACAATGATTGAACTAGAAGGTACTATTTGTTTAATAAATCACACAAAAGTTTAATTGACACCATGTGTATATTTTTTCTTCATATTATAACAGAGACTAAGAGGAGGAATGTAGAGAAAATTCGGCACAAATTTGAATTTGCAAAATATTCTGTTACTTTTACTTCAAGATGGAGTAGGTTATCAATGTGAACCCAAGAGTCTTGTGATCCCTGCAAAAGTGAGCGAAGGTAGTAGAAATCACAGTTTAACACATGCATTCCAATCCGAGTTACGCTCATCCAAAACTGGAACTGTTGATGGAGTTTTCAGGTCAAATGAAAACTTCTAGAAATTAAACTTCCAGATATTCGTATGTACAAGGTTTCGTCTGATTTGGATGTTTAGTTGGTCAAAACAAGGGTGCAAAATAGAAATGGCAGAAACCCATAGCTGAGAGTTCATGGGTGGCTTAAACCGCCTAGTTTCAGCCCGGTCTCTGGTTGGGTGCGGCAGTGTCAGTTAGGGGTGGCCACAAGGTTCCAGATAGCGGATAGTGGTTAGATAGCGGTTGGAGCTGTTATAAAAGATATATCAGATGATATATCATATTAGGTTATGGCATGTATTACATGTAATAAAGAATCACTTCAAATGTGATACATATAATAAAGGTATAATTACATTTTGCAAACTGTCAAAAAAAGTTCTAACACGTAGTAGCATCATGACCTAAAGGAGATGGCTCTAGTACTAAAAATGGAGAGTATTTAATGGCTAAAGCATCACATCCATATACTATATTATATATTATGTTGCATTTTCTTTTATATAGCTTCTGATCAGTTTTTGGTGCGGCTATAAAGAACACCAACTATAGAAAGAAAGTTTGACTAAAATCAGTGTGCACATCTTCGAAAGTTGAGGTGACGAATGTTCCTGCCAATTGACAGAGTAGTTCCACTCTGGTTTCAGCAGCCATAATGTCAACTTTTGGTGCTGAGATACATAAATCTGTTGGACGTTTGTTGGAGTGCAGAAGATTGGTGGTCGTAGTGCAGAGTTTGGCAGCCAGAATCAGCAACTATTGGGAATAGACAAGCATAATCAGCAGCCAGCAGTCTGATTTAATCTACGCAGTTATTGGCGGCTGGCATACAGACAACCTGGACCTGCAACTGCTTTGTTTTCTAGTGAAGACAAATGATGATATCCATAGGCTGTGGCTACAGAGGGGAGCTTTGTGGATGACTTACATGCGGCTTGTTGTGGAAGGAGATTTGCAGTAGTAGCAAGTAAGCAAGAGGGAATTGTGTAGCAATAGTAAGTCTAGCAAGAGAGCAGCACATGATGACTAGTGGAGACAGTGAAGCATGGGGTTGTCAATTGAAGCTAATAGCGCTGAGGGAAACATGTTTGACTGCAAATTCGTGGGACATTTCAGATCTGATTGAGCGTGGTCTGATGGTGTTATTGGCAATCTGAGGCATGCAGAGATGCTAGCAATGAGCTCTGCCTTCATCTTGTCGCTTGGGTAGCCTCGTGGCACAGGGATTATCCTTTTTAGTTTATATATATATATATATATATATATATATATATATATATATATATATATATATTGTTAGAGTTATTATTGTTATTTACCTTATGAGGGTATAATATTAATTGTGGGTGTATTTATCATCATGCATATTAATATAAATACACATGAGATGCAACATAGGGTTTTAAGCCCTTGCACCCTCCTTTCTCATATTCTCTCTTTTCCTCCTTTTCTCTTTCTCTCCTCTCCAAACTCCACTTATATATATATATATATATATATATATATATATATATATATATATATATGTGTGTGTGTGTGTGTGTGTGTGTGTGTGTGTGTGTGTGTGGAAGGTAAAACTAGGATATCCGATATATAGAAGGAACCATAAAATGAATCTACAGGAGAGAATTTAGCAGTCTTTGGTGGAAAATGCTTCAAGAGAGAAAATTGAAAGAAATTACTAGTATTTGAACTGATATAATGAGTTATATTAAAAAATTGGCAAGCAAGACCTTTTGAGGACTTTTAGTTAATGAGTTAACTCTTGAAGATGTAAGTGGTGGAACAACAAAATTGAAAAAGTTTTTAAAGGTGGTTATCCTACTCAATTTGCGGAAATGTAGGAATTGGATGTGTTTGACAAATATTAAATAAGTTAACATCTAGCTTAGAAAGGATTGATGAGGCTAAGTGTAAAGCTTACAGAGATTTGTATAAGAAGCTAGAGACTTAGAAGAGAGATGTGTATTGACTTTGCTAAAATTAGAGAAAAATGAGTGAGAACACATGCATTTTTAAAACAAGGTGAAGATGATATAGTTCAAGTAAAATGTGAAAATGAAAGAAAGGTGGAGTCACCTACTGTTTATAAGCACAATATACAAGAATTGGATCTAGAGTCTAGGATCTGATTGGGGTTAAGCTAGGTATTCCAAGTGCTAAGTGAGTAGATAGTGATATTACCATTTTTATTCTGCTATTCGCCATAGGTCAGGATGTTGAAATTTACATAATTATGCATTATGTTTTCTGTTTTCCTACAAAGTTTGGTCGTATTTTCCTATGTTTCATGTTTCTGAATCCAGATCACGTAGAACAATCTATTGCAACTTCGATGTGTAACGGTTGTAAATTTGGATGTAGACAATCAGTCTTTGGTTCTGTAAATTTAGATTTTGGCTCTTTCTATGAAGTATTTTCATTGTCTATTCTCTGGTATATCATATATTGGATGGTAACATAATGCCTGTTGTCTTGTAGGTTGGATTTACGTGCTGGAAATGGCTCTAAAAATATTTTCATTTGGTTTTGATTCTTACTGGATGGATGGTCAAAACCGCTTTGATTTTATTGTGACATGGACCATAGGTGAGGAAATCAAGCGAAGTTGCCACTGGTTTTCTTGCTTTAGGCACCAAAAGTCATGCTTTTATAGTTAAGAACAGATTTACTCTTGCTGTGGCAACCAAACTTACAAGTATCATGGGATGATATTATGCAATTCAGAATTTTGTTGTGGGCACTCTGCACTCACTATTTTTCTCTATTTCTCACCAAAATTTTGCTTCATCAAAATTTTAAATCGTCCATGGTATTGGCACTTGTTTCAAAATAACAAAAAAGGAAACAGCTACAAGCTGTTGAGGATCAGCGACTTAGTGAACACATAGATAACTTGTTGAGTGATGTTGAGAGATGATTCAACAGCCTTAGTTTCATTTAGGGATAAGATAGTATATATACAACTCATAGGGAAACCCTAGAAGAGTCCAATAAGGAAGCCCGATGAGTGGGCTAGACTTAGATGATCTCTAATTTTAACACTCTCCCTCAAGCTGGAATATATGCATGATGCTTGCCCAACTTGGCCGGAAAGGAAGATGTCCAAGTTTGCAGGCTCTTGGTCTTTCATATTACATTGATTTCTTGCGACGATATATAATTGTACAGTGTAATGTTTTTTACTTTTTAGTTAATACTACTTTACATATCTAGTTATGTTTTTTAGGGATCTTTACTGGATAGTTATATGAATCTTAATACACTAAGGCAGTAAGGAATTCTTTAACTTCAAGTGATCTCTCTAGCCTATCCTTAATGCACTATGACCAATCTTCTGCATGTTTTAATAGTTTTTTTGTGTGTGTGTGTGTGTGTGTGTGTGTGATTACATATTCGGCGTGAATAATGACATTTTATCTCATCCATTGTTGTTTTAATGTTGCGCTGTGAATATAAGAGTAGCTCACATCCTTTTTTTTTGCAGTTATTGGAGAAGCAACAACTTTTTTCTTCTCCTCTCAGCTTCCTTTTCTTTCAAATGGAGAGTGGTATTAATGTTACTCTCTTCCTGCTTGAATATTATTTTTTATTCTTAATTATCCTTAACACAATTATGTAGATCCATCATATTCTTAATTGTCTTATAATAATTTGTTAAATTCTGTCACTAAAGCTAATGCTTTTAAATCAGTGTGTAATTGGTTGGACATTGATGTCGCTTGGCATTATTTTGTTCTATATTTGTCAATAGTTGATTGCTTTTACATTGTGCAATTTTCACTTGTGGTGTACATTTTGACCTGTTTGTTGGTAGTGCTGCAAACTTGAACTTGGAGTCAGTGTTGGAGAGTGTGATGTCTATGTTATTTAGGTTTTAAGCTTGATTCGTGCCGTCTTATAAAGGCATAATGCTACACCATATGGGTACTGAGCTGCTCTAAACAAAAAAGTACTACATCTAGGGTGCAATTTGGGCAGGATGGGTTGTGTTTAGAGTTGACCCTTATCCAACTCAATTCTGGTACCTTCCAACCTAAGCCAACTGACCTTCTCTTGAGATGCCTAACTCAGTCCCAACCTTGTCAGGTCAGCTTAGGCTTGGCTTCAGTTGCATTATGCTACTTTGGCATATTATCACGTTCTGGCTTTTAGGATGTTACCTATTATTTCTGCTGAAAGGATGCTTCTGTGGTGGAGATGTTGGCAATATAAATGTAATGGGTAAACTATTTGGAGAACCATACTTGGTTTAGATATGGCAAAAATTTCACCTAACTGGGAACGTCTAGCATATTTTTTCACAGTAGCAGGATCACTATAATTGATTCCATTGAGTTCGTCACCATATAACTTGATTTTTACCATGAAATTTTCTTGTCTTTCTCGAATTATGAGGAAAAAAAAACCGGGTCAAAAGAAAATGCTATTTTGGATTTTTATCAACAATTTGGGTTTCCTACTTGGACATTAAACCCATTTCATATGATGGGAGTTGCAGGAGTATTAGGATTCTGGATCGCGAGAAACTATTTGTTTTGATCTGTATTTTCTACCTATAATAGGGGTTGGTATTTATCCTGATTTCGTTCTCTCGCTAAATTAACGAGTTTTTGACTTCCGGGTATTTAACTGATCAATTAATTTCTAGCGTACTCTATTTTTCTTTGACAAATAATTCAACAGCCGTTGACGTTTTCCCATAATTATTCGGAAAATGAATAGATATAATGGAAAAAAGAGAGGAATGACTGCTTTAGTATTCCAACTCGGTACAAACGGCTTGTAGCAAATTTTTTCAGGAGTTTTGCATCATCATTTCCGCATTGTGCCACTACTAATGATACATGAAATAGATATTTATACATTCGAAGAGACCCTTCTACATTGTTTTTTTTAATTTTTTTTTACAATTCTATACTGAATTAACTTATTTCGAGCAATTAAATGTTCTGTGTTGACCTTTGTGATGAAATATATCTACTCGATGCATATTATTGGTGTGTGCAGAAATTATATGCTTAATCATAGGGATGCAATTGGGCTGAGTCAAGTTTGGCATGCTCAAGTTCAGCTCATTTATGGCTAGAACGAGTTGAGCTTGATAACTGCATTCAAGCTTGAGCTCAAGTAGGCTCACGAGCTGCTAGGCTTGCGAACTGCTCGAGCTCGAGTCAAATTGGAGTCCAGCTCAAGTGTACTGTACATGAAAATATGAAAGGAAAATCCCAAAGCCCATTAGGCTGTGTGTTGGGCTTGTTCTGTATCAAGCATTGGCAATTTCAGTTTTGGGCTGTTGCTGGGCTTGTATCTATTTTGAAGAAAAAAAATTAGTATATAAAAGTTGAGCTAAGTTGAGCCGGTTAAAGCCCTAGTCGATTTAATAGAGTTAAGCCGAATTGAGTACTCGTCGTGCTTGTTCGTGAGGCGAGCTTCCTATCTTCAAGCTCGGTTCATTAAGGAGATCACGTTCATGCAATTGAACAAAACTTTGTAGGTTCTTTGAAAAATGACTAGAAAGTTGATTTGATTTTTCATCTTCGCAATGTTCTGGACATATTTGTTAGCTAGCCACCTCATTGCCACCTGAATTGCTTGTATCTTGGTGTATCACTATATTACACAATGGAACGAATAAAACTTGATATCTATACGGGCCTATATTTGCTACTTTGAGGCGTCACTATGCAGGCACATTCAATATGTCATTCCTCTTATGCATTGGTTTATATGAGTGTATTGCATTTCTTAGTTTAAGTAGCTAACCGTGAGAAGTCCTCAAAATAGTTTTATTGTATAGATGGGGTAGTTAGTTGCTGGATTTATTTACTTACTTTTTTGAAGTCATTACTTCGTTTTCACAAGGTGTGGTCAATATAATGATGAATTTCTTCAACTGGCAACAGGATCCGGTACCTTCTTCTTGCGAGGATGTTGCGCTTAATAAGGCTTTTGCTGCACGTTCGGCGCTATAGAGCATTTGTGTCAACTTTCTTAACTTTGATTCCGAGTTTGATGCCATACCTAGGCATCATATTTTGTGTTCTTTGTATGTATTGCTCCCTTGGTTTACAGGTGAGTAGCTTATGAATATTAATTCAGAGAATCTGCATTTTGTGAAATATATCATAACACGTTTGTTCTTGATAGTAGTCATTACAGAGATCATGTTATTTATTGCTTGCGGGAAGAATTACTTGTGTGAAATCTTAGAATACGATCTAAGTTAATACCTTTGTCATTTTGAAGATCAACGCTACAGTACATGAAAAGAAAGAAAATGCAAATATCTTTGTATTTTATCCCAGATTTTGATGGAGATTCCTCTGGAATGGTATGGGATGCTCGTTTCACTATTAAGTTGGAATGGACGTCTCCTATTACAGACATCATATCCCATATATATAGTGGCAGATAAAATGCACTTAGAGTGTGGTAACAAATCACAAGTAACTATGAGCTGCATGGTGGTGATCCATTTTGAAAGCCAAGTGGGGCAAAACACAAGTAATTTTTTTCAAAAAAAAAACACAAAAAATAAATACAGAAAATCCATTAAAAAAGTCCCTTCACACAAATTATAAATCTGAAATCCATGTGAACCTAAATGATCGGCTTTCAGTCTCCCACTGGCCCACCAGGACATGACCAGTACATGGGCCACATGTGCACATCACTTGGCGTAACTTGCTAAAATGGTTAACCCGTGAAACCCAAGTACCCAAATATAAGCAACATGTGCACATCACTTGGATTAACTTGCCAAAATGGTTAACCCGATGTACACGTGAAACCCAAGCTCCCAAATATAAGCATATCAAACTCTCATCAGATATCCAATGTGGGATTAAATCTTTGGGGTTTCACATTATAGACCTTCCAAACCCTTTCATATTGGATATGGTGATAATTGTGAAAGAGACTTCTAACCACTTGATTTACTTGTCCATATGGATCTAGGAGATAAATATACCCTTTAAGATTGTACACCATGACCATGTGCTTCTATAAGTCTGTAGACTCTTGTATTGCTCATTCTGTGTATTATAACTACCCAAATATTTAAGCATAATTATTACGTCTTGGGAATGACTAGTACATCTCCAGTTCCCAAAATAAACAATTATCTTATAAAGTTTAAGTTCTTGATATTTAATTGAATGGTTTATCAATTTACTGTGGGTAATAGTAAATGGTTCTGTTTGACTCTTTATTTGGATGTTAAAAAGTTTTTACTGATGAATGTAGTTAGATGGTATTATTGTTAAGGTTGGAAATGAGTTTACACTCTCTACACCACCTTTATTTCATGAATAAGTATTTAATAATGATTGCATTTAATTTGTAGCTATTTGGTGGAATGGTCAACTCTGGCAACCTGAGATTGGAAACGACTGATCTCTATGATAATGAGTATCCTTTGTTTTCTTGTTCTCTCTCTTAATATTTATATTGTCTGATTCTCTCCTATTTACTTGTTAGGCAGAAACTATTAACAAATGGTTTGTCCTTAATATATTAGCTACACATTTTTCAATTTCAATGACTATCCAAATGGAATGGTGACACTATTCAACTTGTTGGTGATGGGAAACTGGCAAGTCTGGATGCAGGTACTCTAATTGTTGTTGCTTTCTTGTTCGTTCAAAATATATCAACATATACAGTAGTTTTCTTCTTTTTCTTTTTCCAACATTGCTAATTCTCTCAATGCATCTTCACAGAATAGAGCTTGGAATATTTAGTGCATGTACATGTCTGTTGGATGCATATCAGTCATGGTTGTGAAAAACACTAGGCGCTGGGCGGGCGGGCACCCGCCGCCTAGCGCCTAGGCAGCTTCCTAGGCAGTCGCCTAGATGTAGGCGGTTCAAAAAATATAAAAAATTCAAAAAACCTAATAAAAATTGCATAAAAAATTCATAAAATCCCATAACATGCATAGTCGGGCGTCGGGGGGACTAGGCGGGCGCCTAGGAGGGCATCGGGTAGACACCAGCCGCCTAGTGCCTAGGCGCCGCCTAGGCGGCCGCCTTTTAGAACAGTGATATCAGTTGACCCTAAGAAGGTTGACACCACAAGAAAGTGGGTCACACCTGAAACCTAAAGGGAATTAGAGGGTTCTCGCATTCTTTGTGAAGCACAATGTAGGTAGACCTAGAACGGGTGAATAGAGTTTAACCTTTTAATTAATGGGTAATTAAAACTTAACTAGCAATTCTAAACTATTTGCAATTGATAAAGAGAGTACCGAGTAAAGAGCCAAAACACAAACATGGTGACTTTTCATGGTCTACTCAGTTTCGGGATATTTCGGTTTTGACATTCTCACCAAATTGAATCCACTATTGCGAGAATAGTACACATGCTAGTTTTTACAAGGTCTAGCAATGCAACAACACTAGTTTTGATTTGAACGGTTTGCTAGCGTCCAACAACAGACTTGGTATCAAGTGTCCACAATTCCAACCATGAGCTTGTGACAAGTGCTCACCGACTCACACAAGCTTGGGACAAGTGCTCGCAACTCAACTTCTCTTTTACAAAGAGAAGTTTGATCTTTTTGATCCTAAGTTGAAGATTCGTAAAGCTCACAAATCACTCTTAGTTGATGAAGATGGACAATTGACAGCTTTTAGGTAATTGGACAGTTCTCTCTGTGTAGGTAGTCAAGTAAGGTGCCAAAAGCTCCATTAGAACAAGTGGAGAAGAGTATACAAAGGCCACGTCCAAGATGTATAAAAACTTATCCTAGGTGTGGCAAGCGATTAGGATTGATCGACGTTGTCTAGTTGTGTTAGGAAATGAAAAACTATATGTTGGTTACCTATGGCCATATTTGAAGAAGAAAACTAGCTATAATCTTATTATGTCTTATAATGGAAGATCAATTTGTTGGGCTTATACCCCATTGTTTTACCTCTCACATTGAGGGAGTTCGGGTTATTCACGTAAAATATCATGTGCTTGTCCTTCTCCTCTTTTGTTGTTTACAGATAGACGATAAGACATTATTCCTTCCCACTCTCTCCTCCCCAATAAGTTGTATCAGAACCGAAGGTTGAATTAGTGGTCATGCATAAACAATGAAGACAAAGACCACAGGGATTATTGGCCTCAATGTCAACAATTGGACTATTTAAAAATCTCGATTGGAGGGCTTGTTCTTTTACAAGGATCTAGCTACACCCTTGCTAGGCAATAGAGCTAAACCTAGTCAAGTGTCCGAATGTGATTGAAAAAAAAGCTTGATAGAAAAGCAATTTGTTAGATAACCTAACATTGGTTAGATGACGTGTCTTATCAAGTTTCCACATTAAGTTCAGCCCACTCTCTCTGGAAGTTGGAAGTTCTTTATGAAAGAAAAATGGTCAATGGCAAAGCTTTCTTTGATTCAGAAGTTCCTTAACTTAAAGTACAAAAAAAGGGTGCCATTTCGAAACACTTGGATGAATCATATTTATTAATCACCTATTCTCTATGAAAATATGAGTTGCATATGTTATTGCGTAGTTCTTTGCCGGACATTTGGAAGGCCTTAGTAATATGTCTGAGAAACTCGGCAACTAATGTCGTGGTTAGCATGAATATCTAACTGAAATCATGCTAAATGAAGAAATAAGAAGGAAAGTCTTTGGGTCTTCGTCATCTAAAGCACTTCTCACAGGAAGCCGTGGGAAATCTCTTTACTTACCTTACAAAGAAAGGGATTCCATTTCAAAACACTTGAATTTATCACAATATTATTAATCAACTGTTCCCTATTAAAATGAGTCGCAGATCATGTTATTGCTCAGTTCTTTGTTGGACATTTGGGAGGCCTTGGTAGTATGTCTGAGCAACACTGCACCCAGTGTCATAACAGAAACTTGCTAAATGAAGAAATAAGAACAAAAGTCTTTGGGTCTTTGTCATCTAAAGCACTTGTCATAGAGAACCGTGGGAGAAGTCAGTAGAGGCAGTCACATGATTGCGACAGGTCCCAAAACGAACAAAAAAAGAACAAGGAAGAATGCCGAGTATTTCTATTGTAATAAGATGAGAGATCTGAAGAAGAAATGTTGCAGCTACAAGAAAGATCAGAAGCAGAAAGGCAAAGACGGAGAAAGTTCTGAAGCAAAAGAAGCTAGTACAGTTGCGAAATTTCTCTTGACTAATGTATTATGTCCTAATAGATGGGTACTATTGTCCAATCAGTTAAGAGTAGAGGAAATATGCTAGTTAATGCATGGATGTTGTTGTTTGTTATGGTTAATCGTGTCTTACATTCATATAAATGTATTTTTCTTTATAGATATGGGAACTTGCTAATGATCTGCTTTTTGCTCAGAGCTACACAGAATTGGCAGGAACATCATGGGCCCTTGCATATTTCATAAGTTTTTACCTCATAACAGTCCTGCTGCTGCTTAATCTGGTATGTTGTGGTATATTTCTTTCTCATATGGCTTAATCAAATTATGTTTCTCTCTTAAAGATTCGTACTTCTAAATTAACTTCTCAGTGTGATTTCTGTTAGTGGTTGATTACATTAGTATGACAAATCTTGATCCTAGTGGCTGTTGAACATGTAAACTGCGTCAGATTTAACTGTCATTCCATGACCATTATTAAAATTGTCTATCCTGGCGGCAAGATTAGGCAGGGAAAAGGTTGAGTTTTCTCATTTAAACTGTCGAGCATAACCATCATTCTCACATGGGTAAAGGTTGTTTTTTGAATTGTCATCCCGATGATCATAATTAATGGCTACTATTGAGGAGTAATGTGAGTTGGCACTAGCTATTTGAGACAGGTTCATACATTAAATCAAGACCCTTGAGTTGGGTATGGTCCATATTCCAGACCTGAACAGCGGTGGTTGGATTTAACACTTCAGAATCCTCCTGGAACGGACTTGGTTCACCGAACAAGAGTTTGTTCAAACAAGCGAAGTTTGACATAAGAACATGATTTTCTTAAAAAGATAAAACATACTTATTTTCACTTGACCAAACCAGACCCACTTAAGCTACTGATCTAAATAACAACCCAAAGTCCATTTTGGCTCAGGTCTGGATCATGCAAGACCTAATCCTAACCCGAACTTGATCCACTTGTGCGCTAATGCTTCTGCTCCAAATTTGTAAATCGAAAACTTAGTTGATATATCAGCATAATCATTCATCATTATCATCAAATTATTTGCTCATTTAATTGGTTGGATCACCGAGTTGGTGCCAAACTCCCAGCAATTGATTTTCCAAACTTCCACATGGCATCAACCTTGTAGGAGTTGGTGCCAAACTCCTAGCAAAGGATTGGAAAAAGGTTCTTGCCTTGGAATCCAGAATGCTAGTTATCAAGGTAAAGAGATGCCTAATTGATGATGCAGCTTCTGCCACTTGGTGCTTCTGCCACTTGGTAGAAAATATTGGTTTCATCAGACAACTTATAAAAGTAGGATTTGAGATTTGGAGAACATGGGCTGAAATTCTGACTAAGCTTTGATTCTTCTATATGCTTCCTAATCCCTGTATGCTGTATTAGGTTATCACAAATGGGAATAAGAAAGTCTTTGACTATTTTGAAAATGCTAAATATAACATTGCAATATATCAAAAAAATATGTAACAATGCAATATTTATTGTGCACACAATACCAGTTTTAATTATGTCAAAAATAATTTACGTGGAAACTGTTAATCCAACCTTATTTGGTTTTCACTTTCAATTTTTCAACCCCATATAACGAGTTAAGAATACAATAGCGTATAGAAATGGATATAATGTTAATAATACTCCCGTATCAAATTTTGCGAGTTCTCTAGTCTGTTGAGTTTCAGTATGTTCATCAGGTTGAGCACCCAAGTTAACAAAGTTTGGCAGAATAAGCATAGCTATAAAGAATTGCTTCCTGTCTTAATGTGGGGCCTCCCTTTTCTAAGTCAGTTGGACAAATTCCAAGTCATGCCACATAGATCATCGCTGCTTTGAGTCAAACTATGTTCCTATAAAATTGGTAATGGAGGCCATGGTTATGGGTCATGCAGAATAAGCATGGAGAGACACTATGTCGCAAAGGGGATGAGGTCACGGTGTTGAATCTCCAGTTTATTCGGGATTATCTGATACAAATTAACGTGGGAATATTAGGTTTGTTCTTCACATGCAGTTGAGTGCCCAAGTTCACCAAGTTTGCTAGCATTTATAAATGCGTTTGTCAGAGAGTTAATCCCTCATTGGATAATTAGTCAGAGGGTGAGTCATAGTTATATAGGACTGACTCAAGACTTAAAAAGGGGGTTCTTCTAAGTTAGTTGGGTTAAGTCTACTTTGTGGATCTCTCTTTGGTCACTACATTCCAACAAACTGTATTAGAGCCTACTGAGTCTACTGTTACAACTTGGACATGTAAAGCATGCGGTAGCACTATGATGCATGAGGTAGCACTTTGTGGCATTTTTGGGTGCTCTAGCTTTTTTGAGTCATGTTGTGTAGGCACGTGACACATACAAGCTTGTTAAGGCAACAAGGTGGCGCGAGGTGGCAAAGACCAAAAGGCCTACTCGGGGACATTAAGGTGGCTAGGCAGGGGACTCAAGACATTATAATGAAAAAAACTGCAACTCGTGCAAGGATCTCAAATGATTACAACCAACTTTAAGTTCAAGACATTACAACCAATAACTTAATTAATAAAACACCTTTCCAATAAATAATGAAATCAAAATAGCACGCTATCGCCTCAAGCTCCTGTCTCGTTTCCCGTACCTGAAATGCGAGGACTGGTACATTGGGATGTACTGGTGAGTGATAAAACTGCAACTACCTAAAAACAAACACAAAGTAATCATGTGAATCAAAAGCATCTTTATTAACAAGTGGTCTTTCTATTCATTCCTTACTAGTTTCATTTTAAGCAAAATTTTCTTTATTTTGAAAATCATCAATAACTATTCTATAAACAAAATCCTTACTTTTAAATATTCATTTTTACGTTATCGTGCATAGCATTCAATATGTTCATTCTTTCTATCTAACGATTAAACCTAGGGACATTATTGCATCTCAGGACAAGTGAATATATATAAAAAATATATAAAACAGTAATTTGGTATTAAGCGTCGAATCCCATTGCAAAACAAGGAATAATAATAATAATAATAATATAGGATTACGTAATTCTCGTCTATGTCAAACAGTGGTTAGAAAATGTATTTATAAGCGACACGAGTCATCCCTGAAAACATAAGTCTGCAAAACAATTCCAGTAGCATGCACCCTAACTATATGACAGTCCATGAGTGACTTCTCGTAATTGGTGTAGCCTTAGACATGCAAGTGTTAAGGACGTTGTCCAACGAAACTCTACCAGTCCGGGTAGTGATCCCAACTCTAGAGTTCTAGATACCCCTGCGGCAACTTCATCCTTCAAAGATCCGTGAAACTAATTGTCCTTCCTAGGCTGCCACGTCCCGTTCTATGAAACGCTCGAGGAACTTACCTTGTGCACAAATCTCCATGACCAATGCATGATTATGCAACCTATTAAATATACTATCACGTAAAATATGCAATAAATTTTATGTGCAACATGACTTTTCCTCTTTCTTTCTTTGTAATCCAAATGGCTATACTATGTCATACTTCATGTTTCATAGTAATTCATGCCTCTCACCAATATTTCTTTTCAATCATATCACCCATTCCTTTCACGATAAAACTCTTTTTGCTTATACACTAATTAAGGCTCTGTTACAACATCACATAAAGAAATAAACATTTAATAATTTATAGAATTCCTTCTATCATTCAAGGGAGGAACGGTTCTTATCATAGATGAACTTCTATAATTCTTTTCTTAGTGAATAACTATCACCATTGCCTTAGGCCTTTTTGAAGCATATATCGTTTTTATATCAATTCCATTATGTCGATTATCAATTACATTCTTTATGAGTAAAGCATAAATCCATTTTTATGAGTTTGTAATAGCATTCTAAGTACATTATGTACCTCCATTATTCTTAACTTGTAGAATTATAAATCAACTTATAGAATTATAAATCAAGCAAATGATCTATCAATGAAAATTCTGTATTTCCAAAAGTTCAACAAAATCATTAACGAAAGCAAGAACTACGAAGAACACGAAATTCAACTATCTTAAATGTGAAAGATTCAGGAAAGAGAAGTTTTGTCCACTTATTGTTCGACGGAATGCCTACTCGTTCCGTCGAAAAGAATTCATGTCGATAGCCTTCATCGTACTTGTCTTTTCCCGCAGCAGTTTGTTGCCTTCACACAAGCTTCCTTCCCGTAAGTCTTCTTCTTCTCTCTCTCGAAACAATAGAATAGAATAGAAAGGCGGAGTAAAGAATGAAAGAGGGAGAGCGTCTGCTTATATAGGCTTACCATGTATAACCACCCTTAACCACCATCTTATCTCTAAGGATTTCATTAACATCCATTCAACCGATTCATTAAAAAATCTTTCCAAAAGATATTATGCTAACCGATCATGTCTTTCATAAACCAAAAAAAATCCAAAAGATATGGTTTAATAAACATAGTCCTCATTCCATCCAAAATCTAAAATATCTAAACCATCCAACCAACTGAGAGGAAAATATCTCAACCAAGATTAACTGAATATCACCAAGAATATTATTCCAATCAATTCCACCTTTTAATAATCGATCAATCTCAAAAGATATAATTCAACGAATCTAGTCAAAATTTCAATCCAAAAATCAAAACTGAATACTTCAAATCAGATCCACTAAGATATTATCATAACTATCAATATATTATCTTCCGTCAAGACATTATTTTAACCATCAAGATATAATAAGATATCAAATCTTCAAAGATATCATTATATTTACCAAGGATTTCCAAAAGATTTCCATATAAGCTATCATGCCAAATTCTCATAAGTTATTAAACCAACTTTTAATAATCTATTAATCTGACTTTCCATAATCCAGTAAGCATTCCAACTTCTCATAAGCCATCAAGCATTCCAACTTTTCAATAGGCTAAGTCTAACCAAAGGTAACTAGACTCTAATCCAAGTTTAATGAAACCACCTGAACTTAAATCAACCAAATTAGCTTAAGGCAAATATTCCAAATCAATAGGGTCAAAACCATATATGAAATCCATTTAAAATCCAATCCAAAGATCAAGATAAATTCATAAACCATCAATTAAAATTTGATTTAATAATCAAGCCATTTTTATTGCCAACTCAAATCTTTATTCAAATAATTGATTCTTTCAACATTTATTATTAATCAAATCAAAGTTAGCCCAAAAGCAAGTCTACCCAACATAAGTCCTACTAGAATCTGGGCCATTACAACTATGGACCAATTAAGAGGAAACTAAGTTCGGGTCAATGCCAAAAGTTTCAAGTTTTAGGGCAGTCGCCTCAAGCTGAGGCAGGTTAAAGTGTGCCTAGGCCCCTGTTCCTAGATTTTGGTGACCACCTCAGTACTTGTATGCCTTAGTAACTGTTGACTAGATGCCATGCTATTTAAAAAGCATAGGTGGCTGCCTTTAACAAGCTTGAATACATATAACTGGATTGATCTCCAGAAGGTTTTTTGTGGTTGGGGCCTAATGTAGAACGATTATGTGGGTTATCTCCAAAGGTGTACCTAGAATTCAGGTCTATGGTGGAGCACATGTGCTCTACATACTTGGTAGATGTGCGGTTTGGCTGCATTTGAAGTGGAAAAAAAATCATGATATGTTGAATCTCCAATGATTCAGGCTTACTGGATTTGTGATGAAGCTCGTTAGGTTTATGTCTTGCATTTTCTTGAGCGTAAAGTTTGGTGGCAGTATAAGAGTTACCTAAAAGTCTAGTTCTACATCAGATTTAGTGGGAGGATGACATGTAGATATGTGGGATTAGTTCTGGACTTATTCAAGGACTTCTCTCTTAAACCAGTTGAACCACGTCTAACTCATGCGCGTAATGGGTCAAAAGATCATGTGATTGAATAACTAAATGGATGATTCCACCATCGCATTCTGTATTTCTGTTCTTCTGTAGTAGTTGTGACTTGACCATTTTGTTCTGCTTTTATGTCCAAAGAATATTTTGTTTTATCTGATTGTTCTCGTTGTATAAGTATGGGTCTAAATTTGGATTCTGAAGACTTGTCCTCATAGCTCATTTGATCAAATAGCAGTCTAAAATGTGAACTTGGTTGAGAAGGTTTATTATTATTTTTTGCTTCTCTTTAGAAAGTGTGTACATCTGCTCAGGTATCTGTTGGCACAACCCATAAATATAGATGTTATATTGCTTAGGAAATTCATAGTTGCCTGAAATACAAGTTGAGTCTTTAGGATTTCTGGGATGACAACAAATTGACTCTTATCTGTAGTATGGATCCATATTTTATAGGTAAAGGTTTTAGATGTTGGCATTATTTGCATATCCTCGACCAAGGATTCCGGCTCATAACAAAGAACAGTTGTTTCGGATATACAATGGACACTTATTTTGGCCAATGTATTTTCCCTCCAAAAAAATACTTCAATCTTATCTACGTGTTATGTTTCTCTTGTTTCAGGTTGTAGCTTTCGTGTTGGAGGCTTTTTTTGCAGAACTTGACACACTTGACGGACCAGAGGAAGACAAGGTTTGATATTTTATCAGTACTTGATTAAAGATCTGTTCAGAAACTTTATACATGCATCTTCATTTCTGTCATGCTTTGCATCGTGATCATGAGAGACTGTATAATTAGTTAGATCGTGTCTAATTCAATTAGCAGAAGTTTCCAATAGCTTACGTCATTGTACTACTAAAGCCTGGTTTGTGTGCTCAGCCTATATAATTATATACCTCTTATTACAACAACAAAAAAATACTTTCTTACATTTCCCTTCCGAGAGCAGAAAAGAACCTATTATGTGGTTCTTGAAGTAAATATATTATTTTTACTTTGCATTATACTTGCATATCAGGAAGGCCTTATGGTTTTACACTTGGACCATCATCATGTTCACTATACGACGATCTATATGTTTTAATTTACTGATATTGCAGAAGGCCATTAGAATCAAGAAAAGGAAAACTAAAATTATAATGATATTTGGCACATGTAAAACTTGAATATAGAAAGGTATCAGTGAGTCTGGGAGTCCTGATTTCTTACCAGTTCAACTTATATACTAAGGGCTAGTTTGATTATAGTTATGTTTCATCCTTGTTTGTTCAAACACTCGTTGGGCTAGCATTTTGGAAACGGCCATTTGAGCCCCAAAATGAAGGCGTGTTTGAGAAAACATCCATCCAGAATGAAAACCGTATGGCTCGAGTCTATTTTTGGGCCAAATGGAGTCCTGGGTGAAACACAATTGCAATCCAAACTGCCCCTAATATATGTTAGGAACCGACACAAGGATCCATGTTCTTGCACAACATTCTTAAAAGTAACAAATGTAAGGATTTATTATTTTTCCTTAAGATTTTGTTCCCTCTGTTACAGCAGAAGAAAAATAACTTTAGAATACATTATTGACATTGGGTTTTCTAGTGTACGAAAATAATTAATTGTCATTATTCGTCCTTTTTTTTTCTTTCCTTCTATGTCTGAACAGTGGAAAAGTGATCTATCCAACTTTCCATTAATTGTAATAAACAAAACAAGGAATCAAGTAGAAGATCACATCCGAAAATCAAAAGAACAAGGTTCAAAGTATCGGTATCGGAATCGGTATCGGATCATTCCTATGAGTATCGGGATCGGCGGTATCGGTAGTATCGGCGGTTTCGGATCGGAGTATCGGATTTTTTGGTATCGAAAAACAAACAACTATTAGTAAATTATTAACATTTTAGAGAATATATTTTATACATTTATGCATAATTTAAAGTATTTCCAGTATTGTTTCTTAGTATTTTTGATATTGAATGAAATAGTAGTCATCCTTGTCGATTGATTTATATGCGATAGATAAATTTTCCTCTTTTATATGTTTTTACAACCTTACTATGTTTTTACACCCTTGCTAATTGGTTTTTTAATTCAATATTTTTGCCGAATTGACCGGAAAAGAGACCTCTAATGTCGGTATCGGTCAGTATCGGATATCGGTCGGTATCGGATCGGGACATGCCAAACTGTATCGGTATCGGCCGTATCGGATCGGTATCGGCCGTATCGGATCGGTATCGGCCGATACTTTAAACTATGAAAGAAACACACAAGATACCAACTCTAACAGAACTAAAACGAAATTCGTAATCTCTATTCATTAGCTTGCCAAGCTAGGATCCATCTGTTTTGTTGATTCTGAGATTGTAGTCAATGCTTTGGGCTTCCACTTGTATGTTATGCTATGCTATACTTAGAAGATCCATTGCATCAGGCAAGATTGTCGACAAATCACGAGTAGGCTCGTGGGTCATCCCGTTCGTGATGCCTGTTCGTAGTTAGGCTCCATAGCAGTCCAACAACCACCAACGTAATGCTATGATAACCATGACAACACTTCGAGACTTGAGTTTAAATGTATCTTGTTATTTCATTTTTAAAAGGCTAGAAAGTTCATATATTCTTGTTCACTAGGCATTAGTTTAGGATTCAGCAGAAAAGAAATGACAGAATCAAATCACAAGATATCAATAATATGTCTCTGAAGTCAAAAATAAACATAAGATGTTTCTGCCAATTGATTTACTGTTAACATTCAGAAACATCAACAACAAACCCCCCAAAATTGGTGGTGTATCTGTATCGTGTCCATGTTGGTTTTGTATTGGACACGACTTGGACACTCCACATGCACTAAGATCAACCCAAATCATTGTTGCCTCTATATCTTTATGTTCCTGTATCGTTGTATTGTATTTATTAATGTGATATGTGTCATCCAAAGTCCCCGACCATGTTCGACATGTCATTATTACATGAAGTATTGATATTAGGTATGGTATATTGGGGTGTCATTCCTTCACTCTTTGGCTTAATATGTCATAGAGAATGCAACTCACTATAGCAAATTATATACCTTACCTCTTCGTCGAGACTTTTTATAGTTTAGGGGAACTTGGAGGAAGCTCCTGGTTGGATGAGCTTAAACTGCAATCGAAAATGTAGGTCTACCTACTTGTCAATTGTCCACCTAGGTTTTATTGCACGATTCTCTCATGTTCATAGCTATATTGGCTAGGAATTTCACACCAACCTAGAGAGTTGACGTTAGGTCGATAACCGATCATAAATTTTTGTCAAATCTTGTATGAAGCTTCCTTATGCTCTATAGCTGACCCATTATGATGGGAGAAGGCTTGGATAACGATGATGATTACTAGGTACGGAAATAAATGAAGATTTTCAATGCCAATATCAAATTCAGTTTCAGATCCTTATGTGTGTCACTTTCAGCAGTTTCAATTTTGGATCGGTGTTTCAGAATTCTTGATTTTGGAAAGCACAATTTTTTATTATAAAAAACTAGAAAAATACTCGACACATTAGTTTTGAATGGAGTAATATTTAAAATTGTTTTATTTGTTTTATTTGTAATCTTATGTTTTATGTGTTCTCTCATGTTAGTTTTGAATGGAGTAATATTTAAAATTGTTGAATCATTCACCCACAATAGATATTATTTATTTTTTCTTGCTTTTGGACAAACTACATTGAAATAGATAGTTTGAAATGAATTAAAATTAAGATGGATAAATATTGTCAATTTATGGATGTACAACTTCGATAAATGGTGATGGTTAGAGTACACGTGAATAATGAAACTTATAGACACTATAATATGTTGATCTTCAACATGGCCAAGTTATGTTGAAGAGATGAATGCAATTCTCTATAGAAAATTGTATCATCTTACCTATTCGTCTAGACTCTTCATTGACTAGGGAACTTGGAGGGTGCTCCTCAGTTTTATTAACATAAATTGCATATTGAAAAGGTAGGCCTACCTACTGGCCACCTAGGTTTATGACATAACCCTCACCTCTCATTCTCACAACTATCTTGGCTTGGAATTTGACATCAATAAAGATAGTTGATCTTGTGTCAACAACCGGTCACAAAAACTTGGTCAAATCCTTTATGGATCTTTTTTATGCTTCATAGTTGACTGGATTCTGATGGGAAATGGCTTGGGTGATGATCATGATGATGATAATTCATATCCAATATCCATCTATTTAAAAGTTCAAACTATGGATCGGAATATGGATATTGTCTTGAAATCCATAATTCCCATAGTTGTATCTGTGTAGTAAGTATATGTCTGAAATATAAGCATTGCAAGCCATTACAACAACAACAAAACATTTATCCCAAGTTCTTGGAGTCGGTTGTTTGAATTCTCCTCTTCCATTAAGCTCTGGTAAGGGCCATGTCTTTTGTAACACTAACAAAACACATATCCTTAACAATTGAAATCATGTTCGTCTAGGCCTACCTTTAGTCCTACCGGCTCCATTAACTATTATATTATCGTTCATCGTTATTGAAGCATTGCAAACCATTAATACCCATATTTGTATCTATGATGTACAATATGTATCTGAATATATAAGCATTATGACCCGCATTTCTAGTTGATGAGACTTGAAAATGTCTGTTCTGGTTCATATAACTAGTAATTAGTATACTAGGTATATAATGTTTGACATCAATGTCAACAACATAGTCAGAACAAACAATTTTGGTATTTTCTTTGCCTCAGTAAAGGATTGGAACTCAGAGTTTGAATCTTTGAAAGGTTTTAGTGGTGGTATGCATATTCATTGTATCCAATCTGAGTCCATATTTATTCTCATGGAACATGGTTATTACATTTTTTTATTCCAACCGAAACCCATATTTCGTAGAAACAAATACGAATAGTGTAACACATGCCCTCTCCATTGACACCTCTAAGAATAAAACTTTATCATTGTCATCCAATTATCCAATAGCTCAAAAAAGGGGTTCAAGTGAGCCTCTTATAAGTATCGGTTTCGATAGTTTCAAAGTTTTCTGGTTGAGTTTCGGAAAGCCAAAAATAATACAACCTATTGGAAAGCTAGAAAATGTATTTGATTAGTTTTAGGTTTATTAGTTTTAGGTTTTGGAGAAGTTTCTATGTTCCATTAGGCTATATGGTCAGATATACTAAATACAAGCAAGTAAAGACAAGATATTAACAATAAGGATAAGTGAACTAGGACTAAACATTATACTTAACACCCTTCTCTCCTCAAACTTATGATAGGTCAACCAACGAGAATTTGTTGATGAGGAATACATCGCTGAAGAGTGTGAGCCTTAGTGAAGAAGTCAGCAAGCTGAAGCTGAGAGGTGACAAAGGGAAGAGAAATTATCCCAACAAGTTAGTGATGACGCACAAAGTGACGGTCAAGCTTAATATGTTTCGAATGCTCATGGAATACCAGATTATTGGCTATCTTAACAGCACTGACATTGTCACAATAAAAATAAGTGGCAATAGAGAGAGATACACACATATCAGAAAGGAGGCGACTTAACCAGGTCATCTCTCCAGTGGTAGATGCTATGTCACGATACTCGGCCTCAACACTGGATCGAGAGACGATATCATGTTTCTTGGAATTCGAAGATATAAGAAAGTCTCCAAGAAATATGCAAAATCCAGCGGTAAAGTTGCGGTTAGAAACATTATCGACCCAATCGACATCACTATAAGCACGACACAAGGATGAAGAGGCTGAGAAGAAGAGCAATATGGTGATAGTGCCTCAAAGTAATAAAGAATCGAAGAAGGGCCACATAATGAGTGTTGCGTGGAGCTAAAACATTGGATTTAATCCAATGTGGTAGGAGAGTGGGGTTCAATCTAGACATTTAGATATGGATTGGAAGGGTAGGATTGTTTAGAAATTAAGGCTATGTTTAGATGGAAAAAATTGACTGTCCTTGGGCTTGAAGAGGGAGCAGAGGTGGCGGCAACTGATGTGTGGCTGCCGATGACGATGACTATGGCAAGGTTGGCAATGACTTGGAGCCGAATATAGGTGGTGGTCACATGTGAGTAGGTGGTAGTCGTGCGCACGATGTTATCTTGTCGATGCGGTGACAGCGATGGTCAGCAATGGTGGCTCCCGAGACGGAGTTCATATCCAGAGGAGGAGTTCGTCGGAGCGATGACAGCAAGTTGCCAGAGGAAGCATGTCTCTTTTGGTCAAAGACTGAAGAGAATGAGACAGGAGCAATAGTGTAGGCGTCGAAGTCGTGTGCTCGGTGGTCGATCTCCACATCAGAGAGATGGTGGCACGAGTTGCCAGAGATGAGAGGATGCGGTAGCAGCGGGTGGATGACGATGGACACTGAGTCGGGGTACCGGGAATGAGCATATAGCTCTATATGTTAGATTTTGGAGAAGTTTCTACATTTATTTTGGCCATATGGCCAAATGTAGTAAATACAAGCAAGTAAAGACAAGATATTAAGGATAAGGACTATTTAAGTAAGGCTAAACACTATACTTAATGTAGGTATAGTTTTCTTTCTCGTTGTTTTCAGTTAGCTTTGAATGGAATAATATGCAACATTCATCACCCTAATATATATTATTGTTTATTTTTTCTTTTAGACAAAGTACATCCACGACAAATAGCTTTGAATGAAATAATATGCAATATTCATCACCCTAATATATATTATTGTTTATATTTTCTTAGACAAAGTACATCCACAACAAAACAAATAGTTTGAATGGAATAAATTAAGATGAGGAATGTTGTGAATTTATTTATATACAACTTTGAGAAGTGGTAGTGGTTGCTCTGTCTCTATGAGGAGTCTTATCTACGCATTGTAGTATGTCGATATTCAGCACTATCGAATTATCATGCCAACAATAGTTTTTGCATAGTTCTTTATTCTCTTTTTGTTTAATTTTTTCTTTTTCTTTAATGAAATAATTGGAAAAGAAAGTCCCAACTTCAGTATGAACCAATATCGATGGGGTTTCAGTATAAGGACATACCAAAACCATATGATACGATGCGTACGTATCTGATATTGGTATTGTCTGATACTGCAAACCTTGCTCCAAAATTCAAGTGTTTTTTCAGACTACTCCAAAATTAGTTTATTGATTGGAAAAATAGAGATTTTAAAAGAGACCTCTTGGTCCAAATGATGAAAAACTTAATACTACCCCTTAGATACCAATTCTATTCCAAACTACTCTTCATCTCCAGTTTCATGATAATATCCTCTTTTATCTGTTTACCTGTACTAATATTTATAAATGGTATACTTTTTGTTCCAGACAGCACTTGAGAGAAAAGACCGGCGGCATCATATTGGGTAATATTCAAGACCACTACTATTTACTTATATTCTAGCGTGCAAAAGGCATGGAAATTACTTTCTGTCTTTTGTGATTCAGTATCAAGACAAGGAGTCGCACAGTTGACATTCTTCTTCATCGAATTTTAAGTGCTGAACTGAGTGAAACTCAAAGCACTAATGCGTAGTTTTCTGGTAAATCAGTTTCTTGTCTCTTCTACTTCTTTTTTCGTTCTCCTCTTTCCTTATGTTATCAGAATGTAATGTGAGAGATTATTTTCATGTGCATTTAACTATTTCATCTATTGCATAACAACAGCAACAATAAAGCCTTTATCACAAATTTTTGGGGTTAGCTATTTGAATCCTTCTCTTCCATTCTGCTCGCTTAAGGGGCACGTCCTTTGTAACATTAACAATAGCCATATCCTTAGTTACAGTCGTCATTTTGGCACATCCAAATTCCCAGGAGATCATTTGAATTCCACGGTTAGCATTTGAACCGAAAAACCCCATATCCAATTTGGAGTTAATTCTCCAGAAAACCATGCTCGTCATTATGAGCTGAGGTAAAGGCGGTTACTTGGTGTTTACAAAGAAAACATGAATGTGGGATGATAGAAATAAAGTCATTAGCCATCATGTTTCTTCAGAAGTTCCCTTCATGTACCAAACTATATCTATTGATGCCTCCCGCTGAGTATGAGAAAGAATATAGCATGCATCAAAAAGGAATGGGTGGGTTTACTGATTGGTACTGAACAATGGAGGAACCATCCAGCTCTTATTTGTTCGTTGGAGGAAGGACTTAGCTCTGGTGGAAATGATGGGAACATACGTGTAGAATCTTAAGTTGACAAAGTGACACCTAAAATTCTACCTATAATCCAGCTTTTCTGTGGTCTGAAAAATAACGATCAGCCTAACAAGAAGGTAAGAAAAAAGGGAAGTGCCAGTTCCGCCCCATGCAAAAGTTCAGAAGCAAATTTTTGTGCATAAATTTTATTTTTGACATCAAATAGTTGGTCATTCTTTAGGCACCAAAAAGTTTATTTGACAAGATTCCCAATGTTATGTGACACGTGGAAGCTCACAAACAATAAGCTTACAATGAGGAGTATGACAAAAAAATAACCAAACAATAGCAACAAGAACAAACATGCAATATTTAACGTGGTTCAGTCAAGTTCGACCTATCTACGGGACAAGAGAAGAAATAACTTTAGTGAATCAAGAAGAGAGAACCTTACAACAATTATCCGCACAAACCGTAATACGAAACCATCTCCTTACGTGATCTCCAACGAGCTATTCTTCAACCTCTCTATCTAGATTCCTTTGACGATCTCCAAGAACTTTCTCTTGCAAAGCAAGGTTCAAAAACTCGGTATCGGTATCGGTATCGGACAGTTTGTATGAGTATCCGTATCGGTAGTATCGGCAGTATCGACGGTATCGGATCGGAGTATCGGATTTTTTGGTATCGGCTGTATCGGCAATATTTAAATAATTATTAATAAATTAGTAAAAAATAAAAAAATAATTTACATATTTATGCATTATTTAAGTGTTTTTTATTTTATTTTTATTATAATTGAATAAAACAATAGTCATCATGTGTATGTCTGTAGAAGAATTTGCCTCTATTTATAGTTTTTTTTTGTCTACTATTTTTGTTCTTCATTATTGTTCTCTGTTGGATTTGATATGTCTGGAATCAATTTCTACTTTTTTTTTAGCTTTTTGTAGAACATCTACTTTGTTAAAGTTCCTGTGATGATCTGATTTGATCTGATTTTTTTCCGTATCGGCCCGTATCGGCCAGTATCGGCTAGTATCGGCCATTATCGGTCTCGTATCGGTCCCGTATTGGTCCCGTATCGGCCGATACAGACCGATACAAAATTTTATGTACTAGTTTCGGCCGATCCCGATTTTTTTGGCCGGTATCGGATCGGCCAAGGCCAGATCCGATCCGATACGGCCGATACGTATCGGTATCGGCCGATACTTTAAACCTTGTTGCAAAGTCTTCTTAAACTTTCAAGCCTACTGAAACTAGGGCATAGGAGGGCCTTATAAAGGGTCTCCCCTAAACCCCCAAGGTCACGAGCAATCTAGACCGACGAAGCTAGCTCCTCAAATTTGATTACCAATTTTAGCCCTAACCCAACGCAATGGCATACCAGCGGTATGTCAGCATCATGTTGCCAGTATGCTTAGTGAGTACATTTTTAGCCCAATAAACTCCCGAGTTTCCCCCCTTTTTTTACATTTTTTTGTTTTTATTCATTTTAAATCCATGAAATCAAACTTGCTGGAGAAAAAAACATATTCTCTTGCAGAACGACAATATACTAACAACATGTCATTCCGTCGATATACCTGTCTGACACTCTTGGTTGTTAGCCCCCTTCTAGCTTTTTTGACTCCTCCTGGACTTCTCCGATCATCAAATGGCACCCGTTGTACTCCCTAGTTGAACATAAACCATATACAACAATATCTACCTTGTCTTGTCATTCAACTAGTTACTTCATGATAATGTTGCCTATAATCCATGCTCCTTTAACTTTAGCTCCTCTTTGGTTTCTTCCCACTGATACGGTCTAGATACAACAGTGAAACAAACCACTGTCACAGCTTTATCCATGACTAAGAACGACTACTAACATGGTCTTTACCTAGAATCGAGAAATTGTCTCTAACACGGTCTTTGTCCCATAACCACAAAATTGTCATGACGATCATACTGAGGCTGAGAACCTTTGTTAGAGGGAATAATAGAATGCATTCATTGATAAGAGATTTTATATATATATATATATATATATATATATATATATATAAGAGGACTAGCCTCTCATTATTCTCTATCTGATGTGGCACTAAAGTCCAATCACTAATACACTAATACTTAACACCCTTCTTCAAGCTGGAGCATAGATGTCATTCATGTCCAGCTTGTTACATAGAAACTGAACATGATGGCCTAAAAGAGACTTCATAAAGATATCTACTATCTGATCGCCGGTTTTTACGTGTTGAAATATTATCATCCCTTTTTGATATTCATCTCGAACGAAGTGGATGTCAATCTCAATGTGTTTCGTCCTTTCATGAAATACGGAATTGGTAGCAATATGGATAGGTGACTAGTTATTACATCACATATATGTTGCTTCTGATCCTGCTTCTTCTTCCAGCTCATTTAGAAGATGTTGTAGATATAACACCTCCGATATGCTATGAGTAATAACTCGGTATTTTGCTTCTGAACTTGATTGTGAGACCAAACTCTGGTTCTTGCTCTTCCATGACACTAAGTTTCCGCCAATAAATACCGGATAGCCAGATGTGGACGATCTATCTCTAAGACTTGCACCAAGTCAGTATCTGTAAAGCACTCAAGATGAGTATACCCATAATTCTCCATCCGAATTTCTTTCCTCGAATTCTGGGTTAGATCGCGCAAGATCCTGAGAAGTGCCTGCCATGCGAAACTCGTGGAGAAACCATAAATCTATTCGCGATACTTACAACAAAGGAAATGCCTGGACGAGTCATGACTGCCAAGTAGTCGAGTTTTCCAACTAGTCGACGATACTGATCATGATTGGTCATCAGTATCCCTTCATCTAGGAGTAACTTTAACCCTAGATCAATGGGTGAGGTTGCTCCCTGAGTTTGTATCATTCCTACTTCATTTATGATGTCAAGCACATATTTTCGCTTAGACATTACAATGTCGTGCTTTTTCGTCGACATTTCCTTTGTTGATATACCTGTCTGACACTCTTGGTTGTTAGCCCCCTTCTAGCTTCTTTGACTCCTCCTGGACTTCTCCGATCATCAAATGGCACCCGTTGTACTCCCTAGTTGAACACAAACCATATACAACAATATCTACCTTGTCTTGTCATTCAACTAGTTACTTCATGATAATGTTGCCTATAATCCATGCTCCTTTAACTTTAGCTCCTCTTTGGTTTCTTCCCACTGATACGGTCTAGATACAACAGTGAAACAAACCACTGTCACAGCTTTATCCATGACTAAGAACGACTACTAACATGGTCTTTACCTAGAATCGAGAAATTGTCTCTAACACGGTCTTTCTCCCATAACCACAAAATTGTCATGACCATCATACTGAGGCTGAGAACCTTTGTTAGAGGGAATAATAGAATGCATTCATTGATAAGAGATTATATATATATATATATATATATATATATATATATATATATATATATGAGAGGACTAGCCTCTCATTATTCTCTATCTGATGTGGCACTAAAGTCCAATCACTAATACACTAATACTTAACACCCTTCTTCAAGTTGGAGCATAGATGTCATTCATGTCCAGCTTGTTACATAGAAACTGAATATGATGGCCTAAAAGAGACTTCATAAAGATATCTACTATCTGATCGCCGGTTCTTACGTGTTGAAATATTATCATCCCTTTTTGATATTCATCTCGAACGAAGTGGATGTCAATCTCAATGTGTTTCGTCCTTTCATGAAATACGGAATTGGTAGCAATATGGATAGGTGACTAGTTATTACATCACATATATGTTACTTCTGATCCTGCTTCTTCTTCCAGCTCATTTAGAAGATGTTGTAGATATAACACCTCCGATATGCTATGAGTAATAACTCGGTATTTTGCTTCTGAACTTGATTGTGAGACCAAACTCTGGTTCTTGCTCTTCCATGACACTAAGTTTTCGCCAATAAATACCGGATAGTCAGATGTGGACGGTCTATCTCTAAGACTTGCACCAAGTCAGTATCTGTAAAGCACTCAAGATGAGTATGCCCATAATTCTCCATCCGAATATCTTTCCTCAAATTCTGGGTTAGATCGCGCAAGATCCTGAGAAGTGCCTGCCATGCGAAACTCGTGGAGAAGCCATAAATCTATTCGCGATACTTACAACAAAGGAAATGCCTGGACGAGTCATGACTGCCAAGTAGTCGAGTTTTCCAACTAGTCGACGATACTGATCATGATTGGTCATCAGTATCCCTTCATCTTGGAGTAACTTTAACCCTAGATCAATGGGTGAGGTTGCTCCCTAAGTTTGTATCATTCCTACTTCATTTATGATGTCAAGCACATATTTTCGCTGAGACATTACAATGTCGTGCTTTTCCTTTATGACTTCAATGCCCAAGAAGTACTTAAACGTTTCCATATCTTTGGTTTGAAACTTCTCACTTAGAAACTTTTTCAGCCATGCACTACCCTAATTCTCCCGTAATCACAATGTCATCAACATAGAAACCAAGTAGTATTTGTCCAACTGATGTTTGTCGGTAAAATACTGAATGGATCCTTCTTTGATTAGCACTTGTCAAACTGGGTAACAACTTGTGTAAATCGACCAAACCAAGCACTAGGTGATTGTTTGAGACCGTAGCGGACCTTTCGCAGATGACATGATTTACCCTCCCTTGCAACGAACCCAGGAGGTTGCATCACATACACTTCTTCTTCAAGGTCTCCTTGGAGAAATGCATTCTTCACATCCAACTGAAGTAAGGGCCAGTCATAGCGGATGACTAAGGACAGGAGTTTGTGCACAAAGGTCATTCTGGCAACTGGAGATGTCTCAAAATAATCCTCACCGTAAGTCTGAGAATACCCTTTTGCCACAAGACGAGCTTTTAGACGTTCAAGGGTGACATCCGGTTTCACCTTGATTGTGAACACAAATTTGTAATCTACCGCCTTTTTATCATAAGGCAAATTCACAAAATTTCATGTATGGTTCTTCCGAAGCACTCGCATCTTCTCTTCCATATCGGCGTGCTAATCATGATGTTTGAGTCCCTCCTCTATAGAATTGGGGATCTGAATCCCATCAATATTAGCCACCAAAGACTGAGTGTGACTCGCGAGCCCTTTGTAGTTGACAATATACAATGGATGGTCGCGACATGTGTGGTGTCCCATTTTCCCTTTTCGGGGAGTGCGGCTAAGAAATACTAATCAGTATCGTTCGATCGGGATAGATTGAATCAAGATCTTATCCTCGTTATGAATTTGCTTATTCGGAATCGATTCCCATATTCAGTGGACCGTGCCCCGAGAATGGACTTAGCGGCTGAGTCAAGAGGGACCTCTCCGCTGCAAGTTTTCTTGCCTAGTTTTTGCTGTCGCCTTGTTGCTTTCGTGCTTTGAGTTGGTTTGCGGATTTGCGTTTTCTTGAACGGTTTTGATGGATTTTATTGCTTTCGTTCGTTAAACTGCATTTTATTCCGAGCTTGGAAAGAGTGGCTATGCAGGTGATCGTTCAGTAGACGTCGTGCAAGCGGAGTCTTGAAGCACCTCTTTCCTTTCCTCTCTCCAACCAACTTGTGAGTGGCTATAATTCGATTCAGTTGACCATTCTTCCAAGTCTTCACATCTGAAATCTTGCCTCTTGATTGTTCCGATCAAACGATACCATAATAACTAAAAAGATGTCAAGATAAAAATGAATAGACTTGGATTATTTTGTGCTTGTCAATCAGCTTAGAAATTATCTTGTTGCATGCTAGTTCACTTAAAAATGTTCTTTCATAGTGTTTCAATTCAAGTTAGAATGTATACTTCTTATATAATTGTGCTATGTATAGAACACACCTTGCTATGCAATAAACTGATCAGGGAGACTATGCAAAATGAATCATGCCATGCTACTTGTCTCGTGCTCGTGTTGCCTTAAACTGCATCAATTGATAACTTAGTATAGACGCCGTTTGATCACGGACAACTTGTGCACAAGGTCATATTTCCTGCGGACGGTCACTGGGGCACTGACACCGATCCGATCCGGACGAAACTTCATGTTTAGTCTCACGTACTCGACGGGATGGCATGTAGCGCATCACGTACCCTCGTTGCATACCATTCTCGTCAATGACTATTGTCCTTTATGCAACATGCCAGTGATCCCCTCGTATATTTAAACTGTGCAAGCTAACTATGTCTTCGTGGCAGGGAAGGTTATGGTAAGTATTGTGCAGGTGGTTCAGACGGGAAGGTAAAAGTCACCGAACGGTGGCAAGTTCATTTCAGTAAATTTTTATATCAATGCTTGCTTGTAAAATGAACTAAGGCAAGATAGAAAGACCACAAAATAACTTGCATGCTTCATATAATCAACGCGTTGATTGGTATAGTTGGGTTAGCTCGCATTCACCAGTGCATTTCGATGTACTGACCATCATTGAAACAGGTTTCCCGCACCAAGGAGATCCTGCGAGGAGTGAAAGCGACTTCCCATTCTAGTCCACTAACCGGCACGTCCTAATCGTGCTTTAGAAGAAGCGTTTTGAAGATCCAGGAGCTCGCGCACATAACTTATGCAGTTCCATGGAAAGACGATAGCTTCGCCTGAAGGTCTCTTCTTTTGAAGTTTTAGTAAAAAGATGTAATGTACAAGACAACTATCTCATTTTGCGTCCACTTTTGTAAGCCGTGCGGCAATTATCCGACTCGTTCAAGAGTTTGTAAAAGATGTACATTATCAATAAAGAGAAAATTTTCATGTTTCAATATAGTGTTTCAATTCTCTGCGTACTCTGAATATGTGCTCGTTATATAAAATACCTTGACCTTGTGCGTTGCGCAACCTAGGCACGCACGACGTACGCCCGGGGGATGACTATCGATTCTACGGAATCGGGACGTGACATATTGGTATCAGAGCACAACTTCAAGTTCCTTTGACCCTCGTGTCGGAAAAGTTTCTTTAACGATCTAATCCCTATGCGAACTCTTGAACTTGTTTGGCTAAAATGAGATACGTTCCATACCGTGAGTCCATAATACATTATGAGCCTGATATAAGTTACCTTCTTTTGAAGGAATGACTCAAGCGCAAGCATCAGCCATCAGCGCTAGCACAAAGAGAGGTACAAGCCAGGAAAGTAGTTCCGGCACCTCGAAAAGTTCCAGAAGCCAGCGAGCCATGTCCCGTGTCGACCCGATTGAACAAATGATGCGGATGCTTGAAGCAAGCCAACAGAGGGATGAGACTCGTTATGAACGAGCCGAGAAGCTGGCGGAAGAACGACAGAGCAAGTTCGAAGTCAATCTAGAAGCCCAATTTGCAGTCAAACAGAAGCAGGTAGATACCTTGCAACAGATCGTTCAGACCTTGGCCTCCAACCATTCCGCGGCGATAGCAGCGACACCGGTGGAGCAACCCACACCTGAAGTTGAAATGCCTCAAAACTCGAAAGAAGAAGTAATTGACTACCTTGGACTTTGCCGACTTCAAGAAGGTCTGCAACACGCCATTCAAAGGGACTGAAGATCCGGTTGTGGCTCTAGATTGACTGGCAGAGCTTGAGGATCACTTCAAACTGCTATGAGGAGAAGCGTGTCGCGTGTGCCCAACTACAGCTTCACTTGAACGCGCACGATTGATGGGACGTGCATCTCTTCGTAGACGAAGAAGACGAGACGATCGCGTGGGCTACCTTCCGTAGCGCGTTTAAAGAGTTCATACCCCCTCCCGTTTGTTGGCAAAAGGAGAACGAGTTCGTGCAGCTCCGCCAAGGCAATATGACAGTGAAGCAGTACTCTACCGAATTCAACCGGCTCGTCAAATTTGCAAGCTCATATTTACCTGATACGGCGAGTCGTGCGAGATGATTTGAAGGCGGCCTGCGACATGTCATCCATGTGCACGTGGTCGTTCCTCAATACCAGACTATGCGGGAAGTTCTCAATCATTCCCTTTCTCTTGAACCGCAGTATCCTTCAGTTGCTGTCGGCACTGTGCATACTTCCAATCACAAACGCCATAGTAACGCGGGAGGAAACACCGCTCCAAAGCGTCCAAATAACGACGGTCAGCAGAAAGGAAATTCAGGCCAAACATGTAACTTCTGTAGGAAGCCAGGGCACGCCACAAGCGAATGTCGTTTGAAGCATGGGTTATGCCTCATTTGCGGTGATTCAAACCATGCAATTCGTGACTGTCCGCGTTACTCTGTTCGTCGTCCTCAACATCCAAATTCTGCCTCAGTACCTAAAGCCAACCGAGCCGCACCGCAACAAGAGCGTCGTCAAGCTCAAGGCCGGGTGTACACGTTGACACAGAAAGCCTTAGCATCGGACATCGTTGTGTCAGGTATATTGTTTTTCAATAACATACCTGCTCGCGACCTATTTGATTCTGGTGCAACGTATAGCTTTATATCCACGAATTTTACCGTGGAAAACATGATAAAAATGACACCATTATATCTAGACCTTAGTGTTAGCACCCCATCGGGCACGAAAATACCTGTTCGTTCAGTATGTCAGGACGGTCGCGTCTGTATTGGGGGAAGAAAACTCTCGCTCGATGTGTTAGTCCTAGATGTTCGGGATTACGATATCATTTTGGGGATGGATTGGCTCGGCGCTTGCTCGACAACCATCGAATGTGCAGAGAAACGGGTCGTCTTCCGTCTACCTGGAGAGGCCGAATTCTGCTATACGAGTGGTTCAACAACAAATGCGTCAAGGACCTGGATGGTAATTTCTGCAATGTCAGCTCGGCGGATGCTACACTCTGGATGCGAGGGATACTTAGCGTCGGTTCGGGACACGCAGCTGGATTGCGCAAACGTTGAGTCTTCTTCTGTTGTGGCGGAGTTTCCTGATTTGTTTCCGAACGAACTACCTGGCATGCCATCCGACCGAGAAATCGAGTTCACCATCGATACCTTCCCAAATACCCAACCGATTTTCAAGGCCCCGTACGAAATGACCCCTGCTGAACTGAAGGAGTTAAAGTGCCGACTACAAGAACTGCTTGATCGTGGGTACATTCGTCCGAGCGTGTCTCCTTGGGGCGCGCCGATACTCTTTGTAAAGAAGAAGGACGGAACGTTGCAACTCTGCATAGACTATCGGGAGCTAAACGAGGTCACTATTCGAAACAAGTATCCTCTGCCCAGGATCGACGACCTCTTTGATCAGCTGCAAGGGGCATCGGTGTTTTCAAAGATAGATCTTCGCTCTGGCTACCACCAATTAAAGATTAAGCCAGAGGACATGCCGAAGTCAGCATTTCGAACCTGCTATGGCCATTATGAGTTTTCTGTTATGCCGTTCGGACTGATGAATGCTCCTGCCGCATTCATGGATTTGATGAACCGTGTGTTCCGACCATTCCTCGATAAGTTTGTGGTAGTATTCATAGACGACATCTTAGTGTACTCGAAGAATAAGGATGAACACGCAGGACACCTGCGGATGGTGTTTTAAACTCTTCGAGACCATAAGTTGTACGCGAAGCTGAGCAAGTGCGAGTTCTGGTTGGACAACATATCTTTCCTTGGGCACATCTTTTCCGCGGAGGGCATCTCAGTCGACCCGAAGAAAGTTGAAGACATCGTGAAGTGGAAAAGACATGAGTCAGCCAGCGACTTTCGGAGCTTCCTTGGTCTAGCAGGCTACTTCAGGAGATTCATAAAAGATTTTGCAAAGATTGCCTCGCCTTTGACTCACCTCACTCGGAAAGGAGTAACGTTCGCGTGGACGGACGACTGTAAAGCTTTATTTGTGGAGTTAAAGAAACGACTTGTCTCAACACCGATTCTTACCCTTCCGTACGGACCCGATGATTTTAAGATCTATAGCGACGCCTCAGGAAGGGGTTTGGGATGTGTCTTTATGCAGAGGGACAAAGCCTCAAATATCTCTATACTCAAAATGATTTGAATCTACGACAACGACGTTGGCTTGAACTCCTTAGCGACTTTGACTTGATGATCAAATATACACCGGGCAACGACAACGTTGTAGCTGATGCACTGGGTCGAGTGTTCGTTGGGAGCTTGGCTATCAATGACATGCTGAGAAGGGATCTCGAAAGTTTGGGCATTGCACTCCGAATCAGATACAAAAATAGGGCTCAAGTGGCTCAGCTGCGCCTCGAACCAGACTTGTTGGAGAAAGTTAAGTCCGCTCAGAAAGACGACATGTTCCTAGAGAAGAAATCTTATCTCAGCAGGAAATGAGACAGACTTTGCGGTCGGCACGGATGGAATGATGCGGGTGACGGAAAGATTGTGTGTTCCTAACGATGCAAACCTCAGAAAGGAGATACTCACTGAAGCCCACTATGCGAGTTACACTTCACATCCAGGAAGTACGAAGATGTATCGAGACCTCCGCACGACATTTTGGTGGCACGACATGAAAAGGGATGTGATGAAAGGGATGTGATGTTGTTTGTGTCGCAATGCATGGCTTGTCAGAGAGAAGGCCGAGCACCAGAAGTCGGACGGAGAGATGCAGAACCTTGCTATATCGGAGTGGAAATGAGAACACATAACGATGGACTTTATTGTTGGTTTGCCAAAGATGCAACGGGGGAATGATGTCGTCTGGGTCATCGTTGATTGACTCACCAAGTCAGCTCACTTTCTGCCAATCAAAGTTTTTTGGAGTGCCGACCGCCTGGCTCAGATCTACTTCAACGAGATCGTTCGACTCCATGGCGTGCCCGTATCCATTGTCTCCGATCGAGATTGTCGATTCTTATCACACTTCTGGGAGAGCCTTCAGTCAGCAATAGAGACGAAGTTGAAGTTCAGCTCCGCCTACCATCCTCAGACAGATGGCCAAACAGAACGGGTCAACCAAATCCTCGAAGATATGCTACGGATCTGCGCCTTGGACTTGAAGTCAAGTTGGGACATGCATTTACCGTTAGCCGAATTTGCATACAACAATAGCTATCAATCCATCATTCAAATGGCGTCGTATGAAGCGTTGTATCGGCGGAAGTGCAGATCCCCGATCTGTTGGGATGAAGTGGGTGAACGGAAAATTCTTGGCCCAGAACTCGTAGAACAAACCGTCCAGAAGATCCGCTTGATCCGTGAATGGCTGAAGGAAGCACAGAGTCATCAGAAAAGCTACTTAGACACACACCGTCGACCTTTTGAGTTCTTAGAAGGTGATCGAGTATTATTCAAAATCTCGCCCATGCGAGAAGTTACCAGATTTGGAGCAAAAGGGAAGCTAAGTCTAAGATTCGTCGGCCTGTTCGAGATACTGAAGCGAGTCGCCCCAGTCGCATATCAGATTGTCCTGCCACCGTCACTATCTGAAGTGCACAAAATCTTCCATGTTTTACAGCTTATATGTGTACGACCCGAGTCATGTGGTGGATCTTGATCAACTGGACTTAAAGGCAGACTTGACATATGTTGAACATCCTGTGCGGATCTTGGATCACAAGGAGAAGCTGCTTCGAAGTCGCTCGGTTCCTCTCGTACGCTTGCTTTGGAGAAATCATTCGGTCGAAGAATTGACCTGGGAGCTTGAGTCTGAGATTAAGGAAAAGTTTTCTTCATTGTTTCATACTGGTAGGTTCTATCCCTAAGTTTCGTGGACGAAACTTCCTATCAGTTGGTTAGGATGTGGTGCCTCGTTCCCCCTTTTCGGGGAGCGCGGCTAAGAAATAATAATCGGTATCGTTCGATCGGATAGATTGAAACAAGATCTTATCCTCGTTATGGATTTGCTTCTTCGGAATCGATTCACATATTCGGTGGACCGTGCCCCGAGGATGGACTTAGCGGCAGAGTCAAGAGGGACCTCTCCGCTGCAAGTTTTCTTGTCTAGTTTTCGTTGTTGCATTGTTGCTTTCGTGCTTTGAGTTGGTTTTCGGATTTGCGTTTTCTTGAACGGTTTCGATGGGTTTCATTGCTTTCGTTCGTTAAACTGCATTTCATTCCGAGCTTGGAAAGAGTAGAGTTATTGATTAGCTGTTCGTGGCAATGCAGGTGATCGTGCAGTAGACGTCGTGCAAGCGGAGTCTTGAAGCACCTCTTTCCTTTCCTCTCTCCAACCAACTTATGAGTAGCTATAATTCGATTCAGTTGATCCTTCTTCCAAGTCTTCACATCTGAAATCTTGTCTTCACATCTGAAATCTTGCCTCTTGATTGTTCCGATCAAACGATACCATAATAACTAAAAAGATGTCAAGATAAAAATGAATAGACTTGGATTATTTTGTGCTTGTCAATCAGCTTAGAAATGGTTACCTTGTTGCATGCTAGTTCACTTAAAAATGTTCTTTCATAGTGTTTAAATTCAAGTTAGAATGTATACTTCTATCATTGTGCTATGTATAGAACACACATTGCTATGCAATAAACTGATCATGCCATGCTACTTGTCTCGTGCTCGTGTTGCCTTAAACTGCATCAATTGATAACTTAGTATAGACGCCGTTTGATCACGGACAACTTGTGCACAAGGTCATAGTTCCTGCGGACGGTCGCTGGGGCACTAGCACCGATCCGATCCGGACGGAACTTTATGTTTAGTCTCATGTACTCGACGGGATGGCATGTAGCGCATAATGTACCATCGTTGCATACCATCCTCGTCAATGACTATTGTCCTTTATGGCATCATGTCAGTGATCCACTCGTATATTTAAACTGTGCAAGCTAACTATGTCTTCGTGGCAGGGAAGGTCATGGTAAGTATTGTGCAGGTGGTTCAGACGGGAAGGTAAAAGTCATCGAACAGTGGTAAGTTTATTTCAGTAAATTTCCATATCAATGCTTGCTTGTAAAATGATCTAAGGCAAGATAGAAAGACCACAAAATAACTTGCATGTTTCATATAATCAACGTGTTGATTGGTATAGTTGGGTTAGCTCTCATTCACCAGTGTATTTCGATGTACTGACCATCGTTGAAACAGGTTTCCCGCACCAAGGAGATCCTGCGAGGAGCTAAAGCGACTTCCCATTCCAGTCCACCAACCGACACGTCCTAATCGTGCCTTAGAAGAAGCGTTTTGAAGATCCAGGAGCTCGCGCACATAACTTATGCAGTTCCGTGGAAATCAGATAACAAACCATCAGTACAACATCCGACCAAAATTTTCTGGATGTACTGACGTGAAACATAAATGCTCGAGTTGTTTCCGACAGATGACAATTCTTACGTTATGTCACACATTTTGTTGTGGTGTATAGGGACATGAAGTTTGGTGAATAATCATATGTTTAGTAAGATGGGAAGAGAACGTCCGAGACATACAACTATTCTCGCTCCGAAGACACTTAATGGAAATTCCAAATTGGGTTTTTTATTTTCGCAAAGAAAGTACACTATATATCAAATAATTGGAAACTGTTCTTCATTAGGTAGACATATGTGACTCGTGAGTAATCATCAACAAAGGACACAAAATATTTGAACACCATCATTGATTCAACAGGACATAGACACCATATATCAGAGTTGACTAATTCAAACGGAGCGAAAACGGATTTATCCAAACTTTCAAGATAAGATGATGTTTAGCTAGACTATACGACTCACAATTAAGAGAAACTCGAAGATCTAGCGATAGAGACTATTTCTGGAGAGCTTATATAGACGGATAACAAAGCCGGTAATGCAACTCAAAAGGATCGCGACACACTGGCACATGCAACAAACAAATTCAACTCAACCAGGTATAAGTTTCTGGTCACATGCCTCCTATCAATAGTCTTTTTTGTGTTCAGGTCCTGAAAAACACAACCATCAGGAAAGAATATTACCGAGCAGTATAAGTCTCGAGTTATTCGACTAATGGATAATAAATTGAATGGATTGTCAGGTGTATGTAAAACTAAAGTGAGTGACAGGGTGGGAGAAAGACGGGCACTCCTTCGTCCACGAACTTTCAGGGAACTGCCATTTGCAACAGTAATATCTTCCACACGACCTATATATTCATAATCATGCAAGATACCGACATCACCTGTCATGTGATCAGACTCGTCCGAGTCGATCACCCATTGCTTTGACCTTACCATACACGCCGCTGAGTATTCGGCTGTGGATCCAGATGTAGATGCTTCACCATAATGCTGAGCTTAGAATTTAGCGTATTATGCATGTCTTTGCAATCATCTATACGGATCGTTCTTCATCATCATTAGCATCCGATGCAATATTGGCAGTAACAGCTTTTGGACACTGCCATTAAAAATGGTCAGGCTGGCCACAGTTGAAGCATGTCCGCGGTCGTCCTCCATCACGTCCGCCATTGTCTCGTCCACAATCACGGTCAGGATTCCGACCACAACGTCTACCACTACGGCCCCCCACGGAATCCACCACGAGCAGCACCCAAGACAGATCGATCAGCTGGTGCATCACTAATATCAGTCCCAACTACTTTCGTTGCCCGTAGGACACGAAAGTGGGCTTCCATCATATATTGAACTTTTGTTCCAGCAATAATCTGAGATCGTGCAGTCTACATCGGAACGAAGTGAGGCAAGATACTCCATGACATAGAGCTGCTGACGTTGAGACCTCACCTCATTGATATCTGTCGTCATGGGTAATACGCGATCCACCTCATCAGTTAGAGCCTTAAAGGCACGAAAATAATCTTTATATGACTTGTCTTCCTGATCAGCTCGGTAGACACCAACAATCGAGTTATAGATGCGAGACAAATCGTGTTTTCCATCGAACGCAGACGTTAGGACCTCCAATAACTTTCACCGAATTTGTTTTCTGAACCATGTCCTCAACTGATGGTTCCAACGAATTTGTAAACTGTGTAAATAGTCTACCGTCGTTCGTCTCCCACTGTTCATATGTAGGATCGTCCACTGCTTGGGGGGTTGTCAGTCAGGTGCTTGGACAACCGCATTCCCGAATCGTCTTCTCGGCCTTCTTGTGCCATGATAACCATCCGGATCTTCCAGCCATCGATCAACAAGTCGAATTGATAAAATCGTTGTACCAGTGCTAGATGTTTCCGCAACTGCATTCCCGACATTGGTGTTGTCACGCCCCGATCTCCCGTAGGAATCGGTCGTCCTCGCTAGGCTCGAATCACCGCGCCAGCGCTCCCGCAGGACGATCGTTTCCATCGGGACACAATGCCGCTCGAGCTTGGAGTTGCGCCCGCGCGAGGCAAATACCGAAACGTCCGTTGATAACTAGTTCGCAGAGTCGTCATAGCGGAAACATAGAATAAACACAAGTATTGAATCCAAATCAAGCTCTTTATTGATATGAAGTAAAGATTTCAAGCGGAGCTAGGCTGAGATTACAAGTTGCTCGTGCTCTCTCTCTCTCTCTTTAGAATGAATGTCCTTAGGCTTACAACTGAATCAAACACTGTGGATGATGATGATGTTCTCATACATTATGTCTCATATATGTGAGCTCCAGGTCCGCGCGCTACGCTCCAAGACGTCAAGTGCGGTCCGATGCCTCAATGCGTTACGTGATCTCCGAATCCGTACGAATTCTCCCTGCACCCTGCATGCAATCCGGTTGGGTGTTGAATGCACTGGTGGGGAGGCCTCTTGCCCACGCCACAAGACAAGCACGTTCATTAATTATGTGCACCGACTGATTATGTTGTTTTTCTAGTCTTTGCCTTAGGATCAGTTACATGGCAATATAATGAAAGTAATATCCGTGTCTGCACAAGAGTGTCGTACTGTAAACAACTGAGTTCGTCTTACCCTTTCTTACCATTCAGCCTTCCCTGTCATATGCAGCAATATAATCAATAATCTACTAAATAGCGAAGTACATCTATGCAATCCAAGCGTTACGTTTGTGTCTCTGCCTCAGACCTGTTTTACTCGAACTATGTTATATACCGTGTATCCATTCTAAATATGCAAAGTGCCATGGAAATGTACTCCTTCATGTTACTCCTCTTTTGAATACGGATAACTGCTATGCACGCACGACTTATCTATATGAAGGTCACTGGCTCTGTTAGCCATATTGGACATAATCTAGGATGGAACGACTGTCTTTCCAGCTCGGTTGCGAGCCTTACTGGGCGTCCCGAACCATCCGACGAGTCGACTGTCTTTCCAGGTCGGTAACAAGCCATGCTGGACGTCCCGCACTCGCTCACTAGTACTTCAGCTAGCGTATTACCCGGACTGCACTGGCATTGTCCTCCCGGGCCGACACGATTCGGATGCCTCAGCAATCGTGTCGAGGACTCTTCTCTACCTGGTGCGCAACCAGTTGTCCGTGACCATGCAACTACTCTCCCACTTCCAATCCTAACCAAGAACTTCCTGCTCGATTTCTCTTATCCGAGGACATCAGCTCGGTTCAATCTTGCCGAGAACTACAATCGGATCTTTTTTCTTTGCGCAGCTCCCTGATTAGGGACTGCCTCGGTGAATCTGGATATCCTGAGCACTTTATTTTCTTCTCCTGACTCGGAACTACTTGATAGTCTTCTTCGTCTATGTATACAATATGATTATACTCTAACCCGTGTCACATTCCGTGCGATACGGTGCCTCAATGTGAACTCAAAACTACTTTCGGGACACATATAAGAAACTACTACGTTTCAACTCAATAAACCCGATTACGCGAATAGCAAGTAAGATCTCCATGTTCTATACAATGATAAGGCGGGGTTATTCCCTTAGCTATGTGCGTTCATCTCTTTTTATTAGCATGCAAAGGTTATCGCTTGAACTAGCATGTATCAATCCTTTTCTTAAGTGTGCAGCTAAGCAGGGACAGGTTCATCGGGGCCACGCACCTTAGCGATGAATCGCATCGTTTGAGTGAGACTCCGAGCGCGCCTTCGAAAGTCTAAGTCGGAACTCCATTTGAAGATCCAAGTCTGAATGCCTTTGCATCAAACGAGTCATCTCACTGAGCAAGACAGGTCGGTTCGCTACACTTGTGCCGTTTGAATCGGCCCTCCTGGTTGAGCGGAGCGGGTCGTTACATTATACACCACTCAGAACAAGTTTCGTCCTCGAGACTTCCTGAGCGGAACTCGTATTATTGCACAACTTCTAAACCAAACTCTATACTTCTTGTCTAACTTCCAAAGATTGTTTCAACACTACATTCATTTATTTCCTCACCACGCGTTACAGACGTGCTTAGCCAATCTCATCGAATAACTCTATCGTTCAATGCTATCGAACTATACTCAATCATTGCACTCACCTACTCAAACTCTACTGCGCCTGGCGCAGGGCTGTATTACTCAAACACGGGGTATTCTATAACTCAACGCGCACTAGAAAACTCAGGCTTTGGGTGAACTTGCCCAATTGTTATATTATATCCATGCGAACCCAACATATCCGACCGATTACTCGACGTCGCCTATCGAAACCCACCGTTACGCCTAAACCCAAAAGCTCGAATCTCAGCTAATCTTCCAATCTCGTTTTGCATCAATATCTATCTGAGTCATCGTCAATTCTCGCTAAGTAAATCTACTACCACCCAAAATTATCGCATCAATTTGCCTACGTTTTCTGACTCCGTCTTTATTGCTTTAGCGCAGAGCAATTTTTGCCCAATATGGGGTACGTTCTAATCCTTCGCGTCTTAGGTCCGATCGAACCTAACTTCCTATTTGTTTTCTCGTTCCGTTTTGCACGTGTGCTTAACAACTTTATTGAATGACTATCATTCAATCATTGCGTTTTTGGCCCAGTCTCTTACTGCGCCTTAGCACAGAACTATCTCATTCGTATGGGGAACGTTTCAATCTTCCGTTTACAAAGTCTAGGCTGAGGCTAACTTACTTCAATTGCCATACTCATCCATGCGAATCTGACATTTTCACTTGTAGCTGTATTCGAGTTATGTATATCGCTAAGTCTGGATCGTACCCATATTCAAGGCGTCCCCAAAATATGTGTATTTCAACGAAGCTTAGTAACAGCTAAGTCGGACAAGTTACTCGTGAAAATCTTTCGAATCGCCGATCGTTTCGCTACTCGACTAACCGAACTCTGGTTCGTTTAGTCATCGTCTACCCCCAATCCCACTCAAATCTAAGTATTGCATTACTGATAACGCACATCTTCCAAACAACGATTTAACTCCGTTATGCCAACTTATCTTGAATATCACCAATTCTAATTATAAGAGTTTCGTCTGACAATTTCCTAATACCGTCTTATTCCTTACCGTCGCATAACCTATCCAATTAATCAATTATCACCCAAGTCATATCTTCCATTGCGTTCGTTTCAACGCCAACGTCGCTAGCGCACACTCCCAGTTCCAAGTCCTAACTCTAAGTCTCGTTGCCCCGTTCTATCGTTTTTCCGAACGATACTCTGAAGTCAGCCACTCCAGTTCAACTCAAGGCATATTGTCGCCTGCCTAGCCACTAGGTCAGTTCACAAGGTCATAGGTACAGTTCGAGTTTGTGACTCATCGTGCAATCGTGTTGCACGACGCTCGCCCCAAATACCCTAAGGTCAAACCATTGTTCTTTCGTACGGGGTATTCTACCCAAGCTCGTTTCACTCAGATTTCTAAACATCGAGCACAGATCATCCTATCCACATCAACACGTTCGTTCAACCGAATCTACGATATATCCACGTCGCATGTCAAGCTCAGTGATTCGCATAGTCTTATCTCCTCAAACACCTGATAGGGTCCATATATCCAATCTTTTCTAAGTCTAGACCACCCAATCACGATTCAATTTCTACCTCTTCGATCTCAATCACGATTTCAAAGTCGTACAACATAATTCACGTATTTGTTCACTAAACCATCGAGCATCTTGCTTCAAGTTCTAGACTAACTCATCCCCGAAATACCTTCGATTCACTTGTATCCTAAAACTCGTCTTATCGTATCGAACCACAAGTCAAAACGATCCTTCAATTGTCACGCTCTGGTCTCCCGCAAGTTCGATCATCCCCGATGAACGTGAGATCACCACGCCAATGCTCCCCCGGATAATCATCCTAATCCGGACGTGACGCATGTGCGAGTAAGGAGTTGCACTCGCACAAGACAAGAAGGTCAAACGTTATGGTTATCATCAAACGAACAGAGACCTTATCGTCACACTTCGTTTCATCCAAGTTGTACATTTATCCATCAAGTCATGTTCATCAAACAACCGTTCTTGTCATAATCTTAATTCATCTAGCCAAATCGTCCAACTTTAATGTTACCTTTTGATCATTTCGTAGTCTACTTCTAGCATTCCTCAAACAACTAAGTTCAAATTCCAAGCCAAAGTTTATTCACTTTCGATATGTTCCATTTTATCGAGTTTGTTTGTAAAATCTTCAAACATGTTCCCGCGAGTTTGATCATCCCCGTCGGACGTGAAATCACCACGCCAGCGCTCCCGCGGGATAATCGATCTCATCTAGGCATGATGTCGAGTATTATCCTTCGAACTTGATTCAAGATCGTTTGTTCAAATTCAAGATTAAGTCCATTATCGCCTTTTTCAATCATCAAATCACAAATTTGCTAACTTGCATCAATCCATGCTATCTTTCAACTATCGATATTATATAAAGTCTCCCAAATTCGAAACAGTAGCATTCGTACTCAAACTGAACTCTATCGAGCGATATCCTACTCGAATCCAATTTTTTTATGCGCGCTATCATTCGTTCGTGCCATTATTCCAATTGCACTAACTCCTATCGCATCCCCGATTTTTCCATCTCAACTCAAGTTTTAATTCGTTTGATTCAATTCAAAATCGCTCGTACGATCCACTAAGTTTTCCCCGACCATGATATTAATTCCATTACTCTGAATTCCTATCTGATGTAAGCCTTATCCCTTGTTCAACTTATTCTAACTCGTTCGAATCAAATCTTGCATGATTCCTTCGAGTTCGCTTACTTGCTAGGCATTATTTATACTAACAGGTCGACACGAGTCTATTCCCACAAGGCCTGACACAGGTCGACACAAAGGCCTTCGCATCATAAATCTTGTTCAAGCAATCATATCATTCACATGCACTTTCGAAAATATTTAGACTCATTGTATGGAATATTCATCGAAACATCGAGAGAGCGTCTATCACTTTTTCAATACACAAGTTCAAACCTGAGAGAATCGAAACGAATTCCAAGGACGTAAAGTCGTGCTCTGATACCAATTTGTCATGCTCCAATCTCCCGCAGGAATCAGTCGTCCCCTCTAGGCTCGAATCACCGTGCCAGCACTCCCGCAGGACGATCGTTTCCATCGGGATGTGATATCGCACGAGCCTTGAATTGCGCCCGCACGAGGCAAATACCGAAACGGCCGTTGATAACTAGTTCGCAGAGTCGTCATAGCGAAAACATATAATAAACACAAGTATTGAATCCAAATCAAGCTCTTTATTGATATGAAATAAAGATTTCAAGCGGCACTAGGCCGAGATTACAAGTCGCTCGTACTCTCTCTCTCTCTCTCTTTACAATGAATGTCCTTAGGCTTACAACTGAATCATACACTCTGGATGATGATGATATTCCCATACATTATGTCTCATATATGTGAGCTCCAGGTCCGCGCGCCACGCTCCAAGACGCCAAGTGCGGTCTGACGCCTCAATGCATTAAGCGATCTTCGAATCCGTACGAGTTTTTCCTGTACCCTGAATGCAATCTGGTTGGGTGTCAGTACATTGAATGCACTGGTGGGGAGGCCTCTCGCCCATGCCACAAAACAACCACGTTCATTAGTAATGTGCACCGACTGATTATGTTGTCTTTCTAATCTTTGCCTTAGGATCAGTTACATGGCAATATAATGAAAATAATATCCGTGTCTGCACAAGAATGTCGTACTGTAAACAACTGAGTTCGTCTTACCCTTTCTTACCATTCGGCCTTCCCTGTCATATGCAGCAATATAATCAATAATCTACTAAATCGCGAAGAACATCTATGTAATCCAAGCGTTACGTTTGTGTCTCTTCCTCATACCTGTTTTACTCGAACTATGTTATATACCGTGCATCCATTCTAAATATGCAAAGTGCCGTGCAAATGTACTCCTTCATGTTACTCCTCTTATGAATGCGGATAGCCGCTATGCATGCATGACTTATCTATATGAAGGTCACTGGCTCTGTTAGCAATATTGAAAATGATCTGGGATGGAACGACTGTCTTTCCAGCTCGGTTGCGAGCCTTACTGGGCGTCCCGAACCATCCGACGAGTCGGTTGTCTTTCCAGGTCGGTAGCAAGCCTTGCTGGACGTCCCGCACTCGCCCGCTAGTACTTCAACTAGCGTATTACCAGGACTACACTGGCATTGTCCTTTCCGGGCTAACACGATTCAGATGTCTCAGCAATCGTGTCGAGGACTCTTCTCTACCTATCCGCAACCAGTTGACCGTGACCATGCAATTACTCCCCTACTTCCAATCCTAGCCGAGAACTTTCTGCTCAGTCTCTCTTATCCGAGGACATCAACTCGGTTCAATCTTGCCGAGGACTACACTCGGATCTTTCTTCTTTGCGCAGCTCCCTGATTAGGGACTGCCTCGGTGAATCTGGATATCCTGAGCACTTTATTTTCTTCTCCTGACTCGGAACTACTTGATAGTCTTCCTCGTCTATGTATGCAATATGATTATACTCTAACCCGTGTCACATTCCGTGCGATACGGTGTCTCAATGTGAACTCAAAACTACTTTCGGAGCACATATAAGAAACTACTACGTTTCAACTCAATAAGTCCGATTACGCGAATAGCAAGTAATTGTTGGGAAGTCGTTGGGAAGGGGGGGGGTCTGCAGGGGGCGTCGTTGAGGGGGGGGGGGGGTTCCACTGGGTCATGGGGTTGGGGTGGTTTGCTGGAGTCCAGGGGGTCGACGTGGGGGTACGAGGTCTGCTGGCAGGTAGCGGTGGTGGCGTGTTCAGCCAGGGGAAAGGGGAAAAGTGGACAGGGGTGATGGCGGACAGGAGGTGGTAGGCGATGTGCATGGGTGCGGAGGGAGAAAATGGGAAAGGGGATAACGGCGGCTAGGGTTAGGGTTTGAGAGAGGACAGAGCTAGAGTTAGGGCTTGGCACTAATACCATGTTTGAGGGAATAATTTAATGCATTCATTGATAAGAGATTATATATATATATATATATATATATAGAGGAGAGGAGTAGACACTTATTATTCTCTATCCGATGTGGAACTAAAGCCCAATAACTAATATACTAATCCTTAACAACCTTCCTCCAACCGGGTACCTAATTGGAAGTCAAGACAGACTTGAATTTATCTATAGAAATCACATTTGTTAGTCACTTTCACCTTAGTATCGACATTCAAGAGATTGATCTCCTTATTGCACCACTCCCGTATCTTGTGCAGACTGTGGTATACTGAAATCTTCATGAGATATAATTACGCTTTGACTAACAAGAAGACAGGATCATGCATCTTCTCGGAACCCAAACTTGCTAACAAGGCCTCTTAACGACATGGCTTCCTTCGATGCCTCAACTATCGTCATGCATTTTGACTCTGTAGTGGAAAGTGACACGATATCTTAAAGTGTCAACTTCCAACCATAGTTTAAAGTATCGGCCGATACCGATCCGATACGGCCGATACCGATACAGTTTGGCATGTCCCGATCCGATACCGACCGATACCCGATACTGACCGATACCGACATTAGAGGTCTCTTTTCCAGTCAATTCGGCAAAAAATTTGAATTAAAAAGACCAATTAGAAAGGATGTAAAAGCATTGTAAGGTTGTAAAAACATATAAAAGAGGAAAACTTATCTATCGCATATAAATCAATCGAAAAGGATGACTACTATTTCATTCAATATCAAAAATACTAAGAAACAATACTGAAAATACTTTAAATTATGCATAAATGTATAAAATATATTCTCTAAAATGTTAACAATTTACTAATAGTTGTTTGCTTTCCGATACCAAAAATCCGATACTCCGATCCGAAACCGCCGATACTACCGATACCGCCGATCCCGATACTCATAGGAATGGTCCGATACCGATTCCGATACCGATACTTTGAACCTTGCTTCCAACTAACTGGAAAATCTGCAAGTGTGTATACATAACCAGTAGTTGATTTTCTGTTATCAAAGTCACCAGCGTAATAAACATCTACATACCCCTACAACTGACTCAATCCGTGTTCTTTCTTGTGAAACAACAAATCGAGATCTTTAGAGCCCTTAAGATATCGAAGTATCAACTTTACGGACTCCATTTGAAGCCTTCTTGGATTTTACATGTAATGGCTTACCAAACTGATTGCATACGATAAATCGGGACCGGTGCACACCATATCATACATCAACCATCCCATCACACGTGTATGGAACTTGAGACATCTTATCCTTCTCCTCTGATTTCGGACACTCATTGGAGGATAACTTGAAATGACTAACGATGGTGCTCATTTTGTCTAGAGTCTTTCATGTCATACTTCCTTTAGGATAGTAAAAGCTTTCCTACCTTCTTGTCTCGATGAATCTCCATCCCAATGATCTTTTTTGCTCTACCTAAGTCTGTCACGTCAAATTTTTCACTTAATGAAGTTTTGAATGGCCTATCTCCGCCACACTCGTAGGAGCAATCAACATGTCATCAACATATAAGAGGAGATATATTGACGATCCATCCTTGAGACGATTTGAGTAAACGCAGTTGTTATACTCATATATATAGAAATTGGTCATAAGCATGAACGAGTCGAAGCGCTTACTACCGAGGAGATTGCTTCGACCCATATAAAGAACGCTTAAGCTCGCATATGTGATCCTCTTTTGTAGGCTCCATAAAATTATCGAGTTGTCTCATGAAATTCTCTTCCAACTCAACGTGCAAAAATGTCATTTTGACATCCATTTGTTCCAACTCAATATCGTGAGTCACTAGTGCTAATAACGCCTAAATATATGTTTGACCATAGGCAAGAATATCTCGTTGTAGTCAACACCCTCCTTCTGAGCAAACCCTTTTCTTAACTAAACACACTTTGTTTTGCTGATTGTCCTTCCTGAATACACATTTGTAGCCAATAGTTCTTTTTTTCTTTGGTAGCTCGACCAAGTTCAATGTGCCATTCTTCTGAAGTGATTCCATCTCCTTTGTTATGGTAACTATTCAGAGATTTTTTTCTTCTCCCAATGGCCTCCTTATAATTGCTTGGATCTCAGGTTTCCATAACTAAGATAAATGCAACCATATCTTCGAAATCATACCGTACTAGTGCCTTGTGTGTACCATGATCTCCTTAATGTTATTGCCTTTGGGCTTGTTGGGGTTGGTCCTCATCCTCCATCCATGTAAATGTCCCTCCTCAGAACTGAAAGTTTGTAATGGTACTTCGAAGTTTGTATCCTCATGAGTGCCAGGAACCTCTACCTTCACCGAGTCATCAAATGTGTCAGTCGTCTCCTTAGACTTTTCTTCCATATCTTTCAATAGAATCCTCATCGTAGATCACATCAAGGCTTGTGAACACCCTTCTTGTTTCTGGATCCTACAACTTGTAGCGTTTGACTCCATGTTTGAATTCTTAGAAAACTCACCGTTTCTCCAGGTTGGTTCTATCTTTCTGATTTACGAGTGAATAGGAACAACACTCAAACGCATACAGAGAATTATAATTGGCTAGCACTCCTCTCCATACCTTCTCAAGAATCGAAAGATCGATAGTTGGTAGTTGTAAATGGTGATTTGTAGACCAAATATCACACATGACTTGTTGTTTTTGCCCAGAAATCCTTCGTAACATTGGCATGCAATAGCATATACCTAACTCGCTCTAATAATGACATGTTCATTCGCTCCGCTACTCCGTTCTTCTCTTGACATCATGGAATTGTCCATTGTATTTGTATGTCTTTCTCTCTGCATTAGCCCTGAAACTCTGTCGAGGTATACTCATCTCAATTATATGTCTGCAAATAATTCACCGTTCACCCATTTTGCTTCTCCATGTCCGCCTTTCATTCTAGGAATTTAGTAAACACTTTTGACTTGCGTTTGAGGAGAGAAAAAGCATACTTTTCGTGAGAAGTCATATATGAAGGTGATATAGTACCACCAAACACTTCTGACTTGCTTCTCCTTTTGATCGAAACGATGATAGCTCCCATACGTTTGAATGAATTTAATCGATGACTTTGTACACCGTCTTCTTGAAGTCAACTTTATGGTGTTGCCCTTCGTACAATACTTGCAGAAATTAAGCTTGCACTCCTTCATTTCCTTCAATAACCTCCTTATACAATTCATGAAGACCCCTCTCACTCATACATGTGGCATAGTGGCCTAGACGCATACGTTATAGTCTTGCGGTATCCTCCACCTCTTTCTTTGTAACAACGGCCACGTCACCAATGACTCTGCTTCCATCCAATTGATAAAAATTCGACTAAAATCTATGCCCCTTCATAGCGCCACCAGGTCCATGACTGAGCCAGTATGTTTTGCATATCATTCTGAGCTATTGCGGCTATGCAGTTAAAAACGATTTTTTCATGATAACGGTCCAGTAGAGTTATTAATATATCACCGATATATCGGATTTATAACAGTAAATATCGGTTTACATTTAAACACAGTTTTCATATATGATCAACACTTTTAGTAGTTATCTATTACAAAATATGCATTACAAAATATGCAAGAAGAGTTTCTTAGAGCATTAAAACTAAAAGGTTCATAGTTCATTCCAAAACGAACATTAAAATATAAAAGTACCCACTTCAACGGTTTAACAAATATGAAAACAAAAATGTAGCAGTCGGCAGAATAAGAATAAGAAAAAAATGTAGCAGCAGCAAGAAGAATAAAAAGAAAGTTGAAGAAGAAGAAGAAGAAGAAGAAGAAGAGAAGAAGAAGAAGAAATTAAGTTAAAGAAGAAGAAGAAGAAGAAACGTACCAACAACCGCAATAGCAAGTTCTCCGCTGATTTTTTTTCTCTCTCACCCCGCAGGACCCATCCCCACTTTAAACATAATCTAATTGTGATATATCGATTTTTTCCAAAACCGATATATCACAACATATCGGTCATATCGGCCGATTATATCGGTTCCGATATTTAAAAAAAAAAATCGGTTTAGGGCCAATATCGATATATATCAGTTATATAACCGATATATATCGGTTATTAAGTACATAGTATTCCGGTACTCTTCTCCTGACCACTGTTACTTTTATGTAATTTTACCATAAGCTATTGTTTTATCGTGATAACTTCTCACGAAATCTTGTTTCGCAGGCAGTACGAGCGGCTGGACTGAAGGACCTTGCTACCAATAATAGCAGCATAAGGTACATTCGCTGGTGATAGAAACAGCATGGAAGGTCCTGGAACAATATTTCGTAGGAGCATACGAAGGATCGTAATCATGATGAGCCTAGTTTGTTATTTTGTATACGGATGTAGATAGTGGGAATATGAATGTGCGGTTCTTGTGTAAGAGAGTGGGGTTCTCCTTTATCCAGTGACCGTTACTCTTTGGTTTGAGATCGAATTGCCCTTACTGAGTATTATTTTAACTAGACCAATAAATTATATTAGGTAATCACATCCACCATTTATTCTATAGACATGGTCATTCAAATTTAATACGTGGATCCTATCTCAGAATGATTATATATAAAAAAAGTACTGTTTTTTTCCCCAAGGATTGCTGAAACTAGTAACTGTGGCTAGTCCAGCTGGACATGCAATTCAGTGTTTAAATGGAACCACTAGTACATATAGCTGCATTTATGCTTGGAGTCTGGACTTGTGTTTGTACTGGCCGAAGCACGAGGGCTTGACCTCTTAGCCATTTCGAATATGGACAAGCCATTGTTATGTGATGTGGAAACTTTTATCTTGCTTAAGAAATTTTGATGTTCGTGATTTTGTTGTATACTGGAGTTTTGTCATATGGATTTTTTTTCCTTCTTAATCAGTAGCTAAGGTTGCAACTGACTTTGTATGAATTGTAAAAATATGGCCAATGAGTTGATCAACCCCATAGTTCAGCCAAAACAACTCGAAATTTCACCCACAGAAGGTTCATAGTTAGTTGTAAGGTTTGACGACTCCAACCTCTGATCCCAATTCCCACCTGTACGAAACCGACACCGTTGCACGCACCATAGTCTACCTTTCGAAAAGCAATAACCTACCTCTATATATACCTTGTGCTCACTAATTGCTCCTCCCACTATGAATACAAAACCCTTCCAGTCTGCTGCAAAAGAATATCTATTTGCTTTTAACTAATAACTGGCACAGCATTGACTAGGTCAAAGAGTGTGCCAATTGAGTTGCTCTGCACCCATAGTTTCATTGTCAAAAGGATCATTCACTTTGGCGTTGTTATGCTCAGGAATCCCAACGAACAGCTTCTATAAGTTAGATACAGCCTACACAGAAAGAGGGCAAGAGAGGAGAGAGATGAGGTGCATGAGTGGAGAAGTTTTTCTCAGCATTCCTGCTAAGAAAGCGTGGGAAATGTACACCAACAATGAGATTGTGAGCAAGATTGATCCCAACATGCTCGCCGGTGCTGAGTACATCAGAGGTGATGGCGGCCCTGGGAGCCTAAGGCTGTTCAGGCTGGGTCCTGGTAACAACTCTCTCTCTCTCGCTCTCTTTCTCTCTCTCTCTCTCTCTCTCGCGCGCGCGCGCACACACACACACACCCCCACCAACCAGACACACACAACTACATTTACTTGTCTGAGTTGCAAAAATAGCCTTCCAATTTAACAGAAAGGATCCAACTTATCCTGAGTTCAGAGCATATGGCTACAGATTTTACAAGTCGAACAGATAGAATACGTGAGAAGCTGCACACAACTTTTGTACAAATAAGGGGCTTTTATCAATGACTTATATTTCAACTGTCTATATATTGTGCATATTGTGCAGCTTAATCATCCAAAATCACATTTATGTTACTTCTAAATAATCAAGTTGTAGAGATGAAATACAAATATAAAGGCAACCTAACCTGCATTTGCACTAGCTCGTGACCAAATCCTGAGGCTCAGGCACCATGACAAAACTTATATTGAACCAGAAACCTCCTATGGAGGGTACAAGGGCCAAACCCGCAGATTAAGCACCAGTTCAGCGTTTCCGATGGTTGAGCCATTGGTGGGCTGGGATGGGCACCAGCCCAACCAAAATTTTATATTTATTATCCAATTGTTTTTAAAAGGATGGTGCCATTAGTAATTGAAAATGTTCTTATCTTGTATCTGTTAAATAATAATTTTCCATTTTTCATAACCCTGCTATTGAGCGCCCCCTGCCTCCATCCTCTCTCTCCATACGAACATTCATCTCTCATTCAACATCTCTTTCTATAACTTACATTTTCTTCTCACCTCTTATTCATCTTTAACCGAAATTCTCATCATAATCGAGACCGCACCACCATCGTCAGACTGCAACAGCAGCAGAATAAGGAGTTACAACAGCAGCGTTAAATAGTGTCAAGTGTCCTACAGTCTGACATACTTGGTAAAGCAAGTACGTAAAAATAAAATCGTGGAATCAACTCTCTAAGTGATGTTACACGATTTCGCGTACGACGTCGACATCCGAATCTTGTTCGGATGCTAAGCAACGTCTCCGCGTACGACGTCGACACCCGAATCTTGTTCGGATGCTAAGCAACGTCTCACGGTCCTAGGTTGAGAAAGAACATCACAAGAATATATATATATATATATATATATATATATATATATATATATATATATATATATATATATATATATATAAACACAAGCAGATAATATAACATAATCTACTGCAAGTTTGGCAAGGTACACTTGCCTGGGTCCTGAACTCCGTCAACTGCTCCTGGAAAAGTTGAACTTGCACGTACATCTCCGGATGCTGAAACAAATATCATAAATGTTCTCAAAATACTTGAAATATCTAGGATTGACTACCCGTAAGTCCAATTTGGACACATGGACAAAATTGACAGTTTTGAGTCAAAGCGGGTCCACATGTGGCCTACTTCGCACCGAAAAACGTGTCGGAGATAAAATTTTCCAAATTCATCAAAATTAGTGTCTACGAGTCCAGAACGACGATACAAACCCAACGGAACGTCCATAACTGGATTTTGATAAGCCGATCACGAAATCGCCCATCATGTAAAACTATGGGACCCACAAAACGACGTTACGTCAATGTTCGCAGAATCGAACCAAATTTGTCATAGGACCAGCAAAATATTGCGAATCCAATGGCACAAGTTTTGTTACGAACCGACGAGTACACACGAAGTTATGACGAGGTGTCGGAATAGGCTGATACGGTATTTTTCGGCGGATACGCGTTATTCCGGCGTGCATACACGTCCAAATCGAATTCTGTAAAATCTCACACGTCCACGTTCACGTTATGCACCATTTGGTGCAATCCGCACGCAACGACGTAGCCTCGTTTGGCGGAACACACCCCGTATCGACAAATTCGGGTTTCCCAAAATCAAGTTTTTTCTTGATTTTGGAACTATTTTTTACAGAAATTAAAAATAGTTAAAAATAAAATAAAAGAAGGGGTTTCATCTTCGATATGTTGATTATGAACATGTTCAATTATATTTTTAATCTATTAATTATTCTGGGAGAAAATAGGACGTCAACATGGACGTTTGGAACAGTTTAGAGACTGTTTGAAAATCAAGTTTTTCTCCAACTTTGATTCGATTTATCACACGATATAAAGAAGTAATAAGTATTCTACTTGAAGGGACATGGAAGGGATTATGTTGTGACCATGCCGGAGAAGATGGCACGGGAAACGGATCGTCTCCGGAAGTATGGGGTCGCGGCTGTCGCAGCTGCACACGGTTGCGGTCGGGTTCGGCCGGGTTGCGGCAATGTTGCGAACGTTGGCGGCGGCGGCGGTCATGTTGGTGGCGGGTGGTGGTCGACTGGAGGGTGGAGGCGAGGTGTTATGGTTGTGGTAGATCCATCTTAGGGTTAGGATTTAGAATTTGATATATATATATATATATATATATATATATATATATATATATATATTCGAGATGAGGAGGGGGATCGGCTGCTCAATGGATACGGGGGTCTTCTGTGTACGCATGGACCTGGCAGCAGGTTGGGTATGGTGAAAATTTTATTTTATTATCTTTTTCTTTTCCTCTTCCTTTATATATCTATTTATATATTTATACAAAATAGGTCTGCACAAGAAATAAGTTTTAGGAAAAAAATTATAATACTTTTAAAAATATTTTTATACTCCAAATAGTTCTGCACTTAATTTAATTGCTAACTTAAATAATATTCAAACAATTATTAGAAAGTATATATATATATATATATATATATATATATATATATATATATATATATATATATATATATATATATATATATACCTAATGTCATATTTAAATTAGTAAAATAAATAAATAAATAAATAAATTATCAAATTAATCCTATATAAAAATCGGGGTACTCACAATTACAACTTGATACCCTCAACTATTCCAAATGTTCAACTTAATACCCTGAATTTTGATAGGTGCTAACTTGATATCCTGAAAAAAAGGACCAAATTGTCCCTCCTCCTACCCCCTTCCTCCTCACCCCGGCAGTCCCCTCCTCCCGTCACGCCCCACCGTCATGTCCCCGCCGCCCCCCCACTACATCAAACGCTACTGCTGTTGTTGCTCGCGCCGTTCGTCCGCCCGCGTCGCCCGCCTGCCACCGCCCTCACGCCTGCAATGCTGCTCCGCCCGTCCGCGAGTCCATCCGAGCTGCTGTTGCGCCACCGTCCCCCTCCGGTCGTCGGCGTCGGAGAGGAGAGAATGTGACTGTCGGAGAGAGAGAAAGAGAGGGGTAGTTTTGTTTTTAAAAAAATATAGATATTAATATGAAAATTATTATATAGTTGAGGGTATCAAGTTAGCACCTATCAAAGTTGAGGGTATCAAGTTAAAATTTTGGCAAGTTATAATTTAACTTTTTTATTATTGTAAGTGGGTGATATAACTAGACCAATAAATATTAGTTAATCACATCAACCATTTATTCTGTAGACATGGTCATTCAAATTTAATACGTGGATCCTATCTCTGAATGATTATATATTAAAAAAATAAACTCTTTTTTTTTTAGGATTGCTGAAACTAGTAACTGTGGCATTGCCAATTCAACGTTTAAATGGAACCACTAGTACATATAGCTTCGTCAACACACACACACACTTGCTATGTGGGCCACACCTTTTTTCCAACGAACGACTGCCACGTGACGTTCCTGTCACGTGGCGGCCAATCGGACAGCCACCGGATCCCACCTCTCCTCCCCTCCTCCAATGGACGACCGCCACGTGACAGTTGTAAGAAGGTTGTAAACATTTGGTTGTAGGCATAACATTGTCCATAGTTTCATTTATGCTTGGAGTCTAGACTTGTATGTGTAATGGCCGAAGCATGAGGGCTTGACCTCTTAGCCATTTCGAATATGGACAAGTCATTGTTATGTGGAGGGCAGATATATTGTTTCATATTTCTGTTCTCTCTTTATTACATATGGGTACCATTTTTTTAATGTCAACTGGAACTCACAAGTAATAGAGTAGAAACAGAAATATATAACAAAATTAATATGACAGTATATCTGCTCTGTGTTATGTGATGTGGAAACTTTTGTCTTGCTTAAGAAATTTTAGTGTTCGTAATTTTGTTGTATACTGGAGTTTTGTCATAAGGATTATATTTTTTTCTTAATCGGTAGCTAAGGTTGAAAACTGACTTCGTATGAGTTGTAAAATTATGGCCAATGAGTTGATCAACCCCATAGTTCAGCCAAAACAATTCTAAATTTTGCCCACAGAAAGCTCATGGATGGTTTGATGACTCCAACGGAGACATCTGACCCCCAATTCCCACCTGTTCGAACCCGACACTGTTGCACGCGTCATAGTCCGCCCGCCTTTCGAAAAGCAACAACCTACCTCTATATATTCCTTGTGCTCTCTCTAATTGCTCCTCCCACTATGAATACAAAACCCTACCAGTCTGCTGCAAAAGAATATCTATATGCTTGCACAAAACCTCGGCAAGATCACGGATATGTGCTTAGATCTAGTTAATTATTCTTTCCATTAAGTAAGCTTACTTTAATCTCAAACCTGGATTGTTGTTGAGTAAGGGCTGATCGAGGGTCAGCATTTGGTTTTAACCGAATCGAAATAGTCAAAATCGAATAAACTAAAATTATAAAACCTCAAATTCGAAATCAGACCAAAATTAGCCAAAACCAAAACCTAACCGAACCAACTAATTAATTCAGTTTTTTATTTATATTATTTAATGAATCAGATCCAAAGTTATAATCGTGGCTAAATTATAATTTATATACAAACATTTATTTTATTTTAGAGAAAATTTGAGTTGTATCCCACTTTATTTATCATAATTCAAGGTGCACCACACTGCTTTACCATAATGTACAACACTTCCACTTCTGTCAAAACTTAACGGTTAACTCAAAATACCCCTAGCAAACCACCATTGTTACTAGCGCTCCTCCTCCTCGGTGTGGGAAGAGAAAAATGTTATTTCAGTCAAAAATTAACGGTCAACGGAGTTGACCCTTAGTTTTTGACGAAAATGGAAGGATTGTACATTATGGTAAAGCGGTGGGGTGCATATTGAATTATGGTAAATAAAGTAGGGTACAACTTAAATTTTCTCTTTATTTTAAAGTTAGACTAGTTATTAAATTATCAATATACATAAAATTGTTGTTTTCAAAATATATACACATTTTTAATCACAAAATGTACATATAATCGAGAGTATTTACATAATTGTACAAATTTTATTCGATTTTCGATTTTGGACCGAAATTCTAAAACCGAAATCGAATAAATTTTTTTTTTTTTTAAATCAAAACTAAACCATTTTTTTTTTAAATGGAACCGAATTTCTTAGTAGGCTCGGCTCGATTTTTTGTCCAAAATCCCTGACTAATAACTAGCACATCACTGACTAGGTCAAAGAAAGCGCCAATTGAGTTGCTCTGCACCTCTCGCTTCACTGTCAAAATGATCATATTCACTTTGGCGTTGTTATGCTGAGGAATCCCTGGGAACAGCTTCTATAAGTTAGATACCGCCTACACAGAAAAGGGAGAGAGAGAGATGAGGTGCATGAGTGGAGAAGTTTTTCTCAGCATTCCTGCTAAAAAAGCATGGGAAATGTACACCAACAATGAGATTATAAGCAAGATAGATCCCAACATGCTCGCTGGTGCCGAGTACATCCGAGGTGACGGCGGCCCTGGGAGCCTTAGGCTGTTCAGGCTGGGTCCTGGTAACAACTCTCTCTCTCTCTCTCTCTCCCTCCAACACACCCCAACCAACACGCGCAACACACACACACCAGACACGCACAACTACATTTACTTGTCTCCACCACACACAGTAAGCGCAACAACAATCACTTGTCTACACCTAACCAGAGTTTTGAGTTGCAAAAATAGCCTTCCAATTTAAAGGGTCTGCTTGGTAACGGTGGTTACATGAGTTTTTGGATAATTTTTGAACCAACTGCCTATGAAAGTTCTTGCAATTTTTTTTTTTTTGAGACAGTTGGCTCAAAATGTTTCCAAAATCGGTATAATAGATTTTTGGATATCTTTATAAACATCCAAAATTAATAAATTTTGAAAGATTTTATTATTTTATTTTATTTATATCCTCACCAAAAATATATAATTATAATTACTAATATTATTTTTTTTTCTCATCTGTGTTTCTCTTCTACTTTTTTCAATCTATAGTTACTTTTTTCGATAGGTTTTCAAAATCTCTCTCCTACATTCATCCAGACATTTCTATTATTTTGATCAAATATGAACTTTTACTACATGATCGAGGCGTGAACTGGATGGCAGTTCTCGTGCTCAGGTGATAGACATTCCTGTGCTCGGATGGCTGTTCCAGCAGTCTGTACCGTTTTGTTTATATATGGACATATATGTAATTTTATACGTGTGAGAACCGCTCGTTAATGAATTATTAAATATGGATTGGACTAGTTTAAAAATCGCTGCTTAAAATCACCCAAAATCGAACTCCTAAAAATATCTCGTAATCGGTACTCTAAAAATACCTCGTAACCAGTACTCTAAAAACACCGAGCATACCCTAAGGCTGCAAACATCTCTGACTCTCCTGAGTCTTAACTTATTCTGAGATTCAGAGCATATGGCTACAGATTTTACAAGCCGAACAGATAGAATATGTTAGAAGCTGCACAAAACTCTTGTACAAATAAGGGCCTTCTATCAATGACTTATATTTCAATTATTTATATATAAAAAAACTATACTTTTGGTCACTTTATATTTATTCGACCAAAATTTTAGTCATACAAAGGTATTTTTCAAAAATTTAGTCACTTAATGTTATACCGACCAAAGTTTTAGTCATTCAAATATATTTTTTCAAAAATTTAGGCACTTAATGTTGTACCGTAAAAAAAATGGATCACTCTGTTAAATTGTTGTTTGTTTTATTGACGATTTTGCTGACATGACACGTTATGTGCAATGTCAGCTGTTAAATATGATGTGGCACATCCACGTTGACTATTTTTTTGGTTTTTTTTCAAAACTTTCAATCCTAGAAACGACATCGTTTTGGTATTTGAAATAAAAATAAAACTTAGAAAACTATAAAAAAAATATCAAAAAGTGATAGAAAATCACAAAAAATATCTCCACAACTGTCAAAAAAAATTTTCCCCAGAATATTCCAAAAAAATTATGATGTTCTAAATATTTGATTGGACAAGCATTAAGTGACTAAATATTTGAAAAATATCTTTCAGTGACTAAAATTTTGGTCGTTACAACATTAAGTGACTAATTTTTTGAAAAATATTTCCGAGTAACTATAACTTTGGTAGGACAAACATCCAATGACCAAAAGTATAATTTTTCCATTTATTTATATATTGTGCAGCTTAATCATTCAAAATCACATTTATGTTACTCCTAAACTGCATTTGCAGTAGCTCGTGACCAAATCCTGAGGCTCAGGCACCATGACAAGCTCATATTGAACCAGAAACCTCCTATGGAGGGTACAAGAGCTAAATCCGTAGATTAAGCACCAGTACAGCGTCTCTCACCAAGTTCTTTCTTTTTCCGTTTACAATAAGCCACAAATACCAAAACAACAAAGCCTCTAACGATAATTTGTTAGTTCTCCAAATTAGCCAAGCATGATAACCGGACACGATACAAGGATACTGATGTGATAATCTATAATGCATGTGCAGCACTGCAAGGATACGTGAAGGAATCCACGGAGAAGATTGAAAAGGTCGAACTAGGCCGCTCGATAACATATGAGGTAATCGGAGGAGAGCTAAAGGATATGTATGATCCCTATCGTGTAACCTTCTCGTTCATACCAGTTGTTGGCAAGGAGACGGAGCAGTGCATCGCCCAGTGGAAAGTCGAGTTCGAGCTGCTGTCGCCTACCACCCTGCCGCCTGAGAAAGCCAAGGATGCAGCTCTTGGGTTCATCAAGTCGTTCGAAAATTTCAAGCTTTGCAAGTAATTATCATAGTTCATGGATGGCATCAAAAGAAATGTCTACTTTTAACTTTCTAGGTATAATAGCAGAATATATGTCAAATAAATAACTGTGTATTTCAGAACTAGGTATGATCATCCACTATGTACGACTATCCCTCACTCGATGCAGCGATTATTTAAAGTTTTATTTTATTATTACTGATGTTTACTTACAGAAAAACGAGTACAGAAATACCCCACTAGATATAGTAAACAGAAAATTGCAAAAACAGCATCAAACTTCTCTGGAATTGCAAAAACAGCACAAAGTTTAGTGAATTTGTAATTTGATTCCCAATACGTCCTTTAGAATAACGTATTAAAATACAAAATACGTCCTTCTAAAGGGTATATTTGTTTGCATATAATTTTGTTTCTTCTTTTCCGGAGAATCATGAATATGAAATATGTATAAAAAAATTGTCAGTAAAAGTTCAATTTCGTCACTGAGTCTAAGTTTGTCCATGAAATAATAATTTCGTCACTGAAGGATAATTTTTGTCACTAAAATTTCGTCACGAAAAATCTTCAATAGTTTGCAAAAAATACGTCCTTTTGTAAATCGTGCAAAAAAAAAAAAATACTCCATTCGAAAGGGTGTATTGGAACTAAATTTAACATTAGCACAAACTGAATAACTTTTGTGCAAATTAAGAAAAGTTGGATACTTTCTATACAATTTTCTCTAAAGTAAATCTCATTGGAGAAAAAAATTGGTGTTCCACGGAGTCCAATGGACTCCTTGATAATTCATATAAATGGCATAGTGATGATACCAAAATGTTCTTGACATCTACACAGCATGCATGTATCTAACATATGTTGAATAGTTGACAATCAGAAAGACAAAAACTAAGAATCTAGTAGACATCAACTATTTCGGTATAATATATCAAAACATAGAGAAGGAAAATATCTCATTTAAAAGGACAGTACAAAAGACAGGAATGAAAGTTATGAAACTTAAGACTGCATGGAAGTGCATAACGATACAATGCCCATACTTGAAAGACGAAAAATGGAGAGGGTCAAGGTAGAAAAGCCATTATAACCAGAGCTTTCAGAGCCCTTGGTGGAAACTGTAAAGAAAGAGAAGACCAAAAACCAACATACGTCCGACAATATGGATAGATTTCTTAACCTTCTATACAGGTTTTTTAGGGACACTATAAAAGTTACTCGAGACTGTCAAATTTTGTAGGATTTTAACAGTCCAAATATTATTATCAGACATATTGTCAAAAATATTGACAGTCCTTCCTATAGGAAGGACTATCAAAAAATTTGACATCCTTGCCAAAAAAAATTGACAGCCCCTCAAGTAAGAAGTGTAATGCCCCTTAAAAAACCCTTTCATACAGTATTACCATCAAAATGGGCAGAGAAAAAGTAGTACATTGTCACAAGGAATTAAGTAGGAAGTACCTTCAAGTCTTGTTTTCTTTGCACACTCTGTACATTGTAAGCCCAAAACAACAAAGTCGCGTTTTCCATCAAACGTCGTCGCTAGGACCTCTCGTAGCTTCTTTAATGTGTCCGTGTTTGAACTATATCCTCTACCGATGGTTCCATGGAGTTCATCAACTGGGTAAACAGTCGACTATCATCCATCTCTCACTGCTCAAACGTGGGATCAATCGACTCCGTAGAGTTGTCAGTCAGATGCTTGGACAATCGCATACCCCGAAGTGTCTTTTCAACCTTCTTCCGCCATATTGAGTATCAGTCTGGTTCGTCCAACCTCCGATCGATGAGTCGAATCGAATCGAAGAGATCGTCGTGCCAGTGCTCGTTGGTCCCGTCAATGCGTTTTCGACACCGATATTACTGTTAGCCGCCTCAGAGGTTATCATAATGCTCTTAATTCGACCGTCGCTGATTCTTCTCAACCCCAATAATCACATCAACTTTTTCAGTGCGCTATCAACGTGGCCAGAACCGGCATGCGCATGGAAAGATCGTATGGGAATCATACACGCCAGGACACAGAAGTAATCCAAGTAACTCTCTGTGTAGATCCTGATGTGAATATCGAGGTAGGAAGGAAACAAAGATCCACGTAAACAATCAACTTGTCTACTATTTGTTAACTCCTGAAGTCGTAATCTAAGAACAGAGGTTGTGCAAACAAATCATTGTCTACCCTCTGGCTTCGATATACGCTCCTGAAGTCGTAATTTAGGAACATAGGTTATGCAAACAAATTAATGTCTACCCTCTGGCTTCGATATACGATTTTTTTTTTTTTTTTTTTTTTTTTTTTTGAATTAGGATTTACACAGGAAGTAGGGGAGGCGGCCGCAGAGGTGTATTAGGGTTAGGATTTTGGGTTTTGGTTGCATAGCGGGCCGGGTGGGGGGTAGGGGGGGGGGGGGTCGGCGGCAGGCGGGCCTAGCGGAAGGGAGGGCTTGGCGGAGCGGGGTGGGGGGGTGCGGGGTGGGGGGGGGGGAGTCAGCGGGGCGGGCAAGCGGCAGCGGGGTCGGCTAGGATTAGGGTTTTTTTTTTTTTTTTTTTTGATTAAGAGAGGGAGGGTTATGGCTCTGATACCATGTGGAATTATAATAATGAAGTAGTTTTCATAGATGAGAAAGACTACATATATATAGAAGAGGCTGACCACTCTCTCTATTATTCTACCCGATATGGGACTAAAGTCCACTACCTAATATAACGCTTAACAAGAACGATAACGACAAAGCCTTTATCACGAAAATACCTAGGGAAAAAAATACCGAGATGAGATTATAGAACGATAACGACAAAGCATTTATCACAAACTTTGACGCTGGTAGCTCGATACATGCATCCATCTATTTCCTCCACTCAGCTCTATATCACATTTCAAGCCTCGTATCTCCCTTAAGGACTCCATCCGTGTCTATTTCCGTATATCACACCCCTAGTAGCACTTCCAACTAAAATCCAAGCAGTCCAAAGTCCTGACTAAAGTTCAAAAATCAGACAACCTATATGCAGCAGCAATATCGTATTGGATTTGGCAAAAACCTACCCACATCAGTAAGATAGAATCATTATTGACTGATCCCTCTAGTATCGAGCTAATATTAGGATGGACTTTGGTCCCTTTCAGGTCCCCAGAATTGATAAAATCGTTTCAGGTATTGTTCAAACTGTCCAAAAAAAAAACTCAGAATCAGATGAAGCTTCCCAAAACTAAACGAGTTTGGCGTGAATCTGGCTAAAATTTTGCAATCGAGGCAAAAATTGGTCAAATGTTTCTAACATTCGGTGAAAACGGCAGACCTTTGTATGTTATTTGACTTTCCTTTCCTTTTCACTATTTAGAGAAGCTTTATCAAGCCCAGATTTGATAGTTGATAATTAGATAATGCAAATATCATTTACAATGTCATAAAAATCATGAATATTCAATTATTCATTTAAACTGACATAAATTACATATTTAGTTCATAGAATTATGTTGAAACTGAGTTTTCATTTCTTATATCCTATCATTCTTCTATTTCTACCTTAATTATCGAAATTCAACACTGTCATCCAATTCAAAACTGCGGACCGACTCCAAACTCATAAAGAGGGTTTGATACCATGTTTTTAAACCTTGCTCCTAACCAAGTATCCAAGTACCTTCGCTGCACACCTCCAAAGACTCAAAATCATTTAAGCCATTTCCCCTCGTGTCAGCAAAAAATCTCTTACCTCTACAAACTCACTACATATCCATCCATCATATGCTGCTAATACACTTTACCATTCCCATTTTCAGTACATTTGTATGGAGTTGTTTCTCGACTGACAAAGCATAGCCTGGTCTACAGCCATCTTACAAAGTTTTCATTCCAGTTAATGGGTATATCACGATCATATAACACTTCAGAAACAATCATTTTGGGTTGTTTCTGTCCTTCTCAATTTCATCTTCATGAATACTAAATAAAAAAAAGCAGTCTTCAATACGATGCGATTTGTTCCCTGCATTTTACAGTTGAAAATAGGGTTGGTTTTTGTTTTCATATAAGCTTTGTGTTTGCTTGTTTGCAAATTTACTTAGTACAACAATAAAGCCTTTACCCCAAATCTTTGGGATTGGTTGTCTTAATTTTTTTCTTCCATTCAGCTCTCCATGTACATTTAGGCCTACCTCTAATCCTAGTTGCTCCTTTAACTACTATCTTATTGCTCCTACTTAGCAGAGCATCTATTGATCTACGTTGCACATGTCCAAACTAGTTCATACGATTTTTTTTCTCATCTTGTCCTCATTTGGCACCAACTCTTAACCTCCCACAGATAGGCTCATTTCTTGTCCCATCTTTCAATGTTTTAAGACACATCCATATCGGCATTCTCATTTCAGCTATAATGATTTCTAGATATGTTTCTTAATTGCCCAACACTATAATCCTTGCAACTGTACTTAGTAAAATCATAAATCCTGATAGTGTTCTCTTCTTACTTCTCTTGTTTTTACTATAACATTAGGTATTACTATGGAAAGAGATTGTTTTGTTTAGTTTAGCACAGTACTGGTGAGCAAATCTATTCACATAGAAAACCAAAGAAAATTGTGTATGAAACTACAGGTATTATGCAAAATTAGCAATTTATACGCTCTCAATTTGTGTAGATGATTAGTATTTCAGAAATGTACTTCATTTCTCCTATCAATTTATTTGTAATTATTACAAGATAAATCGAGGTGAATCCTATTGATCCAGTTATGCTTTAAGAATCATGATACAATCCAATGTTGAAAACATTAGTCTGGTATAAGCACAATAGAACACTATTGTACCAAGAGGAAGCTGTGCCCGGAGTGTAAGCAATCAAGTGAAATGTCCAGATGTTGGATAAAAAAATGAGCAGCATTAAACACATAAAATAAGTCTTTGAAACTTATATGTCTATATAATTATTCATTCAAATATTCAACTAGCAGATGTGAAGACCTAGGTATTGATTAAATGACATCCTACTTTTTCACCATAAACCACTATGTTTTTAAGATAACAATAATAGTAATAACAATGATGGCAATTAAGAAGTAAGAAGGTGAACTTGAAATAAAATATTGACGAGTGGAAGATTAAGAATTACACAAAGGTCTATACCTCAGTAGTATAAGAAACAACACACAAGATACCAAAAGGATACAAAAACCAAATTATGATTCCAAACTTCACAAAGGGAAAGTATATATAATTGGGGGAGGGGGAACACTATACTTCCGTGATCAACAATGTCATTAATTGAATTCTCTGGTTTTTCATATAAAACAATTTCTCACGTACCTTCATTATGTTTCATTATGTACAAGTATTATTCTTCCTAGCAAGTGTATATGGCTCTCTCAAACAGTACTAATGGCCAACTACAGGGACCATCTCGTATCCACCAGACTCTCTAATTTTTTTAGGAAGGATAAGGGCCCCACCAAACCGTTGCTGCAAGAATATAAGCACTCCAAATAGCATCCCTGCACAGGGAATAATAATATCCCAAGCAGACGAATAGATATCCCCATTTTGACTAGCATAAATGTAAGAATAATGGAGATGCGGAATATAATGGTGGGATCTATAAGCATCATACGCATGTGGAAGTGCACGAACGAGAGTGGTTCCACCATAAAAAGCAGGTGCGAGAGATTTATCTTTGGAGTTGCAAAATATGTTGAGGAGAAATTGAGGGAACAAAAAAGCGTCAAGTAATAAACCAGCATATGAGAACAGATCCTCCCATAGAGAGTGATAGTCTGAAGAACTGTAATGTAGCCTTTTCTGTTGAGTTCCAAAAGATCCAAAGTGAATAAATAAAGTGATCAATCCTCCAACAATATATATAGGCAAACACAAAACTAGGCTCTTCCTTTCAGCATTCCACAGGCCCTGTTTCCTCTCATCTGCTGATCTTGCAGACCATGCAACTTGAAGTAAACGAGACTGCAAAAGAAAAGCTACCATTGTTATGACCCTCACTACAACCTCATTCACCTCAAGCCACCCACCACTCTGTACTAGAGAAATCTGCCTGCTGTGGTTATTGAAGAACAATGCCTTGAAGTTCAGCACCAAGGGGATCATGTGACCTAGAGTGAGAATGACCAGCATCGTGATTGAGATTGAAGGGAGCACCTCCGGATTCTTTTTTATGTGGTAGAGCTGCAACCCAATGAAAATACAAGAGAGTGTGAGGGATAGCAGAACCATGGTGATTTCAATATTCATCCACCTAATGTTTTCAGCTGCTTGTGTCCTGTACATCCCACGTAAAGAAATTTCTAGTGGCTTAAAGAAAAGAGGATCAGAGTTTTCTCTTCTGCTGCTAATTTTGCCTTTTGAGTACTCTCCCTCCTTCGGATTCAAAGGAGCAAGCTGGATATTGATGAGGATCTCACAGTCCAATGAAGAACCAACTTGGCGACAACCCACCATGACGAGCATCCCTGTTTCAGCGTCATAAGTTCCTTCGGCTGATATTTCAGTTGGATTATTAGATTCATTGTCATACCGTACATAATAACTTACATTCCAACATCTACAATCATCATCTACCAAGGCTGGAATAGGAATCTGGGTTCCTGAAAATCTCTCGTAAAGTGAATTACCATAAAGTGTCTCACCAACAAACAATAACCCTACATAGCCCCATGAACTATTTCCGCCAGCATCTTTGATGAAAATACTAAAACTCATGTCCCCAGCTTTCTTCACATCAGGAAATCTCCTCCTCCATACGGACGAGGCATCACCCTGCACACATGAACCCTTCACAAGATGCAACTTGGTGTACTTGTACTTCAAACCACCATAAATATGAAACAATCTTTTATCCAAATTTGCAAAAGAAACCATGTCGAAATATCCAGAATCATTCACATCCCGATCACTCCAGATCTGGCCAGAAACCGTGCTCCTGTGCTGAATTGACAGGACAGAAGGGAACCACAAGCTCAAGCCAATCGTGCAATCACTCACAGTCGATGACTCATTAGCATCCGCTACACGACAAGCAACGACGCAAAGCCTCTTCTTTTCTCCATCCCAAGCTCCCTCCCCAACCAAAGTCTCCCCGGGCTCGAAAATCCTGTTAACCTGGAACCTCCTCTGCGTCGAGAAGGCCATCCACATCCGCACTCTCCCATCCTCCGAGCACCGGATCCGGTAAAAAGACATAAAGCTCGGAGAAAACCCCAAACTCCGACCAAAAGGACCACAACTCCCTCCTGAACAATCCACCTTATACTCTAATCGATAACTTTGCATCAAACGATAACCACCGTAACCACAAAACGAACCATTCTCAAACCGTAGCGACTCATCACGAGCCTTCACGACAGAACAAGACTTAACCGCGTCAGGAATCTTGGTGAACTCGTAATTCAGCTCGTCATAAACGAACACCCTAACCGGATCGAAGTAATTCACGCTAGTCCTATCATCCAAGCTCTCGACAGTACCGGCGACGACAGCACTCAAAATATTCGAAACGTTCGGATAGTTCAGCTTAAAGACGGCGGATAAATCGAGGGATATACCTTCGCCGGACCTGCCGAAGCCTCCGCCTACCATGCAGAGCCTTCGGTCGGGCACGGACCAGAAGCCGGAGAGATCGAAGCTAGCGCGGCCGACGCGGTTGAAGGTCCTCGGGCGCCGGGGGCGGATCTGGGCGAAGCGGAGGGAGCGGCCGGGGGCGCCGGAGACGCGAATTCCGCCGCCGTGGAATGTCAGGATTCCGGTGAGGTATAGGGTTCCGGGGGCTAGGGTTCCGCGGACGGAGCGGGGGCGGAAGGAGAAGGAGCGGGGGACGGAGAGCGTGGAGTTGGGGTCGGCGCCGAGGATCTGGTCACCGCCGGAGTAGTGGCCCCCGGTGATCTGGAAGAGGTTTGCGACGGAGGAGGAGGAGGAGTAGGGGAGGACGTCGATGGGTGGGGAGGAGGGGACGAAGGAGCTGCAGTGGTCGGCGTAGGAGATATTGGTGGCGGAAGCTGAGAGGAGAGTGGAGAAGAAGAGGAAGAGAAGGGTTGGAGAAACCCGAACCCGATTTGGAGGGGACGCCATTTCTGGCGGTGCCAAATTTTTTTTTTTTTTTTGGCTCGAGAGTCGAGAGGAAGAGGAAGAAATTGTGTCAACGGTGAATATACATATATATCAAGGAAGAGAGGAAATGGCCCTAATATTTTTATTTTTTATTTTTGATGTTACCCTCGTTCCATACATATGCATATAAAATTGGACCGAACTCAACTGACTCTTGTGGTCAGTCAGAATATGTACAATATCTTTGACTAGACGAACGATTTTGGAATCAAACCGCAGAGGAGATGTGAGATAGTGGATCCAAATGACATGCAACGCAGCATGTACAAAGTCCAGTGCGTATCGTCGGACATCTAAAACAAAATTTAAAATTGGAGGGTAAATACAATTAACTTATATTTGTATGGTGTTGTAATTTGAGACAAACTCAAATATAGATGTCCTCTTTATTCTCTTTTATATATTACTAATGAGAAAAGTAAGAGAATTAATTCGGTTACAAAAGTTACCGGAGAGAGGTGTAAGGCCATGGTTGGGTGGCGGAAGATCAGTTGATCGAGCCACGGGGGCGTATTATTCCTTCCATTTATTTGGTGAGAGTTTGGGTGCAGTGGACCTAAAAGATATGCAATGCAGCGTTCGTATAAAGTCTCGAACGTTGCGTCGGACATATAAAAAAAAAGTTAATGAGAAAATTTATAGAGAGAATTAATTCGGCTATATTTTTTCTCTTTTTCTTCCACTTCTCCAGTACGTTATCAACACGTCAAAGAGTTCCAGGCCACCATCCAAGTTCAAACCCTTTTTTTTTTAATCGAAGGTATGGTTCTTATAGCACGATACTTGATTTGAAAAGAACAAAAATGGCATACATATTGTTCTCCAATTTCAATTTATATGATAACCAAATATTTGTTCGGATAATAAATAAATTACAGAAACGTTAAACTTTAAGAAGCACTATGTTAGAGTGGGTGGAATTTCCAACCTATGTGGAGAACATTTCGGAGTGCGACGAGTGTCGTCTGTGTGTCAGATAAGCTCGAAGAGGCGACGAGGGTCATTCGAGAAATCGGAGAAGCTCGGGAGTAGCAAACAAGGGAGTGGGCGGCTGTTGGAAACATGCCTACCAAGTTCGGACCGAACTCGGTTCTCCAGGCCGAGTTCAGGCCGAACTCGGTCTGGGTGCTCTAGAAGCTCCAGAGAGTTGCTATTTCGTTTACTCGCAAATCACCGACTCGGGAAGAATTCGGTCCAAATTTGGTCAGCGGGCTGAACGAAAATTTTGAGGTATTTTATACATCGTTGGATCGTATCCTACGGTTCAGGTTGGTTGCAGGATTAGGGAGTATAAGTTAGGTTTTTCCTAACCCTAACATATGCAGCAATGAGAGAAAATGAGGCAAGAGTGTCATTGCAACTTTGGGAAGGAGAAAGAAGGATTGGAGGTCATTTCGGAGGAGGAGATCAATTTTGGATAATTTCTCATTGTTTTTTATCTTTGTGGTGTAATCTATTTTCTATTCCTAAGTGTTGTGGGGATCCGTGTTGGATCGGGAGGAGCTTCTAGAGGGTGTATTATCTTTATTCCATTAGTGGAGGTTCTTCATGGTTTGACTCCGATCGTCCAGTGGGGTTTTTCATCTGGATTTTTCACGTAAAAATTTTTGTGTCTGCGATTTGTGTTTGGCGTTTTTAGTTTTTGCATTTTTCTCGGTTCTCTCCCAGGTACTCTCTGGTTTGGGGAACAATTTTCATGTGTCGTTCCCAGCAAAGTGGTATCAGAACCAGGTTCTGGAATTTCAGAAGGGTGTCAGGAGTTGTCATGCAAACCAGGGAGAAGAGATGGACGTGAAGCCGGTGCGCATGGTAAACCTGAACGGTAGCAACTATCATTATTGGCGGAGCAAGATGAAGTATTTTTTATTTATCAAGAAGCTGCATCTACCGGTATTTGCTTTCGAGAGGCCCAGTGACAAATTCGAAGAGGACTAGAAGTTCGAGCATATACAAGTGTGGGGATATATCAGGCAGTTCATTAACGAGAATGTGTACAATCACGTTGCCAATATTGAGCACGCGAAGACACTGTGGGATAAGCTGGAATCTTTGTATGCGAAGAAGACCTGGGTAAATAAATTATTCCTGATCCGGATGATGATGGGTCTGCGGTGCAAAGATGGGGCATCCATTATGGATAATTTGAGTGAGTTCCAGGGCGTGGTGGACCAGCTATCCTCAATGAGAGTCAAGTTTGACGATGAGGTTCAAGGACTATGGTTGCTGTGTACATTGCCAGACTCGTGGAAGACCGTACGAGTGTCTTTGATCACTTCTGCTCCGAAAGGCGTGGGCATTCTAAAGTTTTTCAAGAGCGGGGTACTGAATGAAGAGATGCGGAGACATTCTTAGGGTAATTCATCCACATCCTACTAAGAGACGCTAGTTTCAGAGAGCCGCAGAAGGGGTAAAAGCAGGGGTCCAGGCGGTGACAGAGACAAAAGCAGGAGAAGGTCCAAGGGTTGGTACGAGGACTCGGAGTGTTACAATTTTGGCAAAAAGGGCCACATCAAGTGAAACTATTTCGCTTGGAAGAGAGAGAAGAAGGGCGACAAGGGAAAGGAAGACGAGAGCACTACAGCGGCGACCTCGGTATATGGAGGCGATGTGATCATTGTAGGTGATAAGGTTGTCATGAACCTCACCTACGATGACAACACTTGGCTGGTAGACTCATGTGCTTCAGCGCACGTATCTCATAACAGGACACTATTTTCTACGTACACAACAGGCGACTGTGGAGTGTTGAATATGGGCAATGGAGATGTGTCGAAGGCGATTTCCATTGGAGATGTGCATTTGAGGACAAAGATGGGTGCAGTTCTTGTTCTCAAAGATGTTCGTCATGTCCCTGATATCCATTTTAATCTGGTGTCAGTTGGAAGGTTGGATGACGAGGGTTTCTTCAATCTCTTCGGGAACAATCAGTGGATATAATGACCCGTTCCGCTCAAGCGGAGAGCCGATTCAAATGATGCTAGTGCGATGACCCGACCTGCTTTGCTCAGCGAGAAGACTTGTCTAAGGCAAAGGATTTCAGACTTGGCCTTTCAGGAGTTCAGACTTAGACTTTCAAAGGCGCACTCGGAGTATCGCTCGACCGAGGCGAATCATCACTAAGGTGGGTGGCTACGATAAACTTGTCTTTGCTTAGCCTGCACACATAAAATTTGGATGATACATGCTAGTCACTAGGTGAATCATCCTTTGCATGCTAATAAAGAATACAACGCACTTAGCTAAGAAAATAATCCCATCTTGTATTGCTTGTGTTAGAACATAGAAATAAAACTTGGCTTATACTTGGACCCTCGCATGCTACATTAGCTTCGTGCAAGTAGACTTCGCTAATTCTTCGAGTAGATCATTATATATACTCTTCGTAGTATACTACTTCACATGATTATACTGCTCATCTCATAGATTATGCCGCCCGATATGCCCCTGTACGATTTTACTCCTCGCACTACCCCTTAGACTCGTGCTAGCATAATCGCTAAGTTTACAAGTATGGCTTTGCCGCATATTTTCTTAAAGTTATATTCACACTGTTTCAATGCTTAGTTGCTTTACATATTTTTTATGCTCGTCACTTATATGCATGCCACGAATCAATGCACTTCACTATTATGGTTCGCTCAATAGAGGCAGGAAAGCTATCAAGATAGTCGTTTCAATCCAAGTATAGAAATGTTGAAAGTATTCGGGACCGTTAAGTCGTCAAGGAATTTCCAGAACTAGGGGACTGTATCATGGAAGTTAAGCAAGATAATATCATCATATCTCTGGAAATCAATACTCGTTTTGTACTGAATCTGACGGCTCGGGGAGTAGATAAGTTATGAACTAGATCCTGATATGAATCTATATTTGTACATATACCTGCGAGAATCTGGAATACTTGAGGATACGCGCGATCACGGACAACTTGTGCACAAGAGAGATTTTTGAATCTCGTTTCGCGGATGGTCGTCGGGGTACTGGGCCGATCCGATCTAGACGGAACCAACTGGTAGTCGTCTGTTATTCGGCGGGATGGGTGAAATGCCACCATATTATATATTGCTTGCACACCATCTTTGCCTCCAGATTACATTGTCCACTATGGAAGTCATGCCAGTGACCTTATGTCATATAGATTAAGTTGGCTCGATTGCGGTAGCCCACGTGCGAGTCATTGCATTGAGACGACCGTTATGAGTAACACATCTGTATCCACATCTGTATCTGAATACGTGAGACATCTAGTATAACACACATCGAACGAATATGAGTATAAGACATATGTACATAGTTGAATGCCTGAGCAATCTGTTGTAACCCATCTGTATATAACACATCTGAGTAATACATGTAACTCGTACACCTGAGTCAGAACCCCGCATGTAATACTTGTGTTTGCTTATGTGATTCCTTGGATTTCATTATATATATTCGTGCTTGGTTTAACTTAGTTTTATATCTAAACAGGGAAGGACGGATGGTAAGTTGGTAAGTTTTGCCGTGTTTCTCTTATATCGCACGGCGCACTGCCATACGAGTTAGGCTTTTCATTATGCCACAAAACTGATCCTAAGGCAAGACTAGAAATACAACTTAATAGATAGTGCACAAAACCTATATAATGTGTTTGAATTTGTCGAGCAGGTGAGGAGCATCCCCACCAATGCATTCATGTACTGATAACCCACCAGATTGCTTGCAAGGTGCGGGAGAACCTCGTTCGGTGCAAAAATTCCTCGTGCGCGCTAAGGCGTGAAGTTCGCTCCGGAGCTTTGGAGCGTTGCGTCCGGATCTGAAGCGCATTTACAAGACATAATGTTGGAACATCGCCTATGTATCACTTCATGTTGTAAGCCACTTGGTACACATGTATTGTTTCGAGAGAGAGGTCTTGAGTGACTTATAATCTCGGCCTAACACCGCTTGTAACACTGATTCAATATCAATAAAGTACTTATTTTACTTTCATGCTTGTGTTATTCAATGTTTCCACTATGACGACTCTGTAAACTTGTTACCAATCGCCTGTTCGTTTCTTATTCCGCTGCATACGGACTATCTGAGCGACTTTGTGGCTTAGCTATTTCTCCGTATGTTCGAACTCATGTCCTTGCACGAGCGTAGCTTATGCTCATGAGGCATCACGTCCTGATGGGCACGATCGTCCCGTGGGAGCGCTGACACGGTGATTCGCACCTAGCGGGGATGGCCGATCCTGCTAAAGATCGGGGCATGACATATTGGTATCAGAGCATGGTTTTACATACTTGGACTTCGTATATATTCTCTCACTTTTGAAAACTCGTTCATGGGTTATGTACGAAACGCTCTCTCTCGTTGACCCGTTGGAATATTCCATACAATAAGTGTCACGCCCCGGTCCCGCCCGGGCCGCCGCTCCACCCTGCCCCGCCCCGTACGGTCGGGATTTAACGAACCGGGCACGAATCACCGTGCCTCGGCGCGCCGGACGCGAATCACCGTGCCCGTCCCGCGGGTGCGAGGGAGGAAGGGAGCTATGCGAATGGCCCGTTCGAGCTTTCGGGAACGTGATGCCGCACGAGCCTGGGGTTGCGCCCGTACAAGGCCAATTGTTTAAGTTGATAGTTGGCTATCATCGCATCAATCGAGTAAGCAGCGGAAAGGGACTTGTTGCAATGCAATGCATTTAGCCAACTGAGCGTTCGGGACAATCGAGGCAACTTGGGTTTCCTTTAGCAAAGGCACACGTTCGTTCCATACATTATGCCCCCTTATACGATAGCATTCTCGGGGCAACAATCGAAACCAGGATTCCGGGTCTTCGGGACTGTGGCATGCCTATCGCTCTCTCGGACGATCCAGTACCTGCGAGCAAGTAAACTATTGGTGGGTCAGCACTTTATACAAGTACTGGTGAGATAAAACAACCGAACAGAAACAAGCATTCACTCAAACAAGCACTAAGTAATCATGTTATAAAATATTACATTACTAGTGATCTTTCTAGTTTTACCTAGGTTCGTTTCATGCAGTTCTAGCAGAGTCATATTACATTGCTTTTGGAAACATGTTTGGAAACAGAGTTTCATATTGAATATGCAAGCAAGCAAGCCGTTCATGTTTCAGGGTGTGGGCGACGTGTCTCGTGCGACTCCAGGGTCAGATGCAAAGCTAGACACACAATGCACGATCTTAGGGGCAGTCATCTATCCAAGCCAACACAATGACTTAGCTATATGCAGGGCGGTCCCCGAGTATCTCAGGATCGGCAGCTGGTGGAACAGCATACCAATGACTCTTTATCTGATGCTAGAGGCAGCTGTGGCTCATAGTTGGTTTCCACTATCTCTGTAGCAGCCGTGACACATGCAGCTCAGCTCTCCACCAATAGCCATTGTCCGACCGCGTGCGAATGAATGGAACACTATCAAATAAACTCTATTATGCAGACGAGACGAACCATCAGAATACAATAGTTGTTGCGGGGCAATCCGACTTATCACTTGAACACGTTCAGGCACAGTATGGTTCTCTCGAAGCATAGACGATAGTGAACATGTTCATGCACTCTAAGCAGGCGATTCGGGATTCTCGTTAAGCAGACATTGTTTCAACGATAAGCTAAGTGAGTTCGTTCATTAACATGCAAGGCAGGTTCTATCATTCTCTTAAGAAAATATTGCAAGCAAAAACTCAGGTTATTATTAAGGCGTGCAAGAACCAGAGAACGAAGTTCTTCCCACTCACCTTGATACATAACGCCGACGCGGAGCGGGGCGTTACATACTTACCAACCAACAAAAACTTTCGTCCTCAAAACTTCAAGGATAAACTTCTCGATATTCCGAGCAGCGATAGTGCCGTCCCTCGCCGTACTCAATCGAAACAGTCAAGCAATTCAAGTTCAGAAAACATTTGCACTTTGAGAATATCTATGGACTTATTGTATGGAACGCTCTTTGCAAAACCATATCGATATCTCAGAGTCATAGCAACGGATTGGGCCAGAAGATCTATTTCGCTCTGATACCATTCTGTCACGCCCTGGTCCCGCCCGGGCTGTAACACCCCGTTCCGTTCTAGCGAACTGCCGTCTCAAACGGCAATACTGCAACTGTCCCGACCCGCCTTGCCTCAAACGAGAAGCAAAAGATATCCAGACTTGTCCCTACAAGAATTCGGCTTGGACTTTCAGAGGCTCGCTCAGGCGTATCGCTCTACCGAGGCGAATCATCGCTAAGGTGGGTGGCTACGGTGAACTTGTCTTTGCTTAGCCAGCACACATAAAATCTGGAATGTTTATGCTAGTCGCTAGGTTATTCACCCCCTGCATACTAATAAATCCAATGCACCTAGCTAAGGGAATAATCCCAACTTGTATTGCTTGCTAGAACATGGAAATTGAAACACTGCTTATGTTCAGACCCTCGCATGCTAAGTCCTTTAACGGTTTTAACTCTCGGCTTACCTTCGGGTCCGAGCAACGTGCCTGCTTATGTTCCTTAGAAACGCATGCTTGTCTGCTTGAATGTTGCCTTGTTTTCATCCAACTCCGGGAGACTACTAAGTAGTCGTTCCGTGCATGTTTGACCTTGCAAGTATCCGGGACCGTTAGGTCACCAGGCAGCCCCGAACCAGGGGAATGCATCAAGGCAAGATATTCACTGTACAGAATCATGATTCAAGTATCCCGTGTACTCGTGTACTCGTGTTCCCGTGCATTCGTGTTCTCGTGTTCTAGTGCACGCGTGTTCCCGTGTATCTCGTAATAATTGGAAGACCCCAATTATGCATGTCTCGGACTAGTTCCACGGACGGTCACCGGGGCACTGGGGCCGATCCGGTCCGAATGGAGCTCGTGTGTAGTCGTCGTGTTCGGGACTGGGTAGCTTGCAGCGCATCGTGTACTCTCGTAGCATGCTATCCTTGTCCTCGGCTACGTCCATAATGGCTTTGCCAGCGACCGTGTTCATATAGATAAGTCATCCTCGCTTAGCGGCTATCCGCGTGCGAGTCACTGCATCGCATCAAGAATAAATAAGCACCTGAACGATCCTGTTAAAACGACCCTCGTGTTTGCATATGCTTGCCTCCTGAATGCTTATACTTGTCGTGCATGAATTAACATGTTTGCCTCAATGTTTGCCTTGGACAGGGAAGGAGATGGTAAGTTGGTAAGTCTCGTCGTGTTTCCTCAAACATCACACGGCGCACTGCCCGACACGTTAAGCTATTCAATATTTGCATGAAACCGATCCTAAGGCAACTAGAAAGACAACTTAATAGTTGTGCACGGAACCTGTATTACGTGTTTGGATTTGTCGAGCGGGCGAGTAGCTTCCCCACCAGTGCATTTAATGTACTGATAATCCACAGTTTGTGTGCAGGGTGCGGGAGAACCTCGTTCGGTGCGGATGCCTCCAACGTGCGTGCCAAGGTGTGAAGATCACTCCGAAGCAACGGTGCGTCCGGGACTGAAGCACATATACAAGACATAATATTGTGAACATAGTCCAAACTCGCCTGAACATCGCCTGAACAAACATTCCACAAATGTAGCCACTTGGCACGCTTTATGTTTCAGAGAGAGAGGCTTGAGCGACTTGTAATCTCGGCTATACGCCACCTGTAACACATGTTCATATCAATAAAAGAGCTTGCTTTACTTCAACTTGTGTTTCAATGCTTCCGCTATATTTGTCAACTCAGAGAACTTGTTACCGAATCGCTATGCGTTCATGACTCCGCTGCACTCGGACAATCTGTGCGACTCTGTGGCTTAGAACTCTTGCCGCCAGTCGATGAACCATGGCCTTGCACGGGCGCGGTTCACGCTCGTGCGGCATCACGCCCGGATGGGTCAACCGATCGTTCCGTGGGAGCGCTGGCGAGGATGATTCCCGCCTAGCGGAAACGGCCGATTTGCCTGCGGGAGATCGGGGCGTGACATGTTGGTATCAGAGCCTGGCTTCTACGCCTTTGGACTTCGATTCGATATCTCTATTTCGAAAGCTCGTTCGTGGGTTACGTGCACGCTCTCTCTCAATGCCTCGATGGAATGTTCCAACAATAAGTCTAAATACTTTCAAAATATGTTTTGATTGATATGATTGCTTGTCTGGTTGTATGCTGCGAGTGGCCTTTGTGCCAACCTGTGCGAACCCTTGAGAGTATCGCTAGTAGCTTGTCCGAGATTTTCACTAACCCTAAGTTTGGTTGAATGCATCTATTCGAGGGACGCCTTGAACTAGTGCACCATCCAAGACTTAGAAAAAGGTGAAACTCGAGTGCTGAGACTTCGCTATCACTAAGCTGGTTGACGTGTTCACGCTAGAGGGGCCCTTCAAAAGTGCGCACGATCCAGTCTAAGCGATATGCTGATTTCGACGCTTGTGCAAGTGAATATCCAAATGAACAAGTACAACGACTTGTCTAGGATTGCCTCAACCCTAGATTACTGCTTGTCCTCAGTAAGTCTCGAGGACGAGACTTTTTCTGAGTTGGGTAGGATGTAACACCCCGTTCCGTTCTAGCGGACTACCGTCTCAAACGACAATACTGCAACTGTCCTGACCCGCCTTGCCTCAAACGAGAAGCAAAAGATATCCAGACTTGTCCCTACAGGAATCCGGCTTGGACTTTCAGAGGCTCGCTCAGGCGTATCGCTCTACCGAGGCGAATTATCCTAAGGTGGGTGGCTACGGTGAACTTGTCTTTGCTTAGCCAGCACACATAAAATTTGGAATGTTTATGCTAGTCGCTAGGTTATTCACCCCCTGCATGCTAATAAATCCAACGCACCTAGCTAAGGGAATAATCCCAACTTGTATTGCTTGCTAGAACATGGAAATTGAAACACTGCTTATGTTCAGACCCTCACATGCTAAGTCCCTTAACGGTTTCAACTCTCGGCTTACCTTCGGGTCCGAGCAACGTGCCTGCTTATGTTCCTTAGAAACGCATGCTTGTCTGCTTGAATGTTGCCTTGTTTTCATCCAACTCCGGGAGACTACTAAGTAGTCGTTCCGTGTATGTTTGACCCTGCAAGTATTCGGGACCGTTAGGTCACCAGGCAGCCCCGAACCAGGGGAATGCATCAAGGCAAGATATTCACTGTACAGAATCATGATTCAAGTATCCCGTGTACTCGTGTACTCGTGTTCCCGTGCACTCGTGTTCTCGTGTTCTCTTGTTCTAGTGCACGCGTGTTCTCGTGTTCTCGTGTATCTCGTGATAATTGGAAGACCCCAATTATGCATGTCGCGGACTAGTTCCACGGACGGTCACCGGGGCACTGGGGCCGATCCGGTCCGGATGGAGCTCGTGTGTAGTCATCGTGTTCGGGACTGGGTAGCTTGCAGCGCATCGTGTACTCTCGTAGCATGCTATCCTTGTCCTCGTCTACGTCCATAATGGCTTTGCCAGCGACCGTGTTCATATAGATAAGTCATCCTCGCTTAGCGGCTATCCGCGTGCGAGTCACTGCATTGCATCAAGAACAAATGAGCACCTGAACGATCCTGTTAAAACGACCCTCGTGTTTGCATATGCTTGCCTCCTGAATGCTTATACTTGTTGTGCATGAATTAATATGTTTGCCTCAATGTTTGCCTTGGACAGGGAAGGAGATGGTAAGTTGGTAAGTCTCGCCGTGTTTCCTCAAACATCGCACGGCGCACTGCCCGACACGTTAGGCTATTCAATATTTGCATGAAACTGATCCTAAGGCAACTAGAAAGACAACTTAATAGTTGTGCACGGAACCTGTATTATGTGTTTGGATTTGTCGAGCGGGCGAGTAGCTTCCCCACCAGTGCATTCAATGTACTGATAATCCACAGTTTGTGTGCAGGGTGCGGGAGAACCTCGTTCGGTGCGGATGCCTCCAACGTGCATGCCAAGGTATGAAGATCACTCCGAAGCAACGGTGCGTCCGGGACTGAAGCACATATACAAGACATAATGTTGTGAACATAGCCCGAACTCGCCTGAACATCGCCTGAACAAACATTCCACAAATGTAGCCACTTGGCACGCTTTATGTTTCAGAGAGAGAGGCTTGAGCGACTTGTAATCTCGGCTATACGCCGCCTGTAACACATGTTCATATCAATAAAAGAGCTTGATTTACTTCAACTTGTGTTTCAATGCTTCCGCTATATTTGTCAACTCAGAGAACTTGTTACCGAATCGCTATGCGTTCATGACTCCGCTGCACTCGGACAATCTGTGCGACTCTGTGGCTTAGAACTCTTGCCGCCGGCCGATGAACCATGGCCTTGCACGGGCACGGTTCACGCTCGTACGGCATCACGCCCGGATGGGTCAAGCCATCGTTCCGCGGGAGCGCTGGCGAGGTTGATTCCCGCCTAGCGGGAACGACCGATTTGCCTGCGGGAGATCGGGGCATGACACGGGCCGCCGCTCTGCCCTGCCCCGCCCCGTACGGCCGGGATTTAACGAACCGGGCACGAATCACCGTGCCTTGGCACGCCGGACGCGAATCACCGCGCCCGTCCCGCGGGTGCGAGGGAGGAAGGGAGCTATGCGAATGGCCCGTTCTTGCTTTCGGGGATGTGATGCCGCACGAGCCTGGGGTTGCGCCCGTGCAAGGCCAATCGTTTAAGTTGATAGTTGGCTATCATCGCATCAATCGAGTAAGCAGCGGAAAGGGACTTGTTGCAATGTAATACATTTAGCCAACTGAGCGTTCGGGACAATCGAGGCAACTTGGGTTTCCTTTAGCAAAGGCACACGTTCGTTCCATATATTATGCCCCCTTATAGGATAGCATTCTCGGGGCAACAATCGAAACCAGGATTCCGGGTCTTCGGGACTGTGGCACGCCTATCGCTCCCTCGGACGATCCAGTACCTGCGAGCAAGTAAACTGTTGGTGGGTCAGCACTTTATACAAGTACTGGTGATATAAAACAACCGAACAGAAATAAGCATTCACTCAAACAAGCACTAAGTAATTATGTTATAAAATATTACATTACTAGTGATCTTTCTAGTTTTACCTAGGTTCGTTTCATGCAGTTCTAGCAGAGTCATATTACATTGCTTTTGGAAACATGTTTGGAAACAGAGTTTCATATTGAATATGCAAGCAAGCAAGCCATTCATGTTTCAGGGTGTGGGCGACGTGTCTCGTGCGACTCCAGGGTCAGATGCAAAGCTAGACACATAATGCACGATCTTAGGGACAGTCATCTATCCAAGCCAACACAATGACTTAGCTATATGCAGGGCGGTCCCCGAGTATCTCAGGATCGGCAGCTGGTGGAACAGCATACCAACGACTCTTTATCTGATGCTAGAGGCAACTGTGGCTCATGGTTGGTTTCCACTATCTCTGTAGCAGCCGTGACACATGCAGCTCAGCTCTCCACCAATAGCCATTGTCTGACCGCGTACGAACGTATCTGTGAAGAACGCACGCGACCAAGTCGTCCCGTTTGGCGGGGCGTACTCAGTTCCGAGTAGAAATAGGGCGTTGGTTTTCCTGTTTTTGGATCGCAGTTCACGATCACCACAGGACGCGATGCACCGAGCGGGTTGCACGGGCACCGAGGGGGTCATGCAGGCTACGCGATGCAATTTACGGAATCAAAAATAGAGCTACAAGGAGAGAGATATGAGTACCTGAAGTGGGCTCCGCGGAACCAGGTTTTCGTGTCCGTCTCGTATCCGACACGTGTCCACAGATCTAGGGTTAGGGTTCTGGGGCTTCTGTGTCCGTGTCCGAGGCTACTGTTGGCGGACACGGCGGAGACGGCTCAGGGCTGTGCCATCGACTCGTCGGCGCTGCACGGCGAGGCTACGGCCACTGCGGGGAGGAGCAGAGGGGAAAGGAGATGGGTGGGGGCGGTGCTGGCTTGGGACAGCAGGGCGGAGGAGACGACGATGGGCGCTGGTGGCGGCGTCGAGGAGCTGGGGGTTCTGCGAGGACGGCGGTGGCAGAGGGAAGCGGTGCTGGGGACGACGGGGACGGGGGCAGCCGGTGGCTAGGGGTTTTATAGAGAGGTGGAGGGAGGCGGATGGTCGTCCGGTGAGGGGAAGCCGGAGCGGAGGGGTCGTCGGTTGCGGGGAGAAGAATAGGAGGGGCTGGGAAGGCGAGCAGGCGGCGGGAGGCCAGGCGGCGGCAGTTGGCCGGCCGGAGAGGAGGCCAACGGTCGGCTCGGGGCTGCTAGGGATTGATCTAGCGGGTCGGGTCATTGACGGGTCGGGTCGGGTCAGGCGGATCCGATCCGATCCAAAATCAGAGAAGCGGGTTTTCGGGTTAATGGGTCAGGTCTGGGTTGGACCCGGATCCGACCCACTAAGAATTGGTTCATTGAACCCGGTCCGGTTTGGTTCAATTTGGTTTGGTTTATTTTAAATAAACCCGGTTTATTTTGTTTTAATTAATTAATTAGTTTTTAGGGCTTTAAAAATCTATCCGGGGTCCAATAAAATTCTAGAAAATTATCCTATGTCTAGATTTTTATTTTACACCATAAAATATTATTTTCATAATATTTTAATATTATTTATTATCATTTAAAAATCCTTTAATAATTAAAACACTTAAATTTAATTACTGAAAAATTCTAAAAAATTCCAGAAAATTGTGAAAAATCCCAAATTAAAATTCTTTGAAAATCAGGGGGATTACAATCTACCCCCCTTAAGAGGATTGAGTCCTCTCAATCAAAGAATAACCGGTCAACAGAGATGACACGGTTGCAAACATTGTTTGAAGCACATCAAAATCAAGGAGAATCAAGGTTGAGAGTAACACCTAGGAAAAATTATTTCCCTAAGCATTAAAAGTTATGAAATTTTCCAATTGAAGGAAATCTAGAAAATTACAGTTTTGAAAACCAGGTTATCCTTTTAAAACATATCAGGTTAACAATTATAAAATATTCTAGGTTATCACTAGATTATCATTTATTAGCAAGTTAAAAAATAGTCAGGTTAAGTCTAGGGTCACGAACCAGCAGGCACGAACTAAAGCAATACTAGAAACGATAGCTACGAATCACTTACTCGCATTAGCTACTCCATGATTCTGCGCGTTCTCCAAAGTCATCGTCAGGGCTTGTCCGCGTCCTTGCCGTCGATTCCTCTGCTGCTGCTGAGCCTGCTGGAAGAGCAGTGCCTGGGGTATCAAAGGTGGCCTCGGCTGATACCCTCCTGGAGCTGGTGGTAGGACTCCTTGAACTTTCGTTTGTGGTGCTTCCAATGTTGGATAGGTTGGCCTCGGTACTGGTAACACTTGTTGATTTACCGTTGATGCTACTTCTCTACGCTCAGGACATTCCTTCACTATATGCTGACTGGATCCGCAAGCTAAACATAATCTCCTTTTTCGTCTGCACTCGTTCTCGGTATGGCCTCGCCTGTGACAATATGGACAGACAGGTATTGCCTGTGGAGTTGCTTCTGGTGGCTGGTGTATGTGAGGTCTTTTTGCAACTTCTTCTTGTGGTGCTCCGGCTGGTGCTGATGTGGATGACCTCTTCAGACTGGTTTCTCTCCTGATGATGCGCTCCATGCGTCGTGCTGCAGCAAGGACGTCTAAGTAAGATGTAGGAGCAACGATCCAATTAGTTTCTGTAGCTCAATGTTTAGCCCATCGAAGAACTTCTCAGCCTTTTCTTCTTCCGTCTGAAACAAAGTAGGAGCAAAACGACTCAGACGAATGAACTCCGCGTTGTACTCTTCTACTGTCAGATTATCCTGGGTGAGGCGATTGAACTTGTCCCGAAGTTCTGATCGAGCGATAGCCGGAATGTACATCTCCTGAAAGAGTCTGGAGAACTCTTCCCAAGTGACTCGGTCTGGTCCGAGCCGTGTCTCCTCAGATAGCCACCAGTGATGTGCATTATCCATCAACTGCATTCTGACGGCAGTCATCCAACGTTCTCGTGGAATCTCAGCTGCTTCTAATTGATGTTGAGTATTGGTGAGCCATTCATGAACTTCTGTGGGCTCCTCTTTTCCTGAGAAGGTACGGGGCTTCAGCTGGCAGAAGTCGAAAATAGAGCCCGTCGTTGGTCATCGTGCCTGCTCTAGTACGGTTACTAGGCTGCGACTCCAAGCCTCTTGTTGAGCTTGCATTATTGCATAGATCATTTGAAACATCTGCTGCCAGTCCATGACCTGCCCTGGTGGAATTACGGGCATTGGTGGAGTATATTGCGTCGATGTTGGTATGTCATCTTGCTGGATTCCTGAGGCATGCTGATTCACTTGACTGTGTTGTTGAGCTGATTATCCTCCATCCACTATTGTTACTTCATCTTCGTTGGTTACCAAAATGTCCCGTGGTGATATTGCAGGAGTCTCGTCGTTTGTTCGTGGATCCATAACTCTGCAACCAAAATAAACAATGAGAGGCGCTCAGGAATCAAGGCAGGATGCAATTCAAGAAATTGATTCGAATTCGATATAGATATCAAGAACGTTTCAAGCAAGTGGATGAGATCCTAAAAACTTTTCCTATTCTTATTGCAGGCCTGTTCGGTCCCTAAGTTGAAACCGAACAATTTAGTCGTTGACCTGCATGGGCCACCACAAAAACCATGTCACGCCCCAGTCCCAAAATATCGAGGGACTGAACAAGTGATAATGGCCAGCAGCACGCACCGATGGACAACCCAATTTAATGGATCCATCGGGGCATACTTAAGCTGTATTACAAATATCGGGTTTTACTAATCTCATCCACAGAACCGCATGAACTAAAAATAAAACTGGAATAAATGCTGAAAGTAAAGATACTGTCGAATATCCAGCAAGAAATAATACAGAGTCGGGTGGAGACAAATCCACTACCGATAAACAAGAGAATAAAGACAAGACAATATAACTAAAATATGCTAGAAAGTAACTAAGTATAAGCAGGGCCATCAACTGCTATCGTACCCTCGTCTGGTGTCGATCCGTAAGCTGCAGGTACTCCTCGTCTGCTAAATCTGGAGAACAAAACCAGGTCCTCAGGGGACATAGCAAGATACAAAAGAATACGAGCCAAAATACAGTACATGAACATGCAAGATAGAGAAGATAGTAAACACAAGCAAATAAGACACAAGAAATCACTACATCTAAGACGTTGGCATGCCAATGATGCTATCAAACATGACTACAAGCAATCGGGGTAACCGCATCTCAATGGGAGATCACGATCCTATAGAAAGTAGTCCAATGGGGACTCCCAATCTATATTATAGCTCTTTCGCAGCCCAACGGGAGCTCACGAAAGAGGTGGTCAAATGAACAAGTCTCTATTGCAGCACAATGGGTACTCACAATCGAGAATGCTCAAGTGTAGTCAATGTCCAATAACAATCATCTAGAAACTAAAGAAATCAGTCAAATCAACTCAAGGAATGCAGAGTAAATATATATCATCACAATATGTCTATGAAACAAATAGTGATCCCAGGAGAAGAGCAATAATGTACATGCACACAAACCGAGAAATATGACTAGAGCAGCAGGAATAAATCAAATGCATCAAGAACTATATATGACAAGAAAATAACAACTGAAAGGGAAGCATGCAAATATTGTACAAGTATCTTGCACGACAATAAATCCAGGAGTTAAGTAGCAACACTGCAGGATTTGGCAAGGTATACTTGCCTGGGTTCTGTCTCCAATTGTAGCTCTGTCTTCAGTGGAAATTGCAGGCAGTACTCCGGTTGCTGAAACAGACATCACCATCAGATCCAGAAAATATCAATCAGCTAGAAACGTCTGTCCTTGAGTCCAATTTGGATACAAGGGCAAAAATGATATTTCAGGGCAAAACGGGGTCCAAATGTGGGCCGCTTTGCACCGAAAAATACGTCAGGGTCAAAGGTCTCTAAATCAGTCCAACTTAGTGTCAACAGGTCAGGAACGATGATACGAACCCAACGGAACTTCCAGAATTGGATTCCGATGAGCCGTTCTCAAAATCGCCCGTCAAGTGGAGCTTGTGGGGCCCACGACACACGATTATGTCAACGTTTTCAGAATCGAACCAAATTTGGCTCACAGGACCAGCATATTGCTACGAGTCATATGGCACAAGTTTTGTCTCGATCCGACGTGTATACACTAAGTTACAACGAGATTCAGAAAGGTCGGATACAGGGTGTTGTCCGCGGATACGCTCTGATTCCGGTGTGCACGCACATCCAAATCAGCTTCTGTGAAATCCTGCACGTCCGTATCAATGATGCGCACGTATCTGTGAAGACCGCACGCGACCAAGTCGTCCCGTTTGGTGGAGCGTACTCAGTTCCGGGGTGAAATAGGGCATTGGTTTTCCTGTTTTTGGATCGCAGTTCACGATCACCACAGGACGCGATGCACCGAGCGGGTTGCACGGGCACCGAGGGGATCATGCAGGCTACGCGATACAATTTACGGAATCAAAAACAGAGCTACGAGGAGAGAGATATGAGTACCTGAACTGGGCTCCGCAGAACCGGGTTTTCATGTCCGTCTCGTGTCCGACACGTGTCCACAGATCTAGGGTTAGGGTTCTGGGGCTTCTGTGTCCGTGTCCGAGGCTACTGTTGGCGGACACGGCGGAGACGGCTCAGGGCTGTGTCGTCGGCTCGTCGGCGCTGCACAGCGAGGCTGCGGCCACTGCGGGGAGGAGCAGAGGGAAAAGGAGATGGGTGGTGGCGGTGTTGGCTTGGGACAGCAGGGCGGAGGAGACGACGATGGGCGCTGGTGGCGGCGTCGAGGAGCTGGGGGTTCTGCGAGGACGGCGGTGGCAGAGGGAAGCGGTGCTGGGGACGACGGGGACGGGGGCAGCCGGTGGCTAGGGGTTTTATAGAGAGGTGGAGGGAGGCGGATGGTCGTCCGGTGAGAGGAAGCCGGAGCGGAGGGGTCGTCGGTTGCGGGGAGAAGAAGAGGAGGGGCTGGGAAGGCGAGCAGGCGGCGGGAGGCCAGGCGGCGGCAGTTGGCCGGCCGAAGAGGAGGCCAATGGTCGGCTCGGGGCTGCTAGGGATTGATCTAGCGGGTCGGGTCATTGACGGGTCGGGTCGGGTCAGGCGGATCCGACCCGATCCAAAATCAGGGAAGCGGGTTTTTGGGTTAATGGGTCGAGTCTGGGTTGGACCCGGATCCGACCCACTAAGAATTGGTTCAATGAAACCGGTCCGGTTTGGTTCAATTTGGTTTGGTTTATTTTAAATAAACCCAGTTTATTTTGTTTTAATTAATTAATTAGTTTTTAGGGCTTTAAAAATCCATACGGGGTCCAATAAAATCCTAGAAAATTATCCTATGTCTAGATTTTCATTTTACACCATAAAATATTATTTTTATAATATTTTAATATTATTTATTATCATTTAAAAATTCTTTAATAATTAAAACACTTGAATTTAATTACAGAAAATTCCCAAAAAATTCCAGAAAATTGTGAAAAATCCCAAATTAAAATTCTTTGAAAATCAAGGGGATTACAATTGGCTGGCGGCAAGAGTTCTAAGCCACAGAGTCGCACAGATTGTCCAAGTGCAGCGGAGTCATGAACGCATAGGCGATCGGTAACAGGTTCTCTGAGTTGACAAATATAGCGGAAGCATTGAAACACAAGTTGAAGTAAAGCAAGCTCTTTATTGATATAAACAAGTGTTACAGGCGGCGTATAGCCGAGATTACAAGTCGCTCAAGCCTCTCTCTCTGAAATAGTAAAAGCGTGCCAAGTGGCTACAATTGTGGAATGATTGTACAGGCGATGTTCGGGCTATGTTCACAACATTATGTCTTGTATATGTGCTTCAGTTCCGGATGCACCGTTGCTTCGGAGTGATTTTCACGCCTAAGCACGCACGTTGAAGGCATCCACACCGCACGAGGTTCTCCCGCACCCTGCATACAAACTGGTGGATTATCAGTACATTGAATGCACTGGTGGGGAAGCTACTCGCCCGCTCGACAAATCCAAACACGTAGTATATGTTCCGTGCACAACTATTAAGTTGTCTTTCTAGTTGCCTTAGGATCAGTTTCATGCAAACATTGAATAGCCTAACGTGTCGGGCAGTGCGCCGTACAACATGAGAGAAAATACGGCGAGACTTACCAACTTACCATCTCCTTCCCTGTCCAAGACAAACTTGAGGCAAACATTGTTAATTCAAGCACGGCAAGTACAAACATTCAGGGCATAGCATATGCAAACACGAGGGTCATTTTAACATGATCGTTCAGGTGTTTAGTTGTTCATTGATGCGATACAGTGACTCGCACGCGGATAGCCGCTAAGCGAGGATGACTTATCTATATGAACATGAGTCGCTGGCATAGCCATAAAGGACCGTTATAGTCTCAGGGCGGTTGGGTGCGAGAGGTCTTGCATCGCTACACGTCACCTCGCCCGGGACGGTATGGAGCGAGACGCGAGGCCATGGGGCGCTCACTCCATGTCGCCCACTTACACGGGACTATCTTGAAGTTCCGTCCGGATCGGATCGGCCCCGGTGCCCAGGTAACCGTCCGCAGGAACTTGAACAATCAATACCTTGTGCACAGGTTGTCCGCGACATACAATTGTTGGGTCTGTCAATTATCACGAGATACACGGGAACATGAGTGCACTGGAACTTGAGGACGCAAGTGCACTTTGAACACGAGAACACGAGACACTTGAATCTTGATTCTGTACAGTGATTGACTTGTCTTGATGCATTCCCCTGGTTCGGGGCTGCCTGATGACCCAACGGTCTTAGATACTTGCAGGTAAAATCATGCACGGAACGACTGCTTGGTAGTCTTCCGAGGTTTGAATGAAAACAAGGCAACTTTAAAGCAGACAAACATGCGTTTCTAAGGAACACAAGTAAACATGTTTGCTCGGACCCGAAGGTAATCCGAGAGTTAGATCGTTAGAGGACTTGGCATGCGAGGGTCTGTATATAAGCAGTATTTTGGTTTCCATGTTCTAGCATAAGCAATATGAGTTGGGATTATTCCCTTAGCTAGGTGCGTTAGAATTATTAGCATGCAGGGGTGATTCACCTAGCGACTAGCATGAAACATTCCAGATTTTATGTGTGCTGGCTAAGCAAAGACAAGTTCACCGTAGCCACCCACCTTAGCGATGATTCGTCTCGGTAGAGCGATACGTCAAACGAGCCTCTGAAAGCCTAAGCCGAATTCCTGTAGGGACAAGTTTGGATATCCTTTGCTTTGAGGCAAAGCGGGTCGGGACAGCTGCACTATTGCCGTTTGAGACGGCAGTCCGCTTGAGCAGAACGGGGTGTTACATCCTACCCAACTCAGAAAAAGTCTCGTCCTCGATACTTACTGAGGATAAGCAGTATCTAGGGTTGAGGCAATCCTAGACAAGTCATTGTACTTGTTCATTTGGATATTCACTTGCACAAGCGTCGAAATCAGCATATCGCTTAGACTGGATCGTGCGCACCTTCGACATGCATTTCTAGTGTAAGCACGTCAACCAGCTTAGTGATAGCGAAGTCTCAGCACTCGAGTTTCACCTTTTCTTAAGTCTTGGATGGTGCACTAGTTCAAGGCGTCCCTCGAATAGATGCATTCAACCAAACTTATAGTTAGTGAAAATGGACAAGCTACTAGCGATACTCTCAAAGGTTCACACAGGTTGGCACAAAGGCCACTCGCAGCATACAACCAGACAAGTAATCATATCATTCAAAACGTATTTTGAAAGTATTTAGACTTATTGTTGGAACATCCCATCGAGGCATTGAGAGAGAGCGTGCACATAACCCACGAACGAGCTTTCGAAACAGATATATCGAAATAAATTCCAAAGGCGTAGAAGCCAGGCTCTGATACCAACATGTCACGCCCCGATCTCCCACAGGAAAATCGGCCATTCCCGCTAGGCGGGAATCACCCTCGCCAGCGCTCCCGCGGAACGATCGCTTGACCCATCCGGGCATGATGCAGCACGAGCGTGATCCACGCCCGTGCAAGGCCATGGTTAATTGGCTGGCGGCAAGAGTTCTAAGTCACAGAGTCGCACAGATTGTCCAAGTACAGCGGAGTCATAAACGCATAGGCGATCGGTAACAGGTTCTCTGAGTTGACAAATATAGCGGAAGCATTGAAACACAAGTTGAAGTAAAGCAAGCTCTTTATTGATATAAACAAGTGTTACATGCGGCGTATAGCCGAGATTACAAGTCGCTCAAGCCTCTCTCTCTGAAACAGTAAAAGCGTGCCAAGTGGCTACAATTGTGGAATTATTGTACAGGCGATGTTCGGGCTATGTTCACAATATTATATCTTGTATATGTGCTTCAGTTCCGGACGCACCGTTGCTTCGGAGTGATTTTTACGCCTAAGCACGCACGTTGGAGGCATCCGCACCGCACGAGGTTCTCCCGCACCCTGCATACAAACTGGTGGATTATCAGTACATTGAATACACTGGTGGGGAAGCTACTCGCCCGCTCGACAAATCTAAACACGTAGTATATGTTCCGTGCACAACTATTAAGTTGTCTTTCTAGTTGCCTTAGGATCAGTTTCATGCAAACATTGAATAGCCTAACGTGTCGGGCAGTGCGCCGTGCAACATGAGAGGAAACACGGCGAGACTTACCAACTTACCATCTCCTTCCCTGTCCAAGGCAAACTTGAGACAAACATTGTTAATTCAAGCACGGCAAGTATAAACATTCAGGGCATAGCATATGCAAACACGAGGGTCGTTTTAACATGATCGTTCAGGTGTTTAGTTGTTCATTGATGCGATGCAGTGACTCGCACGCGGATAGCCGCTAAGAGAGGATGACTTATCTATATGAACATGAGTCGCTGGCATAGCCATAAAGGACCGTTATAGTCTCAGGGCGGTTGGGTGCGAGAGGTCTTGCATCGCTACACGTCACCTCGCCCGGGACGGTATGGAGCGAGACGCGAGGCCATGGGGCGCTCACTCCATGCCGCCCACTTACACGGGACTATCTTGAAGTTTCGTCCGGATCGAATCGGCCCCGGTGCCCCGGTAACCGTCCGCAGGAACTTGAACAATCAATACCTTGTGCACAGGTTGTCCGCGACATACAATTGTTGGGTCTGTCAATTATCACGAGATATACGGGAACATGAGTGCACTGGAACTTGAGGACGCAAGTGCACTTTGAACACGAGAACACGAAACACTTGAATCTTTATTCTGTACAGTGATTGACTTGTCTTGATGCATTCTCCTGGTTCGGGGCTGCCTGATGACCCAACGGTCTTAGATACTTGCAGGTAAAATCATGCACGGAACGACTGCTTGGTAGTCTTCCGAGGTTTGAATGAAAACAAGGCAACTTTAAAGCAGACAAGCATGCGTTTCTAAGGAACACAAGTAAACATGTTTGTTCGGACCCGAAGGTAAGCCGAGAGTTAGATCGTTAGAGGACTTGGCATGCGAGGGTCTGTATATAAGCAGTATTTCGGTTTCCATGTTCTAGCATAAGCAATATGAGTTGGAATTATTCCCTTAGCTAGGTGCGTTAGAATTATTAGCATGCAGGGGTGATTCACCTAGCGACTAGCATGAAATATTTCAGATTTTATGTGTGCTGGCTAAGCAAAGACAAGTTCACCGTAGCCACCCACCTTAGCGATGATTCGCCTCGGTAGAGCGATACGTCAAACGAGCCTCTGAAAGCCTAAGCCAGATTCCTGTAGAGACAAGTCTGGATATCCTTTGCTTCTCGTTTGAGGCAAAGCGGGTCGGGACAGCTGCACTATTGCCGTTTGAGATGACAGTCCGCTTGAGCGGAATGGGGTGTTACAATAAGTGTAAATATTTTTGAAATTGCATCTGATTGATTTGATTGTTTGAACTGGATAGTTATACGAAGACCCTTATTCCGACCTGTAATAGACCTTGTGGGATTAGACTCGTGCTAGAATTGGCAAGTTATGTGCGAACCCGAATACCTATACGTGATTACCAAGCGGGTTAGTGTGCGAGATAGTATATCATTCGGACGGTTAGCTACACACACAGCATTTTGGCTAAGTTGTGTTGAGAATCGCACGCCAAGACCCTTTGGTGCGAGCTAGTTTGTGAGCTAGATTGGGATATCATTCAAATGATGATAAGTCGGACTTATAATGGCAACCGATAGAAACGTTACCAATTTATCGCTAAGGTGAATATAGTAGATCGTGCTTGAATTTTGAGAAATAGCTCGGACGGTATTTCGTATCGACAGATGAAAATTAAATATGGTTTACTGGATGACTATCTATAAGGAAATATAAGAGACTAAGATTTATCGTAGCGATGCTTAGGTATCGTATTGGAGGTCTAATAAACGAATTTGATCTGTGAGTGAACGATGCAAACACGATTGGAGATTTAATTGGATGACTCGATTCCTGAGTGGTATATGGATCATTTTGAAAATATCGAGCGAATTCGAAGATCTCGTGCGATAGTTGGTTCAAACGATTGAGAATGTGTTGAACAAGTGATAAGGCTTATATCGAATAGGGACTCAAGATAATGGAATCAATATCTTGGTCGAGAAACTTAGTGGATCGTGCGTGTGATTTTAAATTGAATCAAACGGATTAAAACTTGAGTAGGATATCACTCGATAGAAGTTAGCCTGAGAATGGATATTATGGTTTCGAATTAATAGACTCAATATGGTATCGATAGTTGGAAGATAGCATAGATTAATACAAGTAAAGGAATATTGTGGTTCGAAGATTGAGGTAAGTGATAACATATTTGATCTTAAATTGAACGAACGATCTTGAATCTAGTTCGAAAGATAACCCTCGACAATCAGGCCCGACCGAGAATAATTATCACCCCGGAGTGTTGGCGTGGTAATTTCATGTCCGGCGGGGATGATCGAACTCGCGGAAACATGTTCGATGATTATTCAGACGAACTCGATGAAATAAAAAGTAACAAAAGTAGATAGACTTTGGCTTGAGGATTGGAAATTAGTTGTTTAAGGAATACTAGAAGTAGACTACAGGTTCATCGAACGGTGACATTGAAGTTGGACGATTTGACTAGACGAATTATGATCACGGTATGAACGGTTATTAGATGATCATGACTTGAAGGATATATATATCTTGGATGGAGTGAAGTATAATGATAAGGTGTCTCGATCATTTCGATGATAACCATAACGTTTAACGTTCTTATCTTGTGCGAGCGTAACTCCATGCTCGTACATGCATCACGTCCAGATTAGGACGATTATTCAGCAGGAGCATTGGCGTGGGGATCTCACATCCAGCGGGGATGATCGAACTTGCGGGAGACTGGAGCGTGACAATTGAAGGATCGTCTTGACTTATGGTTCGACACGATAAGACGAGTGTTTCATGGATGAGTTAGTCTAGAACATGGAGTAAGACACGCTTGATGGTTTCGTGAACGGATACGTGAATCATGTCGGAAGACTTAGGAGTTATGATTGAGATCGAAGATTTAGAATTGAATCATGGCTTGGTGGTCTAGACTTATGTAGAAGCATAAGAAATACGTTGGGGAATCATACGCGTAAAACCCTCAACATGCAAGAAGCCCGTGTAAAATAGAGCTCCAGCACTGGATGGCATGAAACATAACTCCAGAGCCATCGGCGTACAACAGAGCTTCAACGCTAGTTCAGCGTAAAATATAGCTCCAGAACAACCCGCGTAATGCAGTATTTCCAGACTACTTCGACGTAAAAAGGTTGTTACATCGCCACTTTGGCGTAAAACCTGCTTGCTTTTAATGCAATGGGAAGTTGTACGAGGATCTCTTCGTATTTCTCGAATGACCCTGTCAGATCAAGCAGTGAACCTGACTCCTGACAATGAGTACAACATGACGACCGAGAGGACGGTTGTTATGATGATTCTGCACAGAGCCCCAAACTGTCGTTTAGTGACACCAACCTTGATATAAGACGTCATCTACGCATCCAAGGGATACGCTGCCTGTTTTACATAGGCAGAAGTGAGCTTTTACGCTCAGAAAGAGACGAAACCAACCGCCACGTCAAAAGTTGTCCTTCGTACAGAGCTCGAGGCACGTCTCTGCAGTTAATGCGCGTGATGGGGGCAGATCTCTGCATTTAATGCACGAAATTTGGTTCTACTTTCAAAGACTGGGTGAGCTATAATTAGGGCTAATACGTCCACATCACCATCCCCGCACATTACGCCGACCTGGCTATTTTTAGCTATAGGAGCACGCTGTACGCTATCTTCTTGAATTACGCCGACCTGGCTATATTCAGCTACAGGAGCACGTTGTACGCTATCTCCTCGAAATACGCCAAATCAGGCTATATTTGCAAAGCATCAGGCTTCTACGCCTACTTGGCTTCTACGCCTACTTGGATTCTATGCCAACATGACAACTATTCGGCTTTTACGCCTATTTGGCTTCTATGCCAACATGACAGCTACTTGGCTTCTACGCCATCAGAACAACTATTTGGCTTTTACGCTAACGAGACAGTTATTTGGCTTTTATGCCAACCATCTCTACGCAAGGGGCAGTTATCTACGTGGCTTACATGCCGTGATCTTCGACGAGCAGTTATACGCATTACCTCATAATGGGACACGCGTCACACGCCGATTCAGAAGATCATTCATACGTGGGTAGCAGTTATTGTAATTGCCGCAAAAAAGGTGCAGCTCTCTCCGCTGTTCGGTTTCTACGCCGACTGTAGCTGAACTCTATAAATAGAGGCCTCCGTCCATGGAGGTCCGGGGTCGAAGGTCGAAGAGGAAAAGGCCAAAATCTGAGTAGAAGAACCACAGAGGTCAAGGTCAAGAGAGCACATAGAGAGAGCTTTTGCAACGAGAGTTCAACCCCTTCTACAGTCTTTGAAGCTTCTTGTATCGTCTTCTACAACACTTCTTCATCATCGTGTGGTCCAAGGGACAAAGTGATCGACCGCAGATCGGACTACTATAGCAATATTTCCCCAGAATCAAACTTTTGTACTTAACATAATCGTATAGGATTAATTGTACTTCTTTTTCTTGTTTGTAAACCAAAGAAAGGGTTTCGTATAAACCTAGTTTCATTTCTTTCGTTTATTATCAAACAACTTATAATGGATAGGTGGGTTCTATCAAACATGTTTGAGAAGATAGACTATGTAATCGCTAGTCTTGACATGCGACATGGATATATTATGGATTTGACTGAATGGACTCGGGCCATGTTCAAACGAATGTGTTAATATGAGTAGGATGATCTGTGCTCGATATTTAAAAATCTGAGTAAAACGAGCTTGGGTAGAATATCTCGTACGAAGGAACAATGGTTTAACCTTAGAAATTAGGGCAAACATCGTATGACGAATTTGCACGATGAGTCATGAGCATGAACTGTACCTATAACCTTGTGTGCTAACCTAGTAATTAGGCAGACGTCCCTGTGTCGAGTGAAAGAACTTGTGTGACCTACTTTAGAGTATTGCTTGGGCAAGCCATAGAACTGGGGTAGCAAGACTTAGAGTTAGACTTGGAACGATAAGTGTGTGCTATGTTTGACACGAATGGAATGAACGATAGGACATGGATGCTGGTCGATAGATCGGATAGATCGTTCTTGACGGTAGTGCAATGCTTGGTTTGAGTGGAATTAGAAATAACTTAGATTTTAATTGACCCTGTTGGAGGTATCATCGTGATTTGTAAGACGAGAACCCTTAAGACTTTTTCGAGTAACTCGTCCGACTCTGCTATCTCTAAGTTTGGTTGAAATACATGTATTTTGGGGATGCATGAAATATGTGTACGATCCAAACTCAGTGATGTGCTGAAATCGAATGTTGTTATAAGTGAATGTGTTAGATATGCTTGGACGAGTACAACGATTTGGATAAGTTTGTCTCAGCCCTAGATCATCATTTGAGATTGATTATAATGTATCCCTCGTTAAGCGATATATTCCGTGCTAAGGTGCATTAGAGACCGAGTCAGAGCTTGCATTGAATGATAGAGTCATTCAATGAGATAGGCCCAGCATACACGCGATGTAGTGCCCCGCTCCGCGTTGGCACTATGTACAAGAGATATCGATTTGCTGACTCAAAAATGATATCTTCCTTAAGAGCTCCTTGTTGAACCAGGAGATGACTGATCTAGGTGAGTGGACAGAAACTTCGTTATCTGATTCTTGTACGCCTTAATAATAAATTTGAGTTTTATAATGCATGTTGCTAAGAATATTATTATTTTTATTGCATGAATAATGGAACTGCATGCTTAGCTAGAACTTGAATGCTTGTCAATAGAGAACCTTGCCATGCTAATAATAAGAGTAAGAGATTGGTTGAACATATTTTCATATTGCTTGTGTTTTGATAGAACCACACCGTGCTTGAACTTGTTCAGAGAGGGTGGCCAGTCCGCACAAAGATAGAAGAGAAGAGATAGATGGTCTGCTTGTTCATTTCGTCTGCATCATAGAGTTTATTTGATAGTGTTTTATGCATTCATATCGGTCGGAAAATGGCTATTAGGGAAGAGCTGAACCTTGGTTCCGGCTGCTATAATGTTAGTGAAGAGCAACCATGAGTCACAACTGCTAATAGCATCAGATAAAAGATTCATTGGTTAGCTGGAATACCGCTACTGATCCTGAGTTTCTCGGGGACCGAAAGCATATAGATAGTTCATCTTGTTTGCATGATAGAAGGATAGTTCCTAGATGGTGCATTGTCCCTAGAGTCTTTGAGTATAGCTCACGAGACACACTGCGCACACTCTGATAGTAGAATAATCGGCTTGTCGTGTGTGCTTGAATGAATCAAACATGAACTCTATTTTCAAAGATGTTTCCAAAAGAAGTAATATGACTCTGTTCTGGTGCTGTATGTAACGAACCTAGGTAAAAGTAGAAAGATCACTAGTAATGTAATATTTTATCGCATGATTACTTAGTGTTGGTTTTAGTGAATGTTGCTTCTGTTCGTTGATTTTAGACTCACCAGTACTTTCTCCAAAGTGCTGACCCACCAACAGTTTGCTTATTCGCAATATCGATTGCCTACTATTCAGAGAGGGTGGCCAGTCCGCACAGAGATAGAAGATAAGAGATAGATGGTCTATTGATCCTGAGGTACTGGATCATCCAAGGTAGCGATAGGCGTACCTCATCCCCAGGACCCATAAATCTGGTTTCGATGCCTTGAGCCGTATCAATTACTTTGAGCTGCTTTTGTATAGAGGGACAAAATATATGGAACGATGCTATTGTATTCAGAGAACCTCGTGCCTTGTGATTTGCCCCGTATACTCAGATGGATTATTGTTTGCAACACTGTCCCTCCACTGCGTACTCGATCGATTCGACGATAGCCACAACTTTAACGATGTTGCCTTGTACGGGCGCAACCCCAGGCTCGCACGACATCACGTCCCGATGGCAAACGACAATACCCCCCTCCCGCGGGAGCGCCGAGGCGCGATGATTGGCGCCCGACGGGGGCATTATCGGGACCTTCGGGATCGGGGCGTGACATGCGACACGAAATAAGGATCGAGTAGAAAGTTGTGTTTGAACGGATCTAGTGATACAGATTGATATACTTGAGATAGATTTGATAGTGTGCGATAGAACGATTTTAGCTCAGGAAGTCTCGAGGACGAGACTTGTTCTGAGTGGTGTAAAATGTAACGGCCCGTTCCGCTCAAGCGGAGAGCCGATTCAAACGGCGCTAGTGCGATGACACGACCCGCTTTGCTCAGCGAGAAGTCTTACTTAAGGCAAAAGATTTCAGACTTGGCCCTTCAGGAGTTCAGACTTAGACTTTCAAAGGCACGCTCGGAGTATCGCTCGACCAAGGCGAATCATCACTAAGGTTGGTGGCTATGATGAACTTGTCTTTGGTTAGCCTGCACACATAAATATGGACGATACATGTTAGTCTCTAGGTGAATCACCCCTTGCATGCTAAAAAAGAATACAACGCACCTAGCTAAGGAAATAATCTCATCTTGTATTGCTTGTGTTAGAACATGGAAATAAAACTTGGCTTATAATTGGACCCTCGAATGCTACCTTAGCTTCGTGCAAGTAGACTCAGCTAATGCTTCGAGTAGATCATTATATATACTCTTCGTAGTACAATATTTCACATGATTATACTTCTCGTCTCATATATTATGTCGCCTGATATACCTCTGTACGATTTCACTCCTCGTATTACCCCTTAGACCCGTGTTAGCGTAATCGCTAAGTTTACAAGTATGGCTTTGCCGCATATTTTTTTAAAGTTATATTCGCATTGTTTCAATGCTTAGTTGTTTTACATATTCGCTATGCTTGTCACTTATATGCATGCCACAAATCAATGCACTTCACTGTTATGGTTCACTCAGTAGAGGCAGGAAGGCTATCGAGATAGTCATTTCGAACCAAGTATAGAAATAATGAAAGTATTCAGGACCGTTAGGTCGCCAAGGCATTTTCGGAACAAAGGACTGCATCATGGAAGTTAAGCAAGATAATATCATCACATCTCTGGAAATTAATACTCGTTCTATACTAAATTTGACGGCTCGGGGAGTCGATAAGTTATGAACTAGATCCTGACATGAATCTGAATCTGTACATGTACCTGCAAGAATATGGAATACTTGAGGATACGCGCGATCACGGACAACTTGTGCACAAGGAAAATTTTCGAATCTCGTTCCGCGGTCTGTCGTTGGGGCACTGGGCCGATCCGATCTAGAAGGAACCAACTGGTAGTCGTCTGTTATTTGGTGGGATGGGTGCAATACCACCGTATTGTATATTGCTTGCACACCATCTTTTTCTCGAGATTACATTGTCCACTATGGAAGACATGTCAATGACCTTCTTTCATATAGATTAAGTTGCCTCGATTGTGGCAACCCATGTGCGAGTCATTGCATTGAGGTGACCGTTCTGAGTAACACATCTGTATCCATACGGAATCTTGAGGTATGCTGTCCTGCTTGACTGTTTTGTTGAGCTGATTGACCTCCTTCTCCTGGTGTCACCCCATCGTCATAGGTGACCACAACACCTTGTGGTGTACCTACGAGAGTCTTGTCGCCGTCTTGTGGGTCCATTACTCTGCATTGAAAGTAAACTATGAGAAATGCACAGAGGAATCAAGACATGATGTAAATCAAGAATTTAATATGAATCCGATATGGAGGTCAAGAACGTGTCAATATGTGGATGGGATCCTATAACTTATCCTATCATAATCGCAGGCTTGCTCAGTTCCTTAGTTGAAACCAAAGCAATATAGTCGTTGACCTGCATGGGCCACCACAAAAATCATGTCACGTCCCAGTCCCAAAATACCGAGGGACTAGACACGTGACAATGGCCAGCAGCACACACCAATAGGCAACCCAATTTAATGGACCCATTAGAGTATACTTAAGCTGTAAAACAATAATACAGTGGTCTCCGATATATGTCAAATGAATAAAACTACTCTCATCCATAACAGATAAATCAATATCAAAATAACAACATATAAACCAACATCAAGTCTCAAATAAAATATATCGGGGAACAACCCGATAATAAGTCTGATACAATATTTCAATAGACAGGAAATAAAAGAGTCCAACAATAGCAAAGACTGAGTATAGATAAAGCAGATACTCAGGAGAAATCCTCGGCTATCACCTCGTCCTCTAGTAATGGTACTGCTCCTACTTCTGCTCCTATCCCGTATACCTCGGAATAGATCTCCTCTGCTACACCTGGGGATATAATTCGGAACCAGGTCTTCAGGGGACATAGTAAGGTACAAGAATAACTCAAGCCAAATAAATACAATATATAAAATGTATCAATAGGACAACTATGTAACCAGCTATGTGATATGCAAGTGAGAGCATCACTAGTACTCAGGCTGAGACCACTACAAGCTCTGTGTCGGGGAGCCGGTAGCAGTAATATCACGTAATGTGCCTAGCTCTGCTATAGAGTCTACGGCCTCACAATAATAAATATATTTATAAAATCAGCCTGTAGCCTGTGTGTCTCTTCCCACCCAATGTAATCACACGTCTCATGTCCACGATGTCTCATGTCCATGTCACGCAAGATCATATCTAATACAGCAAGTCATATGATAGCTATGAATATAAAGTCTATGTCACAAATCCTGTAGCCTATACAGAATCACCATGAATATCTCAGGAAGATTCTATCTCATGAAAAGTGTCAGGTGTCCTATGGTATGACGTACTTGATAATGCAAGCACGAAAATAGGGTCTCGATATCCATCTCTAGGTGACGTTACACAACTCCGCATACGACGTTGACACCCGAATATTATTCGGACATTAAGTAATGTCACACGGTCCTAGGTTGAACATATATATCACAGAAATAGATCAAGAGAATAGTATAAAATAATTTACTGCAAGTATGACAAGGTACACTTGCTTGGGGTTTGAACTCCAACAGTTGCTCCGGTAACAACAAGTTCTTCCGGTACTCCTCTGATGCTGAAACAAACATTACCATCATGCTCAGAAGATATCAAATAGCTAGAATTGTATGTCCATAAGTCCAAAATGGACACGGGGGCAAAATTGACAATTTCAGGTCAAAGCGGGGTCCACATGTGGCCCACTTCGCACCGAAAAATATGCCAGAGACAAAGTTCTCCAAATTTGTCAAACTTAGTGTCTATAAGTCCAGAACAATGATACAGACCCAACGGAACATTCAGAACTGGATTCCGATGAGCCGATCACAAAATCGCCCGTCAAATAGAGCCGTGGGGCCCACGATACGAGATTTTGTCAACGTTTTCAGAATTGAACCAAACTTGGGTCACAGGACCAGCATATTGCTACGAGTCCGATATCGCAAGTTTTGTTTCGATACGACAAGCGTACACGAAGTTACAACGAGTTTCAGAACAGGCCCAATACGGGATATTTTTGACGGATATGCGTTGATTCCGGTGTGCACGCACATCCAAATCAACTTTCGCGAAATCTCACACGTCCGTATTGACAGTGCGCATCTTTCAGTGAAGTTCGCAGATGACCAAGTCGTCTCGTTTAGCGGAATGCACCCCATTTCGAGAAATTTTGGGTTTTAAAGACCAAGTTTTTGATCGATTTCACCCGCGAATAAAACACAACACACAGCAAATTAAAATAAACTAATTATAGAGTCAAAATATCGGTTATATTATCTAATTTACTGTTCAAACAAAATCTAAAATTATTAAACAGGTTGGGAGAAAAATGGCCGTGAACATGGGACTCCGGGACAGTTTCTGAAGTACAGAATTCTGTGTTTTTTCCCTATTTTGTGTCGCATTTTACGACTGACACAGGACACGTCACTCCGAACTAGTTGCACGAAATTTCGAGAGGGTCAAGTGGTCTTCGCATAGGATTCGACAGAACTAAATTCGGATCAATACACAAGGAGATACGAGAGCTAGAAGTAGGGTACCTTGATGTTGTTCGAAATTGGACAATTACGCGGCGAAGTTGGCGACCGTTTTTCGATGACGTGCGGCGGCTAGTGGCGGTGGGCGGTGGGCGGAGTTGAACGTCGGGGATAGGGGAGTGAGGGGGAGTGGTTGGTTGTGTGAGAAAAGGAAGGAGTGAGTGTTTATGTGAAGGAGAAGAGGGGGGGGGTAACCGCGGTTCGCGCGGGGTTCGTGGGGGGTATTCTGTGAGTGTGGGGCGGGTAGCGGACGGCAGGTCGGGTCATTGGCTAGCGGATCCGGATCCGACCCGCTGGGCGGTTGGGTACAGTTTGGCTCGGTTTAGCCTGGTTCGGTTCAGTCTGCCCGGTTCGGTTTGGTTTATTGCTGGTTTAGTTAAAAAAAAGAGTTTTTAGCTATTTAAAATTAGTTTTTGAGCCCAATAAATTCCAGAAAAATTGTACAACATCTAATAATTAATTATACACCAAAAAATATAATTTTTTTGCAATATTTTAATACTTAATTTGATACATAAGAATATAATTTCTTTGAAGAACATTAATAATAATTAATTAAAATTTTAGAAAAAAATTCCAAAAATTATTTTTAAATTTTAGAAAAAACTGGGTGTTTAGAAGGAGCTAGCAACCTTAAACTCAATGCAGCTCCATGGAAAAGCCATCATCCCGCCTGGAGGTCCCTTATTTTGAAGTTTTAGTAAATGATGTAATGTACATGACAGCTATCTCATGTTGTGTCAACTTTTGTAAGCCCGTGCAGCAACCTTCTGACTCGTTCAAGAGTTTGTAATAGATGTTCATTATCAATAAAAGAAAACTTTTCCATGTTTCAAATATGTGTTTCAATTTATCTCCGTAATCTAAATATGTGCTCGCTATGCAAAATACCTTAGTCTTGTGCGGTGCGCAACCTAGGCCCGCACGACGTCACGTCCGGGGGACGACTATCGATTACACGGAATCGAGACGTGACATGAAGGGGGTTACAGAAGGGGAAAGGAAGGGTCGTCGGCCATTGTCAAAAGGGGAAGAGGTCGGGCTGGGGGAAGTTATTGTAGGGGCGGTTTCGGGTTATTGGGTGAGCGGGTCTGCGGGTACGGGTTTAGGTTTAAGATCCGGGTTCGGGTCTAGGTTTAGTTGGGTTGGTTTGGTTTGGTTTGGGTTGGTTTAATTAATCAATATATATATATATATATATATATATATATATATATATATATATATATATATATATATATATATATATATATATGGCCATCTAAAAATAGTTTTGGAGTTCAATAATTTCCGGAAAAATTCTACAATACTCTATTAATAGTTTTACACCCAAAAATATATTTTTTGCACTATATTAATAATTAATTAAAACACATAATTATAAATCTATGAATATTATATATTATAAATGGCTAAAAAATACAGAAATTTTTTTCTTAAACTCTGTAATTACAAATATTAGAATTTAAATTTAAATTCTAAAAAAATCAGAGTGTTTACATAATTGCTACTTCAATTTTTGAATTTTTAGAATTATTTTACAATTCTACATATATTCTATCTGGAGTTTATTATCCAACTTATCATTTAGCTTTAACAGAAATTCTTAACATGTCTCATTTATTTTGTAAATATAGAAATGTCCCTGGTTTTGATTATGTTGTTGCCAAAATGGAAGCCAATGTTAAAAAATATTGGGATAATATACTTCTTCTATATTGTTTGGCTTCGATTTTTGATCCTAAGATTAAATTAGATGGTGTATATATTTTATTAGACGATTTTCAAGATAATATTAGAGTTGACATAGGTAGTTTGAAAGTAAAAATTATGGATGTTTTAAATAGTTTAATTGCTTTATATGAAGAAAGAGTTGTATCCACCGGACCCGGTACAACCGTTCAAGGTAGTAGCTCTGATTTTTTATATCTAAATTATCATATGCTAAAAGTATACTGCAAAGTAAGAAATAAAAATAATTTTTTCAACCTATGCAAGAATTGTCCTTATATCTAAATTCTTACGAAGAAGATGAAGATGACTCTTCATCTTATTATTCAATTTTAGAATGGTGGAAGAGACATGAAAAAACGTATCATGTACTTTCTTCTATAACATGCGATATTCTAATTGTCTCGATGTCCACGGTAGCATCAAAATCTTGTTTTAGTGCAGGTTCAAAAATGCTAAACAAGAAGATGAGTCAGTTGTTGCCAGATATTTTGGAAGCTTGTGTCTGCGTTCAAGATTGGACCCGTACTGAACAAAGAACTTAAGACTCAAGAGATGAAAGCCATGATATCTCAGAACTGAACTTTGAATCTTTTACTATAAATGACGCTACTGAAGGAAGAGCTGAGCAATAAACTTTAACGAAAGACGGACAACAAATTTTTTTTAAAAGACTTGTACATTTTTTTTACAAGCTTTATGCAAATAAAATATCATTTACAAGTTTTTTTTTTTTTACTTAATGTTATAATACATTTATAATTTTATTGTCATTAATAAAAAAAATTCAGCTTTTCTTACTTAATGTTGTTAGTTGTTTACATTTAACTTCTTTATGTCTATATAAATAACTTTTTTAAATTTAAAGTTATAAATTTATATTTAAATTCAAAAAAATAGATTTATACATTTTTCTATAAGTTATTCCAAAAAATTTTAAAAAAAATCAACTTATAAATTTTAGATTTTATTTTATACTTAAAGTTATATAAATATTGATATAAAAAAATAAAATAAATTTTCTGACAAATAAATTTATAAATTTTAAATTATACTAAACATATAATTTATAAATTTCAAATAAATTTATACTTAAATTTATATAAAAAAATTCTAACAAATAACTTAAAAATTTTAAATTATACAAAAATAACTTAGTAACATATAAGTTATATCATATAGATTATATATAAAATATAAATAAATAAACGTAAAAAAAAAAATCGGGCAGGATCGGTCCGACCGTGAACCGGCCCGTACCCAGACCGGTTCGGCCCGGTCCTCCTCTGACCGGGTCATGAAACCGGACTAGGTCAAAAAAAAATTTGACCTGGCCGGGCCAGGCCGGCCCGTCTCTCCTCTCGGGTTGACTCAGACTGCGGGTCGGCCTGGCCCTGCCCAATACACACCCAAACACAGTGTAAATCTTTGTAACGTTTATAGTTTGTGTTTTGATTTTGATTGTGATTTTTTTTTTTGATGTGGCCTGACATTTTCACGAGATTTTTTGCGTATGATGAGATGCGTTCCGTCATCCAGTCGGGATCTTATATCTCTCTTCGGTAACCACAAGGGTCAATGGGTCAATGGAGTTCGATAAATTAAATTTTTTTTCTTATTAGAGCATACCAAATCCCTGCTTAATGAAGAAGAAGAAATAGATGCGTGTGTTATCTTTTAAAAAATAAAGGTAACAATTTCATATAGACCCATTTTTCCCTAGCATATTATCTCGGTGATAAGTCAACTATTAAAGACAAAAAAATCAGCTAAATGCATTTAATCTCAAAATTTTAAAATTATATATATCATCTTTTTCTAATATCTTCAACTCTAATAAATTTAAACAAAGATATTTTTATATATAATAAAATCACTATATATAATATAATGTTGATTACTTAAATAAAGCTATTTTTAATTTTCTTTTGAATCATGTGTCTTACCAACTTATGAGAAAACTTATATGACTAGGAGTATATATGACTATGAGTAAGGTAAGTATTAGCATCCTTCATGTAAATCTTAGCTTCCATTCATTTTTAATTTTGTGAAATCTTTTCTGTGATGTCTTTCATATCAAATGTTTATCTTTTTAGTGTAGTCATATTTCAAAGTATGCATGTAAATATATTTCTAAACTAAACATAATGATTGACATATAACACTAAAGTGTGTTCTTACGAGTGAATTTTTTTTAAAAATTGCATTGCGATTCAAAGTATTTATATAATAAAACAAAGTAATCCTTGACGGCAAAAGAGAAAAGGATAAAGAACAGTCATAATTAAAGATAGAAGGTTATCTAGTGATTATGTATGACAACATTGTAAACTCCCTGATTTTCAAGAATTTTTAATTTGAAATTTTTCTCAATTTTCTGTATTTTCTGGAATTATTCTCTAATTAAACTAAGGTTCTCTAATTATTAATTGATTTTTTAAATTATATTTAATAATATTAAAATATTATGAAAATAATATTTTATGGTGTAAAATGAAAATATAGACATAAGGTAATTTTCCGAGAATTTATTGGACCCCGGAAGGATTTTTAAAGCCCTAAAATCTATTTTGTAATTAAACCCTAATTAAACCGGGTTTATTTTTAAAATAAACCGAACCAAACCCATTGTTGAACCAAACCCAACCCAACTTAGCATTGCGGGTCGGATCCGGGTCAAATCCGCGACCCGAAACCCGACCCGACCCGTATTCAATTGTTATTGGATCGGGCCGGATCCGCTAGACCCGACCCGACCCGCCGACCCGGCCCGTAAACCCCTCTCTCTTCCCCAGCCGTTTCAGCCCGCCGCTTCGCCTCCGGCCGTTACGCCGCCGGCCGCCTCCTCTTCCTCTCCCGCACCCTCCGCCGCTCCCTCTTCCTCTCCCTCACCGGACCACCTCTCTCTCTCCCTCGGTTCCCCTATATAAACCGCGACTCCGCTGTCTTCCCCTCCTTTTCCGACGACCCGTCCGGACTCGCCTCCCTCTCCACCACCCTCTCCCGGCCCAGCCACTGCCTCCAGCTCCTCTTCTCCCCTCCCCATAGCTCCTCCGGCTCCGCCTCCCGCCTCCAGACCTCGACGCCTGCCGCCAGTTCCCTCCGTTTCCCTGGAGCCACCACCCTCTCCTCTCTCTGGCCAGATTTCCTCCGCCGACTCCTCCCTCATCCGCCGCACAGCGCCGCCCCGGCCCCCTCTTTCCTGTCATGCCCCAGTCCCAAAAAACCGAGGGACTGGACACGTGGCAATGGCCAGCAGCACACACCGATGGACAAATCCAATTTAATGGATCCATCGGGACATGCTTAAGCTGTAATATAATAATAAGTAGGTCCAATGATAAATGTCAAGTATCTAGATCTCATCCAACAGAACAGTATAAGAACTAAATAGCAAACTGAAATAACTGCTGGAAGTCAAGTTACTGTCGAATATCCAGCAAGAAATAATACTGAGTCGGGTGAAGACAAATCCACTACCGATAAATAGAAAAACAGAGACAAGGAAATATAACTAAAACATGCTAGAAAATAACTAAGTATAAGTAGGGCCATCAACTGCAATCGTACCCTCGTCTGGTGTCGGTCCGTAAAGTTGCGGGTGCTCCTCGTCTGCTAAATCTGGAGAACAAAACCAGGTCCTCAGAGGGACGTAACAAGATACAAAAGAATACGAGCCAAAAGTACAGTACATGAACATGCAAGGTAGACAGGAAAGTAAACACAAGAAAGCAAACAAGACACGAGAAATCACTGCATCTAAGATGGTGGCGTACCGATGGTGCTATCAAACATGACTACTAACAATCGGGATAACCGCAACTCAATGGGAGATCACGGTCCTATCGAAAGTAGGCCAATGGGGACTCCCAATCTATAGTATAGCTCTTTCGCAGCCCTATGGGAGCTCACGAATGAGGTAGTCAAATGAACAAGTCTCTATTGCAGCACAATGGGTACTCACAGTCGAGATTGCTCAAGTATAGTCAATGCCCAATAACAATCATCTAGGAACTAAAGAAATCAGTCGAGTCAACTCAAGGAACGTAGAGTAAACATATACCATCACAATATGTCTAAGGAACAAATAGTGATCCATGAAAAAGAGCAAATAATGTAAATGCACGTAAAACGAGAAAATAAGACTAGAGCAGCAAGAGTAAATCAATATGAACAACGCATCAAGAAACTATATATGACAAGAAATAACAGCTGAAAAGGGAAGCATGCAAATAGTGTGCAAGAGTCTTGCACGATAATGTATAAATATGTCAAGGAATTAAGTAGCAAAACTGCAGGGTTTGGCAAGGTATATTTGCCTGGGGTCCTGGCTCCAACTGTAGCTCTGATCTCAGTGTGATATGCAGGTACTACTCCGGTTGCTGAAATAAACATTACCATTAGATTCAGAAAATATCAAATAGCTAGAAACGCCTGTCCTTGAGTCCAATTTGGACACAAGGGCAAAAATGACATTTTTGGGTCAAAGCGGGGTCCACAGGTGACCCGCTTCGCACCGAAAAATGTGTCAGGGACAAAGTTCTCCAAATTTGTCCAACTTAGTGTCAACAAGTCAGGAACGATGATACGAACCCAATGGAACTTCCATAATTGGATTCCGATGAGCCGATCACAAAATCGCCCGTCAAGTGGAGCCTGTGGGGCCCACGACACGTGATTTTGTCAACGTTCTCAGAATCAATCCAAACTTGGGTCACAGGACCAGCGTATCGCTACGAGTCCGATGGCACAAGTTTCGTTTCGATTCGACGTGTGTACACAAAGTTATGACGCGTTCCAGAACTGACGGATACGGGACGGTGTCCGCGGATACGCGTTGATTCCGGTGTGAACGCACATCCAAATCAACTTCTGTAAAATCTCGCACGTCCGTATCAATGGCGCTCACGTATCGGTGAAGACCGCGTGCGACCAAGTCATCCCGTTTGGCGGAACGTACTCAGTTCCGGGGTGAAACGTGGCATTATTTTTCCTGTTTTTGGATCGCGGTTCGCTATCGCCACAGGACGCGATGCCCCGAGCGGGTTGCACGGGCACTGAGAGGGTCACGCAGGGTTCACGATGCAACAAACGGAATCAAAAACGGGTAAACGAGCAGAGAGATACGGGTACCTGAACAGGGCTCCTGGAAACCAGAATTTCCGTGTCCGACACGTGTCCGAGGGCTGAGTCGCCTAGGGTTAGGGTTTGGGAAACTGGGCGGCGGCCGGAGCTGGGCGGCGCTGCGTTGGGGGAGGCCGGCCGGAGGAGGCTGGGGCGGCGCCGGCGAGGCTGGGCGGAGGCGGCGGCACGGGCACGGCGGCCGGTGGGGCTCGGGGTCGGGTTCTGGGTCGCTGCGGGCGGGGAAGAAGGGGGAGGAATGAGAGGATGTCGCCGGCGGCGGCTGGGCGGCCTCGCGGGGGTGGCGCCGGGGCTGCTGTAGCGCCCCGCTCCGCGTCGGCGCTATGTACAAGTGGGATCGACTTGCTTGCTCGAACGGAAGTCTTCTCGGAGAGTTCCCGACCGATTAATCAAAGTGAGTGGGCAGAACTGCATTCTCTGATTCTTGCACGACTTAATAAAGAATCTGAGTTTTTGAATGCTTGTTTGCTTAAGAAGAATGTTTTCGTAAGAGAATGATAGAACCGATTCAGTATGCTAATAAGAGAACTCATATAGCTTGTCATCGAAATGAATCTGCTGCCTAATAAGAGAATATGAATGCTTGTCAGAATAAGATAGAACCATTGCCATGTTAAGAGATATAAGAAATGTGCATGCTTAGAAACACCGACACAGCTATCGAACGAACCTTTGCCATGCTAAGAAGATAAGTAAACGAAATGCCTGAAATATGTTCCCTGAATATGCTAAGAAAGAAAGAGATAGTTTTTGCATGTTAAATAAGAATCAATCGTGCTTGTCAAAAAGTATGATTTGCTTGTCTGTTTTGCTATATCGAACTGTTGCCTTCGATTCGTACATGCATAGACTAATAGTGCACCCTGATGTTCCGAGCCTTCGGGTTCCAGGGGGGTGTGCTATTAGATATGTGAAAAGATGTGTTTGCTTGAATAAGAAGAAGAGTATAGTCTAATAGTCCGCCCTGATGTTCCGTGCCTTCGGGTTCCAGGGGGGTGTGGCTATTAGATTGTTATGTGTTTATGAATGTGAATGTGATTGTTGCATTGGTCTCGGACAACTTGTGCACAAGGTAATAGTCTCTCGGTCGATTCCTGGGGCACTGGGAATCGGTCGGTCCGGAAGGGATTGTATAGCACCCTGATGTTCCGTTCCGAAAGGATCTAGGGGGGTGTTGTTTGTTGTCCATCAATGAGTTTCTCAGGACCGTCATATAGATAGGGCGCATGCTAGGTTTACCTTCTTGCATACCTATCATTGTGACACCAGAAGATGGATTCATAAGTTTGTTCATAAGGTGCATATTGTGACTAACTTGTGTGTCTGCTGCAGGGATAACCGTTCGGCTATGGGGTAAGAAATATGAGTTTATGCATGAGCACGCATGTTCATTTTGTCTGCATCGTAGAATTTATCTGATAGTGTTGCATGCATTCGCATCGGTCGGACAATGACTATTAGTGCAGAGCTGAACCTTGGTTACGGCTGCTTCGGCAGTAATGTGCAGCCATGAGTCACAGCTGCTAATAGGATCAGAATGTGAGTCATTGGTTAGCTGGATTACCGCTACCGATCCTGAGTTTCTCAGGGACCGACCTCTGATTTATAGTTAAACTTGTGTGCTTGTTATGTTTGCCTCAATTCGTTATGCTCAGTCTGCTATATAAGCTTTGCCCCTAAGAGTTAGAATTGTGTTGCACAATACATGCTGCGCACTACACGATAGAGCACTGTCCCGATTCGTATGCTTATAGTTTCGATATGCAAACCGTTTTCAAGTTATGTTTTCAAAGATGTAATCTGACTATAGTTCTGAACTGCATGAAATGAACTTAGGTAAAACTAGCAAGATCACTAGTAATGCAATGTTTTGCCACATGATTACTTAGTGTGGGTTTCAGGGGATGTAGCTTCTGTTCAGTTGTTTTATCTCACCAGTACTTGCATAAAGTACTGACCCACCAACAGTTTGCTTGTTCTCAGGTGCTCGTTCGTCTGAGGAAGCGATAGCCGTGCCTCATCCCAAGGAACCGGAAATCTGGAGACGATGCCTCGAGCTGCATCGAGTTTGTGCCTGCTTTGAGCTGCTTTCAAATAGAGGGACATAATGTATGGAACGATATCATTGTAATCGAGAGAAGAGTGCTTGAGCGAATTGTAACCTCGGCCATGTGCCGCTTGTAACACTTTCGATTATCAATAAAAAGAGTTTGTTTCATGTGCCATTGTGTTCTATACTTTTCTGCAATATATGTGTGCCGCTGCTTCAGTAATTAATAGCTTACTTGCCCTTGTTTCAAGCTTTGGCCTTGTGCAAGCGCACTTTAGGCTTGCACGGCATCACGTCCCGATGAGAACGATTGTCCTGCGGGAGAGCTGTAACGTGGTGATTCACGTTCGGCGGGGACGATCGAGCTCGCGGGAGATTGGGGCGTGACATAATGGTATCAGAGCAACTCGATTCTTTGCCCAATTCGTTGCTTCCAACTCTGAGATGTGCCTGATGTGAGATGCAATGAACGTTCCATACAATGAGTCCGTAAATATTCTTAAAGTGCCGGCAAAAGTTTTCTGGATTTGGTTTTCATTGCTTGAGATGTGATTTATGATTTTGTTGGCTAGAGTTTTATTGAGTTGTGATTGCCTGAGTTTTGATTTGGGATGGTGAGGGATGAGGACTATCGCTGCTCTGTGTTCTCGATAAGTTTATCCTTGAAGTTTCGAGGACGAAACTTTTTGTTGGTGGGTAAGTATGTAGCGCCCCGCTCCGCGTCGGCGCTATGTACAAGTGGGATCGACTTGCTTGCTCGAACGGAAGTCTTCTCGGAGAGTTCCCGACCGATTAATCAAAGTGAGTGGGCAGAACTGCATTCTCTGATTCTTGCACGACTTAATAAAGAATCTGAGTTTTTGAATGCTTGTTTGCTTAAGAAGAATGTTTTCGTAAGAGAATGATAGAACCGATTCAGTATGCTAATAAGAGAACTCATATAGCTTGTCATCGAAATGAATCTGCTGCCTAATAAGAGAATATGAATGCTTGTCAGAATAAGATAGAACCATTGCCATGTTAAGAGATATAAGAAATGTGCATGCTTAGAAACACCGACACAGCTATCGAACGAACCTTTGCCATGCTAAGAAGATAAGTAAACGAAATGCCTGAAATATGTTCCCTGAATATGCTAAGAAAGAAAGAGATAGTTTTTGCATGTTAAATAAGAATCAATCGTGCTTGTCAAAAAGTATGATTTGCTTGTCTGTTTTGCTATATCGAACTGTTGCCTTCGATTCGTACATGCATAGACTAATAGTGCACCCTGATGTTCCGAGCCTTCGGGTTCCAGGGGGGTGTGCTATTAGATATGTGAAAAGATGTGTTTGCTTGAATAAGAAGAAGAGTATAGTCTAATAGTCCGCCCTGATGTTCCGTGCCTTCGGGTTCCAGGGGGGTGTGGCTATTAGATTGTTATGTGTTTATGAATGTGAATGTGATTGTTGCATTGGTCTCGGACAACTTGTGCACAAGGTAATAGTCTCTCGGTCGATTCCTGGGGCACTGGGAATCGGTCGGTCCGGAAGGGATTGTATAGCACCCTGATGTTCCGTTCCGAAAGGATCTAGGGGGGTGTTGTTTGTTGTCCATCAATGAGTTTCTCAGGACCGTCATATAGATAGGGCGCATGCTAGGTTTACCTTCTTGCATACCTATCATTGTGACACCAGAAGATGGATTCATAAGTTTGTTCATAAGGTGCATATTGTGACTAACTTGTGTGTCTGCTGCAGGGATAACCGTTCGGCTATGGGGTAAGAAATATGAGTTTATGCATGAGCACGCATGTTCATTTTGTCTGCATCGTAGAATTTATCTGATAGTGTTGCATGCATTCGCATCGGTCGGACAATGACTATTAGTGCAGAGCTGAACCTTGGTTACGGCTGCTTCGGCAGTAATGTGCAGCCATGAGTCACAGCTGCTAATAGGATCAGAATGTGAGTCATTGGTTAGCTGGATTACCGCTACCGATCCTGAGTTTCTCAGGGACCGACCTCTGATTTATAGTTAAACTTGTGTGCTTGTTATGTTTGCCTCAATTCGTTATGCTCAGTCTGCTATATAAGCTTTGCCCCTAAGAGTTAGAATTGTGTTGCACAATACATGCTGCGCACTACACGATAGAGCACTGTCCCGATTCGTATGCTTATAGTTTCGATATGCAAACCGTTTTCAAGTTATGTTTTCAAAGATGTAATCTGACTATAGTTCTGAACTGCATGAAATGAACTTAGGTAAAACTAGCAAGATCACTAGTAATGCAATGTTTTGCCACATGATTACTTAGTGTGGGTTTCAGGGGATGTAGCTTCTGTTCAGTTGTTTTATCTCACCAGTACTTGCATAAAGTACTGACCCACCAACAGTTTGCTTGTTCTCAGGTGCTCGTTCGTCTGAGGAAGCGATAGCCGTGCCTCATCCCAAGGAACCGGAAATCTGGAGACGATGCCTCGAGCTGCATCGAGTTTGTGCCTGCTTTGAGCTGCTTTCAAATAGAGGGACATAATGTATGGAACGATATCATTGTAATCGAGAGAAGAGTGCTTGAGCGAATTGTAACCTCGGCCATGTGCCGCTTGTAACACTTTCGATTATCAATAAAAAGAGTTTGTTTCATGTGCCATTGTGTTCTATACTTTTCTGCAATATATGTGTGCCGCTGCTTCAGTAATTAATAGCTTACTTGCCCTTGTTTCAAGCTTTGGCCTTGTGCAAGCGCACTTTAGGCTTGCACGGCATCACGTCCCGATGAGAACGATTGTCCTGCGGGAGAGCTGTAACGTGGTGATTCACGTTCGGCGGGGACGATCGAGCTCGCGGGAGATTGGGGCGTGACAGCTGCAGTGTCGTCGTCGGGGCTGGGCGGGTGAGGGAGGCGATGGCAGCGTCGAGGCGAGGACTCCGGGCGGTGGAGGGTGTGGCCGGAGTGGAAGAGGGAGGGGTTTTATAGGGTCGGGGAGGCCGAGGGAGGCGGCCAGGGAGGCGGGCGGAGCGGGCGTCGTGGCCGCGGGGTGCGGGGCGCGCGGCCGGGCGAGGCGCCGCGTGGCCGGAGGCGGCGGATCCGGCGGAGCGGTTCGCGCGGGGGAGAACGGGTCAGGGGAGAGGGTGGAAGCGGGTTTCAGGCGGGTTTCGGGCGGGTGCGGGTTAGGCCGACCCGGCCCGACCCGTTATGGCGGTCGGTCCGGTCGGGTCTAGCTGAACCGGGTTCGGCCGGTTCAGTCCGGTTTGAACCCGGTTCAGTCCGGTCCATATCAGGTTTATTTTATTTTTTAATTTAAAAAATAGTTTTAGGGCTTTTAAAAAATGTTTTCGGGGTCCAATAAATTCCCAAAAAATTACCCTAAGTCCAGTATTTTATTTTACACCCAAAAATATTATTTTCATAATATTTTAATAGTAATTAATAGCAAATAAAAATTATTTAATTACCAAGAGCCTAGGTTTTAATTACAGAAAAATCCCGAAAAATTCCAGAAAATTGTGAAAAGTCCAAATCAATAATTCCTGAAAATCAGGGGGCTTACACTTCCTCCTCCTTCCTCCTTCCCAGCAGCCGACCTGCTCCGGCCCTAGCCTCTGTCGAACACCGTCCCAGCCGACTCCGGTCAGGCCCCGACGCCGCCTCCGGCCGCCCGAGAGCTGCCCGCCTCGCCGCCAACCTCCGACGACCCCGGCCCTAGCCGCAGCGCCACCAAGCTCGAGAAAACGCAGTTTCTCGAGCCCTGTTCAGGTACCTGTTTCTCTCTCCTCGCTACCCCATTTTTGATTCTGTCTGTTGCATCACGAACCCTGCGTGATCCCCTCGGTGCCCGTGCAACCGCTCGGTGCATCGCGTCCTGTGGTGATCGCGAACCGCAATCCAAAAATACGAAAATTAATACCCTGTTTCACCCCGGAACCGAGTATGCCCCGCCAAACGGGACGACTTGGTCGCGTGCGGTCTTCACCGATACGTGCGCGTCGTTGATACGGACATGCGAGATTTCACAGAAGTTGATGTGCGTGCACACCGGAATCAACGCGTATCCGCCGACAACGTCCTGTATCCGTACTTTCTAGTTCTCGCTGTAACTTAGTGTATACACGTCGGATCGAGACAAAACTTGCTCCATCAAACTCGTAGCAATACGCTGGTCCTGTGAGCCAAGTTTGGTTCGATTCTGAGAACGTTGACAAAATCGCGTATCGTGGGCCCCATAGGCTCCACTTGACGGGCGATTTTGAGAACGGCTCATCGAAATCCAATTCTGAAAGTTTCATTGGGTTCGTATCATCGTTTCTGACCTGTTGACACTAAGTTGGACAGATTTGGAGACCTTTGACCCTGACACATTTTTCGGTGCAAAGTGGCCCACATTTGGACCCCGTTTTGCCCTAAAATGTCATTTTTGCCCCTGTGTCCAAATTGGACTCAAGGACAGGCGTTTCTAGCTGATTGATATTTTCTGGATCTGATGGTGATGTTTGTTTCAGCAACCGGAGCAGTCCCTGTAATTCCTGCTGAAGTCAGAACTACAATTGGAGCCGGAACCCCAGGCAAGTGTACCTTGCCAAAACTTGCAGTTCTTGTTATTTATTTCTTTGACTTATTATACATTGTTCTACATGCTTAAACGTAGGACCGTATGACTTACTTAGCATCCGATTATAGTCGGGTGCCAACCCCGTACGCGGAGTTGTGTACGTCACCTAGAGCTGGTTATCGTGACCCTTTGCATTCTCGTACTTGCTTTATCTAGTACGTTTTATCCAGGACACCTGACACTATTCATGATACAGAATCGTCCTGAGATATTCATGGTAATTCTGTATAGGATACAGTTTCATGACTTATTCCTTTGCTTAGATATTATATGACTGGATGCATTTGTTATGATCATGTATGGCATGGACATGAGACGTCGTGGACATGAGATGCATGATTATATTGGGTGGGAAGAGTCACACAAACTACAGGTTGATATCATAACTAATGCATGCTTGTAGTCTCCCTTTGAGCTAGACAAACCACATGATATCACTGCTACCGGCTCCCCGACACAGAGCTTGTAGTAGTTTCAGCTTGAGTTCTAGTGCTGCTCTTATATTGCATATCACATAGTTGGTTATGTAGTTTACCCTATTATTTTATTATCTGCTGTACTACATTTATTTTGGCTTGAGCTTTCTTGTACCTTGCTATGTCCCCTGAGGACCTGGATCCGGATTATGTCCCCAGGATTAGCAGACGAGTTTGACCCAGAGATATACAGGACATGAGCTTTAGCAGGAGCAGAAGCAGGAACAGTAGCAGGTACTGGAGCAGTACCAGATCCAGCAGTCGAATGACTTCTACGGTATTTCTGAGTATATACTGTTTCCATACTCAGTACTTTTGTTGATATCTTTGTTTTTGTATCTTGACAGTTGTATCAGACTTGTATCGGGCTTGTTCCCCGATTTATGTACTTGTGACTTGATGATGATGTTTATATTTCCTTTTGTTGATATTGATATATTCATTTTCTGTGGATGAGATTAGTAGATTTAGACCCCTGACTATTGTTTTACAGCTTAAGTATGCCCCGATGGATCCATTAAATTGGGTTTGTCCATCGGTGCGTGCTGCTGGCCATTGCCACGTGTCTAGTCCCTTGGTATTTTGGGACTGGGGCGTGACATGGTTTTTGTGGTGGCCCATGCAGGTCAACATCTAAATTGTTCGGTTTCAATTTAGGGACCGAACAGGCCTGCAATAAGAATAGGATAAGTTGTAGGATCTCATCCACTTGCTTGAAACGTTCTTGATATCTATATCGGATTCAAATCAATTTCTTGAAATTGCATCCCGCCTTGATTCCTGTACGCCTCTTATTATTTATTTTGGTTACAGAGTTATGGATTCACAAGCAAACGACGAGACTCCTGCAATATCACCACGGGATGCTTTGGTAACCAATGAAGAGGAAGTAACACCAGTAGAAGAAGGTCAATCCGCTCAACAACGTAGTCAAGCGAATCGGCATGCCTCAGAAATCCAGCAAGATGATATTCCACCATCGACGCAATTTACTCCACCAATGCCAGTAATTCCACCAGGGCAGGCTATGGACGGGCATCAGATATTATAAATGATCTACGCAATGATGCAAGCTCAACAACAAATTCAACAAGAGGCTCTGCGTCATGAGGCAGAGAATTTGAGGAGCGGCATAGTAATCGCACTAGAGCAGGCAGATTTACCAGCACGACGGCCAACGACGGGCTCTATTTTCGACTTCCGCCAGCTGAAGCCCCGTACCTTCTCAGGAAAAGAGGAGTCCACAGAAGTTCATGAGTGGATCATCAACACACAACATCAATTAGAAGCAGCTGAGCTTCCAAGGGAACGTTGGATGACTGCAGTCAGAATACAATTGACGGACAATGCACATCACTGATGGCTATCTGAGGAGGCGCGGCTCGAACCAGACTGAGTCACTTGGGAAGAGTTCTCTAGACTCTTTCAGGAGATGTACATTCCAGCAATCGCTCGATCAGAACTTCGGGATAAGTTCAATCGCCTCACTCAAGACAGCATGACAGTGGAAGAGTACAATGCATAATTTATTCGTCTGAGTTGCTTCGTCCCAACATTGATCCCGACAGAAGAAGAGAAGGCCAAGAAGTTTTTTGATGGACTCAACTTCGAGTCACAGAAACTGATTGGATCCGTTGCGCCTACATCTTACCCGGACGTTCTTGCTGCAGCACGACGCATGGAGCGCGTCATCAAGAGAGAGACCAATCTGAAGAGGTCATCCACATCGGCATCAGCTGGAGCACCACAAGAAGAAGTTGCAAAAAGACTTCACATGCATCAGCCACCAGAAGCATCTCCACAGGCAATACCCGTCTGTCCATATTGTCGCAGGCGAGGCCATATTGAGAACCAGTGCAGACGAAAAATGAGATTATGTTTAGCTTGCGGATCCAGTCAGCATTTATTAAGGGACTGCCCTGAGCGTCGAGAAACAACACCAAAGGTTAACCAACAAGCGTTACCAGTACCGAGGTCAGCCTATCCAGCATTGGGAGTACCGCAAACGAAAGTTGAAGGAGTCCTACCACCAGCTCCAGGAGGGTATCAGCCGAGGCCATATTTGATACCCCAGGCACTACTATTCCAGCAGGCTCAGCAGCAGCAAAGGAATCGACTGCAAGGATGCGGACAAGCTCTGACGATGACCTTGGAGAACGCGCAGAATCATGGAGTAGCTAATGCGCGTAAGTTTTTATAGTTTTCTGCTTCTAGATTTGATTTAGTTCGTGTCTACTGGTTCGTAACCCTAGACTTCACCTGACCATTTTAACTTGCTAATAAATGATAACCTAGTGATAACCTAGAATATTTTATAATTGTTAAACCTGATATGTTTTTGAAAGATAAACCTGGTTTTCTAAAACTGTAATTTTCTAAATTTTCTTCATCCGGGAAATTTCATAACTTTTAATGCTTAGGAAAATAATTTTTCCTAAGTGTTACTCTCAACCTTGATTCTCCTTGATTTTGATGTGCTTCGAACAATGTTTGCAACCGTGTCATCTCTGTTGACCGGTTATTCTTTGATTGCGAGAACGCAATCCTCTTAAGGGGGGTAGATTGTAAATCTCCTGATTTTCAAGAATTTTTAATTTAGAATTTTTCTCAATTTTCTGTATTTTCTGGAATTATTCTCTAATTAAACTAAGGTTCTCTAATTATTAATTGATTTTTTAAATAATGTTTAATAATATTAAAATATTATGAAAATAATATTTTATGGTAAAAAATGAAAATCTAGACATAAGATAATTTTCTGGAAATTTATTGGACCCCGGAAGGATTTTTAAAGCCCTAAAATCTATTTTGTAATTAAACCCTAATTAAACCGGGTTTATTTTTAAAATAAACCGACCAAACCCATTGTTGAACCAAACCCAACCCAACTTAGCATTGCGGGTCGGATCCGGGTCAAACCCGCGACCCGAAACCCGACCCGACCCGTATTCAATTGTTATTGGATCGGGCCAGATCCGCTAGACCCGACCCGGCCCGTAAACCCCTCTCTCTTCCCCAGCCGTTTAAGCCCGCCGCTTCGCCTCCGGCCATCTCCAGTCGTTACGTCGCCGACCGCTCCCTCTTCCTCTCCCGCACCCTCCGCCGCTCCCTCTTCCTCTCCCTCACCGGACCACCTCTCTCTCTCCCTCGGTTCCCCTATATAAACCGCGACTCCGCCGTCTTCCCCTCATTTTCCGACGACCCGCCCGGACTCGCCTCCCTCTCCACCACCCTCTCCCGGCCCAGCCACTGCCTCCAGCTCCTCATCTCCCCTCCCCATCGCTCCTCCGGCTCCGCCTCCCGCCTCCAGACCTCGACGCCTGCCGCCAGTTCCCTCCGTTTCCCTGGAGCCACTGCCCTCTCCTCTCTCCGACCAGATTTCCCCCGCCGACTCCTCCCTCATCCGCCGCACAACGCCGCCCCGTCCCCCTCCTTCCTCCTCCTTCCTCCTTCCCAACAGCCGACCTGCTCCGCCCCTAGCCTCTGTCGAACACCTTCCCAGCCGACTCCGGTCAGCCTCCGACGCCGCCTCCGGCCGCCCGAGAGCTGCCCGCCTCGCCGCCAACCTCCGACGACCCCGACCCTAGCCGCAACGCCGCCAAGCTCCGGCCAGCAGCCCGAAGCCCTAAACCCTAGCTGGACACGGTCAGGACACGGCCCTTCGTGTCGACGCGGACACGAGAAAATACAGTTTCTCGAGCCCTGTTCAGGTACATGTTTCTCTCTCCTCGCTACCCCATTTTCGATTCCGTCTGTTGCGTCGCGAATCCTGCGTGACCCCCTCGGTGCCCGTACAACCCGCTCGGTGTATCGCGTCCTGTGGTGATCGCGAACCGCGATCCAAAAACAGGAAAATCAACGCCCTGTTTCACCCCGGAACTGAGTACGCCCCGCCAAACGGGACGACTTGGTCGCTTGCGGTCTTCACCGATACGTGCGCGTCGTTGATACGGACATGCGAGATTTTGCAGAAGTTGATGTGCGTACACACCGGAATCAACGCGTATCCGCCGACAACGTCCCGTATCCGTACTTTCTGGTTCTCGCTGTAACTTAGTGTATACACGTCGGATCGAGACAAAACTTGCGCCATCAGACTCGTAGCAATACGCTGGTCCTGTGAGCCAAGTTTGGTTCGATTCTGAGAACGTTGACAAAATCGCGTATCGTGGGCCCCAAAGGCTCCACTTGACGGGCGATTTTGAGAACGGCTCATCGGAATCCAATTCTGGAAGTTCTGTTGGGTTCGTATCATCGTTCCTGACCTGTTAATACTAAGTTGGACAGATTTGGAGACCTTTGACTCTGACACATTTTTCGGTGCAAAGCGGCCCACATTTGGACCCCGTTTTGCCTTGAAATGTCATTTTCGCCCCTGTGTCCAAATTGGACTCAAGGACAGGCATTCCTAGCTGATTGATATTTTCTGGATCTGATGGTGATGTTTGTTTCAGCAACCGGAGCAGTCCCTGCAATTTCTGCTGAAGTCAGAACTACAATTGGAGCCGGAACCCCAGGCAAGTGTACCTTGCCAAAACTTGCAGTTCTTGTTATTTATTTCTTTGACTTATTATACATTGTTCGACATGCTTAAACCTAGGACCGTGTAACTTACTTAGCCTCCAATTATAGTCAGGTGCCAACCCCGTACGCGAAGTTGTGTACGTCACCTAGAGCTGGTTATCGTGACCCTTTGCATTCTCGTACTTGCTTTATCTAGTACGTTTTACCCAGGACACCTGGCACTATTCATGATACAGAATCGTCCTGAGATATTCATGGTAATTCTGTATAGGATACAGTTTCATGACTTATTCCTTTGCTTAGATATTATATGACTGGATGCATTAGTTATGATCCTGTATGGCATGGACATGAGACGTCGTGGACATGAGATGCATGATTACATTGGGTGGGGAGAGTCACACAAACTACAGGTTGATTATATATTATGCCGGCATCGTAGTCTCCCTTTGAGCTAGACAAACCATATGATATCACTGCTACCGGCTCCCCGACACAGAGCTTGTAGTAGTTTCAGTTTGAGTTCTAGTGCTGCTCTCATATTGCATATCACATAGTTGGTTATGTAGTTTACCTTATTATTTCATTATCTACTGCACTGCATTTATTTTGGCTTGAGCTTTCTTGTACCTTGCTATGTCATCTGAGGACCTGGATCCGGATTATGTCCCCAGGATTAGCAGACGAGTTCGACCTAGAGATATACAGGACAGGAGCTTTAGCAGGAGCAGAAGCAGGAACAGTAGCAAGCACTGGAGCAGTACCAGATCCAGCAGTCGAGTGACTTCTACGGTATTTCTGAGTATATACTGTTTCCATACCTAGTACTTTTGTTGATATCTTTGTTTTTGTATCTTGACAGTTGTATCAGACTTGTATTGGGCTTGTTCCCCGATTTATGTACTTGTGACTTGATGATGATGTTTATATTTTTTTTTTTTTGATATTGATATATTCATTTTCTATGGATGAGATTAGTAAATTTAGACCCCTGACTATTGTTTTACAGCTTAAGTATGCCCCGATGGATCCATTAAATTGGGTTTGTCCATCGGTGCGTGCTGCTGGCCATTACCACGTGTCTAGTCCCTTGGTATTTTGGGACTGGGACGTGACAAACATAGAATACTCTTTCTTGACAGAACATAATTATCATTGTATATGTCATTAAAAATGTTACTAAAGATATATAAAACCATTAAGAAACTAAAAACTAAATCATGGAGGAGGACAGGAGATACTAGAAAAATTAATAATAAAAAGAGTACCAATTATCAAACTTAACATTCTAAAATAAAATAGTGTCATAATTTTTTTTTTCTTAATGCCAATATTTTGTAAACAAGTTAAATAAGTTTGGTTGGATGTTATTTTTGCTATATAAGATGTTATCAATATTTCTAAAATTTATTTTACCGTAATGTAGTATAGATATATAGGGGGAAAAATATATTAAGGATTTGTATATATTTTGGTTAGTTTCGTTTGAATAAAAAAGATTAAGATGCATGAAGTATTTGGTTTGCCAAGAGCACAGTATTTGGTATGTATATATAATTTTTTTTTTATTTCCTCCGTTAACGGAGTCGACGAAAAATTAACGGACAAACATAAAACGTCCTTTGTAAGGACGTTTTGATGCTTCCACAGAAATTTTTAAAATTTTAATGTTTTAACTGTAAATTGTAGAAACTATTTTGCTATAGGTGAAATTTTCAAAAAAAAAAAAAAAAAAAGGGAAAGGCCATCATTTGTATTTTGTGGAAGTGGCAATAATTCCAAGTTATGAATGAGGCTATAATTATACAATGAAAACATGTTTTTACATAGAAGTGGACGGTTAAGAATGCACGTGAAATTCATACAAAATAGAAGTGCGTAATCTAAGATTGTGGTACGCAAGGCTAAAAGATGTAGAAAGAAACTTTGAGATAAAGACCAACTATTGATTATGACGGTGGTTCATGCCTTGACCTACTACTACTACTACTACTAAAATCATTCTACTCTTTTTCTTTTTTTGGCTGTGGAATATTCGAATCCATGTCTACTTTTTCCTTCTTTGCTTGTGTTACCAGTAGACCATCTTTGATGGTAAAATATGTTAAACGGGACAAACGAACCATTTGTTGGGAACAACTAAAGCTAGATTTACGCAAATGACAACATTAGTAAGTACTGGTAGGGGTGAGCTAGGGAAGATGGTTCGGTTTATTCAATTTCAACTAGACAAAATTAAATAAATTTAAATTCTAAAAATCTAAAATCAAAATCGAACGGAATAAATGATTTAGTTTATTCGGTTGAATTATATCTATTGTTTAATGTGTCGGACCCAAAGATAAAATTGTGGTTAAATTTATTGAAAATTGTAATTTTTATACACACTTTTGTTATATTTTAAAATTGTATTTAAAGTTGGACTACTTGTTAAATTATCAAAGTTGAGCTTGAAAACACATGCATAGAATTATTATTTTCAAATTATACACTTTTTTAATCACAAATATATATATATATATATATATATATATATATATATATATATATATATTTATATATATAATAGAAATTTTTTTTTTTTGGATAGGAAAACTTTCAAAATAAGCTCCCATATATAATATAAAAATAATATAAATTAAAATTATTTTTATTACATCTTAATTTTGTTAACCACTAACCACAATTAATTTATGTTAATTACTACGACATAATTATTTTATTTTAACCATTATATCATAATTATTTTTTTATAACTAATAACTTACATCTTAATTTTGGAGTCCGGTAAATATGAGACTCATAATGGGTGCACTTGCTCAGAGCTGGCTCCTGATTTTGAGACTAACGGTAGACTGAGATTTTTTTTTTTCTTTTTCTGGAGACTAATCGGTGAGCAAATTCCTCCCTTGTTCCAACTATTCATCCACTCATAGGCGGATCCGCATTGATAGGACTGGGGCATGGGAAAAAAAAAAATTTGTTATATGTCCACACTAAATTTATTGGCTGAATTTTTAAATTAAAAAAAAAAATTCCGTAGAAGCATACTATTATATATTTTAAATTTATGCTTCTAAAGTATACTAAATTAGAATAATTTATCTGGACATATAACAAACACCTGAATTCGTTCTAACTAACTTATTAATTAGAAGTATAATTTGAAATATAACAAATACTAAAAAAAAAAATCAAACGCTTGTCAATTTTTTCAGAAAATATGCTTCATAAAAAAAAAAATTACTTAGTAGTATTACAAATGATATTTTAGTTAAAAGTTTTCCAAGTATGAAATGTTTATAGTACAATTGTGAGATAATATTTTATTGTATAAAAATAGTACTATTTAATATAATATAATATTATTATATTTAAAAAAAAAATTGGAGACGTTGTTTCGAACCCTCTTATAATTGTATCTCCGGTGGATTGTAATTCTGAATTCGTCACTGGCTCCACTATCACACAACCTGGTTGGTAGCAAGGAATCGAATCGATCAAGTTCAAGAAATTTTCAAGAATTTTCCCAGCATTGTCAGAATTAGTTTCTCAGTTTGTAAATCATGACAATGTCTGGCCTGAGAGTAAAAAGAAAATCCTTGACATACGTGGTGGGGGAAGCCAAATGGTAGTATGTGATGAAGAGGGCTACTAGTGTATGTGAATAAACCTTGTTAAGATAACTTGGCAGCTCAGAAAGGATTTCTCGTTAATCATATATTAGGAATATTACTATCACTAGAGACCATGCATATAATCACATACATTGTAATGCAAAGGTTCTAGCGAAAGTACATTGTAACCATATAGAATCACCTCACCTGTTATTCAAAGTTACCGGAAGCCGAAGCCGGCGTTGGAATGTAGGGACTACTAATTAAGTCAATTCATTAATATTGTTCAGAATAATTAAGTTGGTTTACAGCTGAGTTCTTTTTATATATATATATATATATATATATATATAAAATCTTTATCTCGAGTGCTATTACTGCATGGATTTGGAACATTTGACTCAAGATATAATAGCATGGTATTAACACTTAAAACTTGACTGCAGCTAATGTTTTCTCAGTGCATCCTATTCTCCTAATTTCATAATTTTTGTCATCGAAAAGATATATCAATTGATCAATTAATCAATTAATAGGTGCGCATGTATATATATATATATTCACCTATTGTGCATCTTCAAACATTTACATGTTTACAACCGTTGGATCTTATTCAAGTCATCTAATCTTAACCGTTGGTTGAACCATTCAAACCAATAATTAAGATTAGATAACTTAAACAAGTATCCAACGGTTGATAACATTGGGATGTTTGGTGATGCAAAAAATTGGAAATGCGAATCCCTCGTGAGTATATATATATATATATATATATATATGTATATATATATATATATATATATATGACGAAATATTGTACCAAACTTCTTGTTCCAATTATTGCACCAAATTATCTCAATCATATATATTTTTCAATCTTGTGGTTATAAAGTATGCTGACGTGGCAACAGTTTTATGGGATACTTTATAACCACATGATTGAAAAAATGTGTAGTTGAAATTATTTTGTACAATATTGATGAAATAAATTTGGTACAATATTCGAGCTCCAAGGAGCCCCCATCCACCGGATAGGTGTCGAAAAGACTGAAAGGCAAGCATGAGGAGAAATCACGGCAAGTCTCTCCTCCTTTCTTCCCATACAAGGAAAACAGATGTAGAGTGAGAGAACCATTATATATATATATAGCAAATGACGTCTAGTCTAGTGATTAAGACCGATGCATATTATCCAGGAGGTTTTGAGTTTGAGCTTCCTAGACGCCATTTAATTTTTCTTTGGAAAAATTAAGTTGTGAGTTGGTGATGAGTGCAGTGCAGGTGCGGGCCTACGGACCGAGATGTGTGGGACATTCGGGTTGAGATCTGATCGGCCTTCGGGCCGAGTTTATAGGCTTTCGGGCCAGGAGGCCATTTAATTTTTCTTTGGGAGAATTAAGTGGTGAGTTGGTGATGGACGCAGCGCATGTGCAGTTCAAGTGCGATGCAGGTGCAGACCTACGGATCGAGATGTTTGGGACATTCGGATCGGGATGTGATGGACCTTCGAGCCGAATTTATAGACCTTCAAACCAGAAGACTGTAACACAATTACACACACACGCGGCTACATTGTACTATAAATTTTGTAATCCTATATCACAGTCACATGTATACATGGTTTTCTCTGTCATAATCTAGCATCAAAACTCATGAAACCAGTTGCGGATCAGGTCCTGTAGATTTTTTGCGTCTTGTCCTATGATTACAACTGTGAGACTCGTAAGAAGACTAAAAGCATATATTATTCATGTAAAACATATATCATATGCTTTAGAAAGAGAGAATATACACACGATCATTTTGTCCACGTTAATTGCTGTCATTGAAGATCATTCTGTCACTATATGTGGCTAGCATGGTGAAGATATAATGAGCTGTATTAAACAACAAGTAACTAGGATGTGTTCAGTATGTGCACAGCTGATTGAGTAACACCTTTAAGATCAAGCCAGTCATTAGGTTCTAAATAGCAGAAAGGACAGTTCATACAAATACAAATTTAGTACTCATGCACTACGTAAAGAAGAAGAAGAAGAAGAAGAAGATAATATCTGAAGTTTTCCTACACAAAAATACCTGATGGAAAAGGTTTCCTCGTCAATTTAAGCAAAATACTATATAGTTCTACTGCAACTCCACTTCACTCGTAGAGCCGACGCCATCAACTACCGGGACTTCTTCATAACCTGCAAGCCTTCTGAACCTCGGCGGAACGATGCTCGGACCACCAAACTTCTGCTGCACGAAAGTCAGAACCGAGAGCACAACCGCCCCGCACGGAATAACGACGTCCCAAGAAGTGGAGTAAAAATCTCTACGATGATCTGCGTATAGGTGATAAGAAGCCCGAAACCGAGACCGATAGTAACGACCTCGATACGCATCGTAAGCGTGAGGCAGCGACCGGACTAGAGTCATCCCGACATAGAACGAAACTGCAAGCACTTTCCCCTTCGAGCGCGAGAACAGGCTTAAAAGGACCTGAGGAAGCAAGAAGCCATCGAGAATAAGCCCAGCGTAAGAAAGTAGATACTCCCAGAGCGAATGGTGACGCTTTGGATTCATAAAATGGAGAAGCAGAGCTATCAAGGCCCCAACGAAGTACAGAGGAATGCACCACTTGAGAACCCTCCCCTCCGAACCCAACCAGTGCTGTTCTTGTGCCAGCTTTGCCGACACCGTCCGCTGGAGGAGCCAGCACTGCAGCAGGAAAGCCACCATGGTGAGGGCCCTCACCACGACCTCCTTCGCCTCGAGCCATCCTCCGCTCCGCCGGAGGATCACAGTGCTGCTACTCCTCCTGTTGACACTCTTTCCGTTTACGAAGAGGGCCTCGAAGTTGAGAACCAGAGGGATCATCAGCCCGAGAGTGAGGACCCCGAGCATCAAAATCGACACCGAGGGGAGGGCTTCGGGGTGTTTCTTCACGTAGAAGAGCTGGGAAGCGACGAAGACGCAGGTGAGCGTGAGCGAGACGATGACCATGATGAATTCGAAGTCCATCCTCTTGGCCATCCTTCGAAACTGGCGAGCGTAAGAAATATAAGAAGCGGCAATCAAGGGCTCAAAGTACAAGGGGTCGGACTGGTCCCTCCTGCTCCTGATGCTGCCATTTAGATGCGCATTGTAGCTCGGACCGTTCACCGGAGGGAACTGTACATTGACAGAGATTTCGCAGTCGTAGCTATCGAACTTCCCGGACAGATTTCTCAAGTTTGTGGGCAGATATCTGCACCCAACCATACATAACAATCCGGTGTCGGAATTGTAGACCCCTTCCGCCGAGATCTTTCTGTAATTGTAGACCCCTTCCGCTGAGATCTTTCTGTACTGGTTATAATTGGAAGTTTGAAATGACAAGAACTCGACCCATTTGGCGTTAGGAGGAGAATTGAATTGAATCGCGTAGCTTATATTCCATAGCTTCTGGGAAAAACCACGCAATTTAGCAGCAAATCTTTCAGTCAAGCCCATCCTAACGTCGCGTCGCAGCGGCCTGCTGCCAAGAAATTCCGGTGTGAAATAAGCAAACGTAGTTCTCGAACTGCCGCTTCCTCTAATGGACGTGAGAAATCTCAGGTCAGAAGCATACGAAACAGGATTGGGATATATGTTGTGTGACTTCACTACACCATTCTCCTTCAGAGTACAATCCACCTCCGACGAATTCACCATCGTGTACTCATACTTCGGACTTAGCTGCAGACTCTTTCCGACACTCTGGAAAGAGACGGGGTCGAAATAACCCGATTCGTTCTTCGTCTTCGTGCTCCATATCTCCCCTGCAGCATCGCCCCTGTTCCTGATAGAGAGCGTCTCCCGAACCCGCAAGCTCATCCGAACGCTGCAATCCCCGACGTACGAACCTGTCAGCGGCGGCGCAGACGAGTTCACGATCCTGCAAGCCGCGACACGCAGCTCATTCTTCCCCCAGTCCCAGAGCCCCTCGCCGAGCAGGACCAAATCGGGAAGGAACGGCGGAGCGCGTCGGGAGAAGGTACTGTTCGAGAAGGTGAGGTACATGTTCAGCTCCCCTTCATCAGTGCATCCGACCACATTCATCTCCATAAAGCGCGGCAAGAAACCGATATCCTTTCCCAGAGGATTGCAATCTGCGGACACACAACTAGTCTCGTACTCCAGTTCGTACATTTCTAGCACCTTCATGGTCGAGCACATCGTCTTGTTCGACTCGAGCGATAGTCCCCGTTCTTCTTCTTCGACACCAACGCGTGACTGATCGCTGGCTTGTGAAGCCAACGTGTAGTTGTAGTGGTTCTGGTTGTAGCCCAATATGGCGATGGGGTCGGAATGATCGTCCCCCACACCCATGCTCTCGAGGGTGCCACTAATGAGACTAGTGAGGATTGTGGGATTGCTCTTGAAGTTGAGTTTAAGAACCGACTGGAAGGTTGTCATGGTATGATTACCTCTGCTGCCGTAGCCCGTGCCGAAGCCAACCATGCAGAGCTTGCCGTCGGCTCGCGACCAGAAGCCGGTCAGGTCGAATGCGCGCCGGTAGGCGTTTCTGGTTTGGTAGAACAGTCTGGCTTCGACGTAGAGGACGCCGTCGGTGCTGGTCTCGAGGATCTTGCTAGGGACGAACTCAGCTTGAGTCTCTTCGTAGCTGGTTGAGTAGGAGTTTTGTGCTGGATTCTTCTTTCCTTGGGTCTGGAGGTAGCCATATCGCATGAACAGGGCATCTAGAGGGAGGGGCTTGCCGCCGGTAGAAGTCCCGGGGGCCATGGAGGAGCACGGGTTTCCATCGGAAGAGAGGACGGTGCCGGAGAGGATGGAGAGAGAGAAGAGAATGATGTGCATGATAATAAGAATGGAAGGTCGACACATGGTTGTTGCTTTCTTTGTTCACAAGGAGAGCTCGATCTCTTTCTTCTTCAAACAAGAGGAGAGTTCATTAGAAAAGTGCAGGTTGTGAAGATCTCAACTTCCGGGAGGCCAATGGTTCTTTGTTTGTAGAAGAAGATGATGATCAAGGAGTAATTATACTAATTAGCATCACTAGAACTAAGGCCAAAGGAAAATGATATGTTGCCCGCAATCTTGGATCGCAGTCCGTGACCGCGGAAGACTTTGCCGAACTCCCATTTATCCCTCCCTATTAGCGTGGGTCTGTCGTCGGTTGATGTGTAAATGAAAAGTCGCCACGTGGACTACGTGTTGGAGTGGGTGGAGTTCCCAAACTATGTGGAGAATATCCCAGAGTGCGATGAGCATCATCCGTGTGTCGAAAAAGTTCGAAAAGTACATCAAGCATCGTGTATTGAAACATTTATGGTAAACAAATATTATATTTGATTTCTATATTTGACTTTAAATGTATATTTATGATTGGATCTTTCGTATATTAACTTTTCATATAATTGGATTTCCAATTTATGGTAAGTTAATTTATGATTTAATTTTTATTAAATATATGATTGAATGTAATTGGATTTCCATAAATATTTTTGGCTTCCATATATAGATTATCATATGGAAACCCTAATTCACGTAAGGGTTTATAAAAAGGCTCATGTAATATACAACAACATGAGAAAAAAAATAAGAGAGAAAAAAAGGTGGCAAGAGAGACATTGCAACTTTGGAGAGGAAAAAGAAGGATCGGATGCCGTTTCGGAGAAGGAGATCAATTTTGGGTATTTCTCATTGTCCTTTTTCTTCGTGGTTGTAATCTATTTTTTGTTCCAAAGGGTTGCGGTGATCCGTGTTGTATCGGTAAGGAGCTTGTAGTGTCAAGCCCCGATCTCCCGCAGGCAATCGGCCGTTCCCACTAGGCGGGAATCACCCTCGCCAGCGCTCCCGCGGAACGATCGCTTAACCCATCCGGGCGTGATGCCGCACGAGCGTGAGCCACGCCCGTGCAAGGCCATGGTTCATTGGCTGGCGGTAAGAGTTCTAAGCCACAGAGTCGCACAGATTGTCCGAGTGCAGCGGAGTTATGAACGCATAGTGATTTGGTAACAGGTTCACTGAGTCGACAAATATAGCGGAAGCATTTTTAAACACAAGTTGAAGTAAAGCAAGCTCTTTTATTGATATAAACATGTGTTACAGGCGGCGTATAGCCGAGATTACAAGTAGCTCAAGCCTCTCTCTCTGAAACATAAGGCGTGCCAAGTGGCTACAATTGTGGAATGATTGTACAAGCGATGTTCAGGCGAGTTCGGGCTATGTTCACAACATTATGTCTTGTATATGAGCTTCAGTTCCGGACGCACCGTTGCTTCGGAGTGATCTTCACGCCTAAGCACGCACGTTGGAGGCATCCGCACCGAACGAGGTTCTCCCGTACCCTACATACAAACTGGTGGATTATCAGTACATTGAATGCACTGGTGGGGAAGCTACTCGCCCGCTCGACAAATCCAAACACGTAATATAGGTTCCGTGCACCAACTATTAAGTTGTCTTTCTAGTTGCCTTAGGATCAGTTTCATGCAAATACTGAATAGCCTAACTCGTGTGGCAGTGCGCCGTGCGATATGAGAGGAAATACGGCGAGACTTACCAACTTACCATTTTTTCTTCCCTGTCCAAGGCAAATATTGTTAATTCATGCACGGGCAAGTATAAACATCCAGGAGCATAGCATATGCAAACATGAGGGTCATTATTTTCAGATCGTTCAGGTGTTCAGTTCATTGATGCTATGCAATGACTCGCACGCGGATAGCCGCTAAGCGAGGATGACTTATCTATATGAACATAAGTCGCTGGCGTAGCCATTATGGACAGTTCACAGTCTCAAGACACAGAATGATATGCAACGCAGGTGGCGAGCCCCGCTGCATAACACCTTGCCCCATAACATACGACTGCTCATACGTCCCGTCCGGATCGGATCGGATCGGTCCCGGTGCCCCAGTGACCGTCCGCGGAACTCAACATAACATACCTTGTGCACAAGTTGTCCGCGATAATGCAGGTCAGGGTCTATCCATAATCCATAACTTGACATGATAATCATGAAACTTAAACTTAATCTGAACGAGCATATTGCTCCACGAGCTGGACTCCATCAGTACATAACACGATCCTCGTTCAGATGCATACTTAGCATGATTATCATTTAAGTGTGATTCACGTTCAGTATTCATTCTTGCTTAATGCATTCCCCTGGTTCGGGGATATGCCTTGGGTGACCTAACGGTCCCGGATACTTACAGGTTCATTCAGGCACGGAACGACTACGTAGTAGTCTCCCGGGGTTTGGATGAAAACACGGTAACATTCAAACAGACAAGCATGCGTTTCTAAGGAACATAAACAGGCACGTTTGCTCGGACCCGAAGGTAAGCCGAGAGATAAAACCGTTAAGGGACTTAGCATGCGAGGGTCTGTATATAAGCAGTATTTTATTTCCATGTTCTAGCAAGCAATACAAGTTGGGATTATTCCCTTAGCTAGGTGCGTTGGATTTATTAGCATGCAGGGGGTGAATCACCTAGCGACTAGCATGAATATTCCAGATTTTATGTGTGCTGGCTAAGCAAAGACAAGTTCACCGTAGCCACCCACCTTAGCGATGATTCGCCTCGGTAGAGCGATACGCCTGAGCGAGCCTCTGAAAGCCGAAGCCGAATTCCTGTAGGGACAAGTCTGGATATCCTTTGCTTCTTGATCGAGGCAAAGCGGGTCGGGACAGCTGCACTATTGCCGTTTGAGACGGCAGTCCGCTTGAGCGGAACGGGGTGTTACATGTAGAGGGTGTAAAATCTTTATTTTATTAGTGGTGGTTCTTCAGGGTTGGACTCTGATCGTTGTAAATACCATAATTTTAAAATTTAATTTTAATTTCTTTTTACTGTATTTATGTAATTATTGGATTATTGGAAAAAAAATTAACTGAGTTAGAGAAAAAACTTTCTGGGTTATTAATCTATTTAAATATTTATTTCCCTATAGTAATTTATATATTTCATAAAATATATTTTGTGGAAGGCTATCTATTAGGTATTACAAAGTTTTAGAACTTATTTTAAATATGCATATCTAATATAAGGGTTTTATTTATATATACATTTGTATAGATAATATTACATATATAGTATAAAGAAAAGTGAAAAGAAATTAAAAAAAAATCCCAAACCCAGACCTAAGCTACCCCCGCAGCCAGGCCGAACGGCCTCTTCCCCCTATGCCCGCGTCTCTCTCTCTCGCACACTCTCACTATATAAATACATAAAAAATTTAAACCCTAATCCTAAGTTCATCTCCTCCTCCACCTTTCCAGCGCGCCGTCCGGGCCCCGACCGCCGCTCCGCCGCCGACAGCCGTACACGCGAGCGAGGGACAACTGAAATTGCGGACTGAAGCAAAACCGCAACCCCATGTTCCCACGATGTTTTTTCCTCTGTCTCTTGATGGTTTTTTTCGATCCAACTCCTCTGTTACGTTCACAACATAACCAATTTTAACCCCCTTCAAGTAGAATGATTTTAGGTGTCCCGGCTTGAGAGAAAAATTGACGCCAAGTTGGTAAAAAAATCTGTTTTTGAAACAGTCTGAATCAGTCCAAACAACCCTTCTTGAAAGGCCATTTTGTTCCAAATTATTCAACCAAATTATGATTTTCTTTTACTGATTCAAAGTATACCTAACCAAGACTAAAACCCAATTTTTAGTTTAAATTATTTGTATCAAAAATTGTAGATAAATCAGTTAGAAATATCACAAAAACCTATTTAATTTCTAAAACCCAAATTTTTCGATACGGGGTGCGTTCCGCCAAACGAAACGACTTTATCGTGTGCGAATTACACCAAAAGGCGCGTATCGTAAATGCGGACGTGTGAGCTTTCGCGAAACTTGATTTGGACGTATGAGCATGCCGGAATCAACCCGTATCCGTCGAAAAATACCGTAACGGTCTTTTCCAAAATTTAGTAATAACTCTGTGTGTGCTTGTGTTTCGCAACAAAACTTGCGCTATCAGATTCACAGCATTATGCCGGTCATGTGACCCAAGTTTGGTTCGATTCTGAGAACGTTGATCGAAACATCGTTTTGTGGGCCCTACGGTCCCACTTTACGGGTGATTTCGTGACCGGCTCACCGGAATCCAATTCTGAATATTCTGTTGGATTCATATCATCGTTATGGACTTATAGACACTAAATTTGTCGAATTTGAAGAACTTTGACTCCAGCACATTTTTCGGTATGAAGTGGGACACATGTGGACACCGTTTTAGCCCAAAATTGTCATTTAGCCCCTGTATCCAAATTGGACTTATGGGTAGTCAGTCCTAGCTATTTCTTATATTCTGAAAATATTGGTGATATTTATTTCAACATCCGGAGATGTTCGTGTGGATTCTACCTCTTTAGGAGCAGTTGACGTATCGAGCTCGTCACCTAAACTTTGTCATATGATCATCCTGAATCTAGGCAAGTATACATTGCCATAATGACTGTTTATTTTTATTTTTTACAATATGTTATATTTATTTTACATATTTATTTAGTTATTTTTTATAAAACTGCGCGTCCCAGATAGACTTGGGTGCAACGACGGATTGCGTCATCTTTATTTTATTCATTATGCATGTTGACCTAGAGTTATGGACCACCCTATAATTGTGAGGTATTCTCATATCTCCTAGACCTTCACACATACTTTGTACATACATGGATGTGTGATACACTTGAGAGGGCACGGACCATCGTATTCGGGTCGCTCTCGATGCGTAAGGGACGTGTGTCGGCTTAGTCATATTCATTATGTTATGATGCATTGATTGGACTTAGTGGTTAGTAACTGGTCGTGTCATGTCAGGGATATAATCCGGACAGTAGTTTGTGTGGGAAGGATATACACGAGTCGTTTGGGCTACTTTAAACTTTTTTTTTGGCCCGTAAGCTCCACCGGAGATGCGAAGGCGTTATGACCCAATTATTTACTGTAGGCCTATGACGATCGAAAGACGTTATTCCAGTGGCCCCTGGATCTCCAAGAGAACTATGTCCATCTCATTATTTTAGCCATGCATCCCATTCGTGCTACGGTTATCCTCAATTGCATTCACGTAACTTGGTTAGTTTACCCAGTACATATATTTATATTCAGTTTATGATTGGCATGCTTTTATGTATCTTGTTATGTCTCTCTGAGGACATGGTCTCTTGCCAGTTTTGCAGCATAGATCATTTTGGAGCCTGCCTGGAGTTACTGATATATGTTGCTTTATCATGCGGATATTGGACTCAGGTACTGTTATCATTTCTATCGTCGTTATGTTTATCATTTCTTATTACTTATTTCTGCTGTTATGGCCTTGTTTTATAGACTCGTATTTCTTTCTCGAGCCTATTCGAGCTTGTGTGTTACTGGACAGTCGACTTTAGGACATGTAGATCATTCTTGTATTTTGTTTTATTGTGGATTGAGATATAGTTATATTTACTGTATTATCTAGATAGTGACCATGATAGTATAACTTATACATATTCAAGTCGGACCAGAGTCTGGTCGAATGCGTAGCTGGCATGTTACGTATTCCTAGCCCTATATAATTTGGGACTGGGACGTGACATATTTTTGTGGTGGCCCAGGCAGGTCCTGATTATATCATTTCGATTACAACACTGTGCCGAGCAAGCCTGCGCTAGGATATGTTTGTTAGGATCTCAATCCACAATTGCTTTAAACCTTCTCTTGATTTCTATTATCGTCTTTGAACCTCAAAAATCATATTCGATGATACTCTTCTTAAACTCTCTATCATTGATTCTCGTTCTTTTCTATTTTGAAAGGACGAACACTCGTGCTTGACTTTTAATTGTATAATTATTATAGGATAAGAAATGTGGCAGAATAATTCATATAAGTTAGAAATGAGTAAGAAAGATGACTAGGCAGACTACTAGAACAAAAGAATCGTTTGGAGTATATATAAGGATTTGCCTTAGCAGAGAATTTGTCCTTATCAAAAGATAATAGAACTACCACGACTTAAAATATTTATAATTGGGTTATAAGCTTTACCATTCATAAATATTGGTCATGATAGATAAAGAAATTCCATAATGACTGAGATGACTATGGTTACTATTTGAGAGAATAACATTTGAACCTTAGAATAAGTTGTAGCTCCTTAAATAAAAATAGGGCCAACCTTATAGAAGACTCTAGGAGATATGATTAAAGCTCATTATTGTGAATAGAATAGTTAGATAATCCTTGTATCAAGATTAGACCCAAACTCTTATAGAAATCTTATCGTCTCATTAAGTTCAAAAAAATTTCACTCAAGGAGATAACCCTGACATCATGTTGGTGTAATAGGGTAGTAGCCTAGATGGAGGATTCTTGTGAGGAAGATAGGTATTATATAGCAAAGACTAGACAAACAACAGTACAGAGAGATGGGCAATAGAATGGGGTTAGTTGTATAAGAATCGATAAATATTCCAATTAAAGGTTAGACCAGTAATGGAATGACCAATCCCAAACATGATTTGAAGAGTGTCCGTAGTAAATAATATGCCATGAGTAATAGACCCGAGTAACTGCTTAGTTTAGCCTTGACCCTTACCTACTAAGTTAGGAATATGCGAGGTAGACAAAGTTGTAAGGATAGTATACTGTTTACCTATAGCTGAAAGTAGGTTGCCAATAGTATGAGTGAGGTTATATAGAATATAACTTATATGAATATAGTATTGAGTTTAAAGATTAGTTTTATTACTCCCTCGACTACATTCATATCTTTCCTCTCAATAAATTCTTATCTTGTTTTGCATATATAGCCTTATGCTTTTGCAACAACGATCCTTCTAATTATAAAAATTGAGTAGATCCTCCTTCTCTTTCTGGTCGTGCCCTAGTAGCAAATCAATCTTTTGGTTAGTACCCTCTTCATGGTGTTAATATCCATCTCACCATAAGTAGCAGTTCTTTTCTATTTCTAATTTCCTGATCTAGTCACTATGGCTTGATTCTCCAGATACTTGTCTAAATGTACCTTATTCAACCATGTGACCATACTCCCTAGACTTATCATAAATTTCTCTTGTCTTGGTCTGTAGATTCCTCTCTTCGTAATTTTCTCGATTCTTTCCTTCGTCATCAATGCCATGCGATGATCGAAGCCTTTGTACCATATTGCCCTAGTTATACCCGACCAAGTCCTTTGTTCTTTTTTTGTTGAAGATATAAACTATATAAGCAATATTATTTTGGTAGCAATTTTCCTTATATAGTTGTTGACAATTAGCACCCTGATAGCATCTAGGTTCCCTTAGAGAATCTTTGATTATGACCAGTAAACCCTAGAGTTCTTGTATCCTTATTAGAAAATAGGCATTTCCAGAAATCTTGTTAGCAGGACCATGACTTCAGTTTTGATACTTACTTAAGTTGGGTAGTGCCTTGAACTAAGTGAACTATAGCTCTTAGTAGGTGATGTCTACTTGGATCTGATTAGTAACAACGTTCTATCTCTTAGAAGTCCCGTACGATTAGTCGTATTTGACCTCCTTCCGAGATTGATGCTCATATCCCTTATATCGTGCTTTAATTAAATTTCAAGGACTCTATTATAGAGCTTCCCTTACTCACTTGAGGACCACGGTATGAACTTACGTAATGATGTTTCATACACGTGCCATTTCTAATTCCTGCATTCCATCTTCTTTCGTCAATCTTAACTTAGAGAAAAAAATTCTTATAAGTTGAGTAGAAGGTAAGCCCCTGGTTTTAGTATAGGGTTATTTTGAAATTTCAGGATAAATTTGAATTTATTTGGTAGTAATTAGGTTTAATCTCAAACGGATTAAATTACTTCTTTAATCTTATAACCTTTATACCCTTTGTTGCGGCTCGGGTATTTAGAGCACAACACTATCATTTTCTTTCCAACAACTTCCATCCTTATGACCTAGACCAGCCACTATACACCCATGATATGACTATCACTCACAAACTAGCATTGCCATGTTTCGTGTTAAACGTACAATATTTGCAACGTATTTGTGCAAACAAATGACACATTGATATCATTTTTCGTTGTGGGCAATTTTAATACGCAATACTGACTCAATTCTTTCGATAACTTTGACATTCATGAGCCTAATTGGACCTACCTCACTCATGACCCAGTTGTTACTCCCAAATATACCCTTCCATGCTCCATATAGACCCTACAATATTTGAGACATATCTCCTTCTAAAAATCTATACTTAAATATTTAATTTTGTCGCAGTTAAATTTAAATCGTACATCGGCAACCTAATTACCCTAACCACTGATATACCTGTATCCCACTCAAGCCAAATTACGTCCATGATACTTGTGATGCAGTAAATTGAGCCCCCTTGTACTCCTACACAAGGTTAGTCACCTTGACCAATTATATTACCTTATGACACATATTGTTGAACCGTTCATCGACATCCATGATATGTGATGAATGTATTCCCCGGTACCATCTCATCCTAGTTTTATTTGAATAAGACATTTTCTATTGTCTTGTAAACTCATGACCTAACTAAGAGCTATGAGAACTGGTAAACTTTCTTTATAAAGTTATCGACTCAATAACATTATGATAGTACATAGAGTTCCTTTGTTAGTTAGTGACTATGGTCACAAAAGCCTCAGTATCTCGTATCATTTCTTAAAGTTAGACCTTCTATAACCCTTTTTAAATAGAAGTGTGACCAAAGTTTTCACAGCCAACCTAATTCTTATATGTTAGGTAGAGCATTAGATTAAGCGTACCATTGTTCTTAGAATATGACGAAAAACTAGGATCACATTGGTAATTGGGTCCCCTATCTTTTGGAGAATAGTGTGACCATGCATACTTAAATTATTTTTTCATTGTACATCCCATATCTTTCGATCGCGTCGTATTTTTGAACTCGATAAGACAAGTCATATTTATCTTTCTTCCATAGAGAATTAACTCACTCCTTTATGTCATGCTTTTTTTTTAAATTTCGAGGACAAAATTTTTATAAGTTGGGTAGATTGTAAACACCCTAATTTTAATTTTAATTTTTGTTTACTGTGTTTTTGTAATTATTGGATTATTGGAAAATTTCTTAGCTGAGTCAGAGAAAAAAATTCTGATTTATTAATCTATATAAGTATTTATTTCTCTATAGTAATTTATATATTTCATAAAATATATTTTGTGCAAGGCTATCTATTAGGTATTACAAACCTTTAGAATTTATTTTAAATATGCATATCTAATTTAAGGGTTTTATTTATATATACATTTGTATAGATAATATTACATATATAGTATAAAGAAAAGTGAAAAGAAATAAAATAAAAAAATCCCAAACCCAGACCTAAGCTACCCCGGCAGCCTAGGCCGAACGGCCTCTTCCCCCCATACTTGCGTCTCTCTTTTGCGGACTCTCTCTATATAAATACATAAAATCTTTAAACCCTAACCCTAACCCTAAGTTCATCTCCTCCTCAAGCTTTCTGGGGTGCGCCCTGGCCCCAACAGTCGCGCCGCCGCCGACAGCTGCGTACGGGAGCGAGGGACAGCTGAAATTGCGGACAGAAACAACCCCGCGACCCCATGTTCCCACGATATTTTTTCCTCCGTCTATCAATGGTTTTTTGATCCGAATCCTTTGGTACGTTCACAACATAACCAATTTTAACTCCCTTCAAGTAGAATGATTTTAGGTGTCCCGACTTGAGAGAAAAATCGACGCCAAGTTGGTGAAAAATCTATTTTTGAAACAGACTGAATCGGTCCAAACACCCTTCTTGGAAGGCCATTTTGTTCCAAATTATTCAACCAAATTATAATTTTCTTTTTCTAATTCAAAGTATACCTAACCAGGACTAAAACTCAATTTTTAGTTTAAATTATTTGTATCAAAAATTATAGATAAATCAGTTAGAAATCTCACAAAAACTAATTTTCTAAAATCTAAAATTTTTAATACGGGGTGCGTCTGGCCAAACGAGGCGACTTCATCACGTGTGAATTACACCAAAATGAGCGTATCGTAAACGCGGACGTGCGAGCTTTCACGGAACTTGATTTGAACGTGTGTGCACGCCGGAATCAACCCGTATTCGTCAAAAAACACCGTAACGATATTTTTTGAAATTTTGCAATAACTTCGTGTATGCATGTCATTTCGTAACGAAAATTATGCTATCAGATTCGCAGCGTTATGCTGGTCCCGTGACCCAAGTTTTGTTCGATTCTGAGAACATTGACTGAAATACCGTTTCGTTGGCCCTACGCCACATGACGGGTGATTTCGTGACCGGCTTACCGGAATACAATTTTGGATATTCCGTTGGGTTCGTATCATCGTTATGAACTTGAAGACACTAAGTTCTCCAAATTTGAAGAACTTTGTCTCCGACACATTTTTCTGTGCGAAGTAGGTCACATGTGGACCCCGCTTTAGCCCGAAACTGCCATTTTAGCCCATACATTCAAATTTGACTTATGGGTTGTCAATCCTAGCTATTTCTTATATTTTGAAAATGTTTGTGATGTTTGTTTTAGCATCCGAAGACGTTCGTGTGGATTTCATCTCTTTGGGAGCAGTTGACGTATCGATCTCGTCATCTAGACTTTGTCATACCATCATCCTGAATCTAGGCAAGTATACTTTGCCACGATGACTGTTTATTTTTATTTTGTATAGCGTGTTCCATTTATATTACTTATTTATTTAGTTATTTTTTATAAAACTGTGCGTCCTAGATAGACTTGGGTGCAACGGCGGATTACGTCGTCTTTATTTTATTCATTATGCATATTGACCTAGAGTTATGTGATCACCCTATAATTGTGAGGTATTCTCATATCTCCTAGACCTTGACACATACTTTGTACATACACGGATGTGTGATACACGTGAGAGGGCACGGACCATCGTATTCGGGTCGCTCCCGATGCGTAAGGGACGTGTGTCGGCTTAGTCATATTTATTGTGTTAGGATGAATTCATTGGACATAGTGGTGAGTAATTGGTCGTGTCGTGTCAGGGATACGATCTGGACAGTCATTTGGGTGGGAAGGATATACACGAGTCATTTGGGCTACTTTGCACTTTTTTTTTTTGGCCCGTAAGCTCCACCGGAGACGCGAAAGCGTTATGACCCCATTATTTACTGTAGGCCTATGACAATCGAAAGACGTTATGCCAATGGCCCCTGGATCTCCAAGAAAACTATGTCTATTCCATTATTTTAGCCAGACAGCCCATTCGTGCTACGGTTATCCTCAATTATATTCACGTAGCTTGGTTAGTTTACCCAGTACATATGTTTATATTCATTTTATGATTGGCATGCTTCTATGTATCTTGTTACGTCCCTCTGAGGACCTGGTCCCTTGCCAATTTTGCAGCATAGACCATTTTGGGGCCTGCCTGGAGTTGTTGATGTGTGTTACTTTATTGATGACTATTCCAGAAAAGTTTGGGTCTATGCCATAAAGACTAAGGATCAGGTACTAATGTCCACTTTCAAAGAGTTTCAGGCCTCTGTTGAAAGGGAGACGAGCAAGAAGCTGCTATGTGTTCGGTTGGACAATGGTGACGAATATATCGGTCCCTTTGATGCATACTACAAAGAACAAGGGATACGACACCAGAAGACTCCGCCAAGGATACCTTATCTCAATGGTGTAGCGGAGGGGATGAATATGACGCTGATGGAGAGGGTATGATGTTTGCTGTCAGAAACAAACTTGCTGGGTAGCTATTGGGGTGAGGCACTTTACACAGCTGCTTATGTTATTAATTTATCTTTTAGTGCTCCTTTGTAGGGTGATGTGCTTGACAAAATATGGTACGGTAAACATCTGTCACACAATCACCTGTGAGTGTTTGGTTGCAAGGCCTTCGTGAATGTACCGAAGGACGAGAGATCCAAACTTGAGCCGAAGACGAGGAGGTGCGTCTTTGTCGGTTACTGTCGGGATAAGTTTGGCTATAGACTCTACGACCCAGTGGGAAGAAAGCTCTACAGAAGTAGGGACATGGTATTCATCGTGGATCGGATCATAACCAACACTCAGGATTCCTAGATGCCTTCTGAGGTTGAGGAATTGCTTGAGTTAGAGCCATTTCGCTTCAAGTAGTTTCCAGAGGACATCACAAAGGGTCTAGTTATGGGGGAGCCAGTACATGAAGTTGCTCCCAACCTTGATCATCATCCTGTTGATGGTGGTTAAGGTGACCCTCAGGAGGATAAGCATGCCGAGAAGGTAGTTCCTGAGGAGGAGACTATTGGTATACAGCCAGCACCAATGGTTCCATTTAGGAGGAGCGATAGAGAGCGTCGACCATCTACGAGATACTCACTGGATGAGTATGTGCTACTAGTTGACGGTGGAGAACTCGAAAGTTTCGCAGAGGCTATGGAAGACGAACACATGCAGGAGTGGATAAATGTCATGCAGGAGGAGATGAGTTCCTTGGAGGCCAACTCTACTTATGATCTGGTACGGTTGCCAAAGGGAAAGAAGACTTTGAAGAATCGATAGGTGTTCAGAGTGAAGCAGACAGATGATGCTGCCCTCGATACAAAGCGAGGCTGGTAGTTAAAGGCTACGGTCAGCAAAAAGGCATAGATATGATAAAATCTTTTTACTAGTTGTCAAGCAGTCGTCTATTCGGGTGGTGCTAGCATTGGCAGCCAGTTTTAACTTAGAAGTCGAGCAGATGGACGTGAAGACGATATTCCTCCATGGTGATCTTAAGGAGGAGTTGTACATGGAGCAGCCAAAGGAATTTTGTTAGAAGGGCAAGTCATATTTAGTCTGCCGATTGAGGAAGAGCTTGTATGGTCTGAAGCAGGCTCCGAGGCAGTAGTACAGAAAGTTTGAGTCATTTATGGGGGAGCATGGTTATGTACGGACAACGTCGGACCACTGTGTATTTGTGAGGTACTTTGCCGAGGATGATTTCATCAATTTATTGTTCTATGTTGATGATATGCTACTGGTGGGTCAGAATGACACTAGGATAACGGAGTTGAAGCGCTAACTGGACGCGGCCTTCTCTATGAAGGATTTGGGCCCAGTGAAAACTATTCTTGGGATGGAGATTAGCCGAGAGAGAGAGAGAGAGAGAGAGAGAGAGAGAGTCCAAGCTACTACACTTGTCCCAAAAGAAGTACATTCACCGGGTACTTTAGCGTTTCGGAATAGACAGGTCGAAGAAAGAGAGTGTAATCACCCTCAAATTTTCAGATTTTTAAAATTAATCTTTTGGGGATTTTTCTGCAATTTTCAGGAATTTACATAGGTGCTGTGGTGATTGTATAATTTTAATTACTAATAACTAATATTAAAATGTAATAAAAATATGATTTTATGGTATAAAATAAAAAATCGGACTTAGGGTAATTTTCCTGGATTTTATTGGACCTTAGACCTATTTTTAAATACCCAAAAAACTAATTAAACTATTTAAATAATTATTAATTAATTATTAATTGCTATTATTATTATTATTATTATTATTATTATTATTATTGTTGTTGTTTTTATTCTAGGCCCGGCCCGGCCCAGTGGGCCGAGCCCAGCAGCCCAGCCCAGCCACCCTAGCGGGTCGGGCGGGTCCGCCAACCCGGAACCCGTGCCCGACCCGACCCGGTCCTCCCTCTTCCCCCTCGCAGCCGGACTCGTCCGACCGACGTCCCCCACGGCCGACACCGCCCTCAACCGAGCCCCGCAGCCACCAGCGTCCCCCCCGGCCACCGTGGTTCAGCGGCCCTGAAGCCCTAGGCCGGACTCACTGCCGGACACGCAGACACGGCTGACACAGCGTCCAGGACACGAAACGCGTATCGGACACGAAAAACCCCGTTTCAAGAAGCCTCGTTCAGGTACTCGTATCTTGCACCCTGCATCTCCGATTTTAATTCTGTAAATTGCAACGCGTAGCCTGTATGACCCTCTCGGTGCCCGAACAAACCGCTCGGGGCATCGCGTCCTGTGGTGATCGCACACCGCGATCCAAAAACAGGAAAAACCAGACCCTGTTTTACCCTGGAACTGAGTACGGCCCGCCAAACGGGACGACTTGGTCGCGTACGATCTTCACAGATACGTGCGCGACGTCGATACGGACGTGTGGGATTTTGCGAAAATTGATTCGGGTGTGCGTGCACACCGGAATCAACGCGTATCCGCGGACATCGACCCGTATCCGACTTTTCTGCAATTCACCCTAACTTTGTGCACATACGTCGGATCGAGACGAAACTTGCACCATCGGACTCGTAGCGATACGCTGGTCCTGTGGGTCAAGTTTGGTTCGATTCTGAGAACGTTGACGAAATTGCGTGTCGTGGACCCCACAGGCCCCACTCGACGGACGATTTTGTGATCGGCTCATCGGAATTCAATTCTGGAAGTTCCGTTGGGTTTGTATCAGCGTTCCTGACCTGTTGACACTAAGTTTGGTGAATTTGGAGACAGTTGACCCTGACGCATTTTTCGGTGCAAAGCGGGCCCACCGGTGGACCCTGTTTTGACCCAAAATTGTCGTTTTTGCCCTTGTCTCCAAATTGGACCCAAGGACAGGCGTTCCTAGCTATTTGACACCTTCTGAGCATGATGGTACTGTTTATTTCAGCTTTCGGAGACATCTCTAGAAATTTCCGAGAACAGGACCTTAGTAGAATCCAAACATCAGGCAAGTGCACCTTGCCAACTTGCAGTCTTTATTTTCATATTTCCTGTGATAATATTTTGCTGGATCTCTTGTGTAAATTCATATAAACTTGTTTAAACTGCTTAACCTAGGAAACGTATGACGTACCTAGTGTCCGATCATAGTCGGGTGCCAACACCGTACGCGATGTTGGGTTCGTCATTTAGAGATGGATTTACGATACCCTTTACTTTTATACTTGACATATCAAGTACCCTACAACCCAGGACACTTGACACTATACATGGACAGAATCTTTCTGAGATATTCATGGTGATTCTGTATAGGATACAGGACTTGACAGAGATATTTTAGTTATAGACGGTATGACTTGTTGCATTAGTTATAATCCCGCTGACATGGACATGAGACGTTATGGTCATGGTTTGCGTGATTACATTGGATGGGGAGAGACACACAGGCTACAGGCTGTTATATATATATATATATATATATATATATATATATATATATATATATATATATCTACTATTATTGTGAGGTTGTAGACTCTCCAGCAGAGCTAGACCCTTTACGTGTTATTACTGCTACCGGCTCCCCGACACAGAGCTTGTAGCGGTCTCAGTCTGAGTACTAGTGTTGCTCTCATTTGTATATCACATAGATAGTTACATAGTTTACCCTGCTGTTCATTTATTTATTTGTACTGCATTTATTTGGCTTGTATTTTCTGTACCTTGCTATGTCCCCTGAGGACCTGGAATGGATGATGTCCCCAGGTTTAGCTGAGGAGCAGTATCCCGAGGTATACGGGACCGGAGCTGAAGCTATTGCTGGAGCAGAACTGAACCCTGAAGACGAGGTGACTGCCGAAGACTTCTCCTGAGTACCTGTTCCCGTACTCAGTTTTTATTTCATGTTTATCTCTTTTGTTCCTGGCCTATTGAGCCAGTGTATTCAGACATAAGTCAGATTATTTCTCCGACTGACTTGCTGTTGCTATTTATTTCTATTTCATTATGCAGTTTATTTTTTTATCTTTATGGATGAGATTAGTGTGGCTTGTTGTAGTAGACCTTCTTTACAGCTTAAGTACGCCCTGATGGTTCCATTAAATTGGGTTATCCATCGGTGCGTGCTGCTGGCCATTGCCACGCATCTCCAGTCCCTCGGCATTTTGAGACTGGGGCGTGACATAGTTTTTGTGGTGGCCCATGCAGGTCTCAACTAAATTGTTCGGTTTCAACTTAGGGACCGAACAGGCCTGCAATAAGATAGGATAAGTTATAGGATCTCATCCATTGATTGAATCATTTTTGGACTCTATGTCGAATTCAATTTAATTGCTTGAATTGCTTCTTGATTTGATTCCTCTGTGCGTTCTCATTGTTTTCTTTTTATGCAGGGTAATGGATCCCAGAAGTGGTGACGAGAATCCCTTGGGTACACCGCCTGAAGTTGTGGTTACCTGTGAAGCTGGAACGACGCCAGATACCAGAGGACAATCCTCTCAGAGCAATCAATCTGGTCAGCCCGGTTCCAGGTTCAGGCGTGATGATATCCCGCCTCCACCCCAGTTCCCTCCTACGATGCCTGTCTTTCCTCCAGGGCAGGCAATGGACGGACATCAAATGTTCCAGATGTTCTACGCCATGATGCAGGCACAACAACAGATCCAACAGGAGGCCCAACATCATGAGGCCGAGAACCTAAGGAACAGCATAGTCGCAGCATTGGAATATGCAAATCCACCAAATAGGCGACCAGCGATGGGATCTATCACAGATTTCCGCCAACTCAAACTCCGTACCTTCTCGGGCAAGGAAGGACCAACTGAAGTTCATGAATGGCTTACGAACACGCAGCATCAGTTGGAGGCCGCTGAACTTCCAAGGGACAAGTGGATGACTGTTGTCCGGATGCAACTGACGGACAACGCGCACCATTGGTGGCTGTCCGAAGAAAGAAGGCTCGGACATGATCAGGTCACCTGGGAGGAGTTCTCCAGACTCTTCCAGGAAATGTACATCCCTGCTGTGGCTCGGTCAGAACTCCGAGACAGATTCAACCGCCTGATCCAGGAAAATATGTCGGTGGAGGAATACAACGCCGAATTCATTCGCCTGAGCCGCTTTGCCCCTTCTCTAATTCCCACCAAAGAAGAGAAGGCGGAGAAGTTCTTTGATGGACTCAGGTTCGAGCTCCAGAAGTTAATCGGATCTGTCGGGCCCACATCATACACCGACGTTCTTGCTGCAGCACATCGTATGGAGCGCGTTACTCGGAGGGAGTCAAGCCTGAAACGTCCATTCTCCTCAGCACCGTCCAAGTCTTCACCTGGGGATTCTGCCAAACGGCCCCAGAAGAACCTGCCTCAGAAAGCAGCATCAAAGAACCTACCTACTTGTCATTACTGCGGCAAAGTAGGACATATTAAAAGAGAATGTAGACGCATGCTGGGACTCTGCCTGGTTTGCGGATCTGGACAACACTTCTCAAAGGACTGCTCGGAACGTCGAGAGGGAGTTCCGAATCAACCAGCTCCACCTGCAACTAGGCCAGCTCTTCCAGCTGGGGGAGCAACACAGACAGGGCCTGGAGGAGCCAGGCCACCACTACCACCTCAGGCAGCTTTGTTCCAGCAGGCTTGTCAGCAAAGGGGTCCCGCTCAGGGACGAGGTCAGGCATATGCACTAGCAGTCACAGAGGAAGCTACTGCAGGCGAAGTGATAGCAGGTACCATATTAGTAGCTTCAATTCCTGCTGTAGCTTTATTTGATTCTGGAGCCTCGCATTCATTTATTGCTGCTAGCTTCGTAGCCACACATAGAGTAGCTACCGCACCTCTCTCGAAGATGAAGAGAATTCTAACGGAAGGTGGGATTATCCCGGTTAGTGATATCTGTAGATCCTGTTCGATAGTAGTCTGTGGCCGAGAGATGCGAGCCCAATTCCTGATCTTTTTTATGCCTGATTACGACGTTGTACTTGGTATGGACTGGTTAAGTCAGTACCATGCGACACTGGATTGCCGGCTTGGAAAAGTGATATTTAAACCCCCTAGCCATCCTGAGTTTGAATTTCTTCGAGGAGCTGTAGAACAAGGTGTCCAGTCAACTCTTAGGGTATTAACTGTAGAAGAGGATTCAGGTTACCCAAGAGTCATAACGGAATTTGTGGATGTATTTCCCGACGATCTTCCAGGTTTACCACCTGATCGGGAGATAGAATTCACAATAGACCTAACTCCAGGAGCCGAACCTATCACTTCATCGGTATATCGGCTAGCACCTAAGGAGTTAGTGGAGTTGAAAGAGCAAGTCGACGATCTTCTAGAGAAAGATTTATCCGGCCCAGTGTTTCACCTTGGGAAGCACCTATACTTTTTGTACCCAAGAAGGACGGAACTGTGCGGTTGTGCATTGATTACAGAGCCCTTAATGCTGTAACTGTTAAGAACCGGTACCCCTTACCACGCATTGATGACTTGTTTGACCAATTGAGTGGTGCTAGGGTATTCTCAAAGATTGACCTTAGATCCGGTTATCACCAGATTAGGGTGAAGAAGGAAGATATCCCAAAGACGGCCTTCAGGACTAAATATGGACATTATGAGTTCCTAGTAATGCCGTTTGGTTTAACCAACGCGCCTACTGTATTTATGAGTTTGATGAACGGGGTCTTCCATCAGTACTTGGATAAGTTCGTGGTGGTATTCATTGATGATATTCTAGTCTACTCCAAGGACCACGAAGAGCACGAGGAACACCTCAGAATGGTGCTAGAAACTTTGAGAAGGGAGAAGCTGTATGCCAAACTCAGCAAATATGAGTTCTGTATGGACAAGGTGCCATTCTTAGGACATATTATCTCGGGTGAAGGACTGTCTGTGGACCCAGAGAAGGTCACTGCTATAGAAACCTGGCCTACCCCTACCTCTGTTGCGGAAGTGAGAAGTTTTCTTGGACTTGCTGGGTATTACCGGCGGTTCGTAGAAAATTTTTCAAGGATCGCAGAGCCGATGACTAAGCTGACACGGAAGGATCAGGAGTTCATATGGACGGAAGAATGCCAGAATGCCTTTGAAGAAGTGAAAAGGCGTCTAACAACAGCACCAGTCTTGACTCTTCCCTCAGGGTCAGGAGGTTTTGTTGTTTATAGTGATGCGTCCGGTAGTGGACTAGGTTGTGTCTTGATGCAACATGGCAAGGTTATCGCTTATGCATCGAGGCAGCTGAAGGTCCACGAGAAGAATTACCCAACGCACGACCTGGAGCTAGCTGCAGTGATTTTTGCATTAAAGATCTGGAGACATTATCTGTATGGAGAGAAGGTTGAAATATTCACTGATCATAAGAGCTTGAAGTATGTTTATACTCAGAAGGAGCTCAACATGAGGCAAAGGCGTTGGCTTGAGTTGATGGTGGACTTTGACATAGATCTGCAGTACCACCCGGGGAAAGCAAATGTTGTAGCCGACGCCCTCAGCAGGAAACCCACGGCTTATTTCTTAACGGAGCAGCCTCAGCTATTACAAGACTTGCAAGATCTTCAGATAGAGGTTGTTCTACCTGGACAAAATGGTTTGCTGGCTAACCTCGAAGTTAAGTCATCGCTGGTGGAGAGAATCAAAGAAGCTTTGCCTAATGATGCCAGATTCCGAAGGCTGAAAGAGAGAACCGAAGCAGGCATGCAAACGGGACTTCGCATCCACGAGGACGGGACATTAAGGTGCGGAAATCGCCTATATGTTCCAAATGGAGAATTAAGGCAGGAATTGATGACGGAAGCACATAGCTCCATATACTCTGTTCATCCAGGAGGAACCAAGATGTACCGGGACTTAAGACAATATTACTGGTGGCATGGAATGAAAAGGAAGATTGCCCAATTTGTGGCAAAATGCTTAGTCTGCCAGCAGGTGAAGGCCGAGCACCAAAGGACTGCAGGTATGTTGCAGCCACTTTCCATACCTGAATGAAAGTGGGAGTATATTACCATGGACTTCGTCACTGGATTTCCAAGAAGCCCTAGTGGAAAGGATGCGGTATGGGTCATCGTGGATCGGCTCACTAAGTCGGCTCACTTCTTGCCATTCAGAGTCGGACAATCCACGGAAGTACTAGCCGACATGTATATGCGACAGATCGTAAAATTATATGGAGTGCCGGTTAGTATTGTATCAGATCGAGACTCGAGATTTATATCTCACTTTTGGCGAAGCATGCAAGAGAGTCTCGGCACCAGGCTCAAATTCAGTACTGCCTATCATCCTCAGACAGATGGCCAATCAGAACGCACAATTCAGATCTTGGAAGATATGCTGCGATCATGTATACTGGACTTTGGAGGATCTTGGGAAGATCATCTGCACTTAGTGGAGTTCTCCTACAACAACAGCTATCAGGCAAGCATTCAGATGGCACCTTTCGAGGCATTGTACGGAAGAAAGTGCAGATCGCCGATATGCTGGAGTGACGTTGGCGAACGTCAATTACTGGGTCCAGAGTTGGTAACGAAGACAGTGGAAAAAGTAAAGCAGATTCAGAATCATCTCCGTGCAGCCCAGGATAGACAGAAGCATTGGGCCGATGCGCACAGACGTCCCCTGGAGTTCAAGGAAGGAGAGCATATATTTTTGAGGATCTCGCCCACTAGAGGTACTATCAGATTTGGCAGCAGAGGCAAGTTAAGCCCAAGGTATATTGGGCCATTTGATATCTTGGAGCGCATTGGTGAGGTGGCTTATCGTCTTGCATTACCTCCATCCTTAGAGGGAGTGCATGATGTATTCCACGTCTCACAGCTGAGGCGATACGTGACTAACCCAAGTCATATAGTTGATCATTCTGAGATTTCGGTGGGACCTAGCCTGAGATACGAGGAGCAGCCAGTGGGTATACTCGACACCAGTGAGAAGACACTACGAGGGCAGACAATCAGACTGGTTCAGGTAGCTTGGAAATAACATTCTCCGGGCGAATCGACCTGGGAACGAGAGGATATTATGCGCCAGCGTTATCCACACTTATTTGCAGAATCAGGTAAAACCTAAGCATTCTTTAATTCTGTAAATTCGTGCCTTTGTAGTTTACCCTTCGATTGCGAGGACGCAATCCTCTTAAGGGGGGTAGATTGTAATCACCCTCAAATTTTCAGATTTTTAAAATCAATCTTTTGGTGATTTTTCTGCAATTTTCAGGAATTTACATAGGTGCTGTGGTGATTGTATAATTTTTAATTGCTAATAACTAATATTAAAATATAATAAAAATATGATTTTATGGTGTAAAATAGAAAACCGGACTTAGGATAATTTTTCTGGATTTTATTGGGCCTCAGACCTATTTTTAAATACCCAAAAAACTAATTAAACTATTTAAATAATTATTAATTAATTATTAATTGCTATTATTATTATTATTATTATTATTATTATTATTATTGTTTTTATTCTAGGCCCGGCCCGGCCCAGTGGGCCGAGCCCAGCAGCCCAGCCCAGCCACCCTAGCGGGTCGGGCGGGTCCGCCAACCCGGAACCCGCGCCCGACCCGACCCGGTCCTCCCTCTTCCCCCTCGCAGCCGGACTCGTCCGACCGACGTCCCCCACGGCCGACACCGCCCTCAACCGAGCCCCGCAGCCACCAGCGTCCCCCCCCCCCGGCCACCGCGGTTCAACGGCCCTGAAGCCCTAGGCCGGACTCACTGCCGGACACGCGGACACGGCTGACACAGCGTCCAGGACACGGAACGCGTATCGGACACGGAAAATCCCGTTTCAAGAAGCCTCGTTCAGGTACTCGTATCTTGCACCCTGCATCTCCGATTTCAATTCTGTAAATTGCAACGCGTAGCCTGTATGACCCTCTCGGTGCCCGAACAAACCGCTCGGGGCATCGCGTCCTGTGGTGATCGCACACCGCGATCCAAAAACAGGAAAAACCAGACCCTGTTTTACCCTGGAACTGAGTACGCCCCGCCAAACGGGACGACTTGGTCGCGTGCGGTCTTCACAGATACGTGCACGACGTCGATACGGACGTGTGGGATTTCGCAAAAATTGATTCGGGTGTGCGTGCACACCGGAATCAACGCGTATCCGCGGACATCGCCCCGTATCTGACTTTTCTGTAATTTACCCTAACTTCGTGCACACACGTCGGATCGAGACAAAACTTGTGCCATCGGACTCGTAGCGATACGCTGGTCCTGTGGGTCAAGTTTGGTTCGATTCTGAGAACGTTGACGAAATCGCGTGTCGTGGGCCCCACAGGCCCCACTCGACGGGCGATTTTGTGATCGGCTCATCGGAATTCAATTCTGGAAGTTCCGTTGGGTTCGTATCAGCGTTCTTGACCTGTTGACACTAAGTTTGGTGAATTTGGAGACAGTTGACCCTGACGCATTTTTCGGTGCAAAGCGGGCCCACCGGTGGACCCCGTTTTGACCCGAAATTATCGTTTTTGTCCTTGTCTCCAAATTGGACCCAAGGACAGACGTTCCTAGCTATTTGACACCTTCTGAGCGTGATAGTACTGTTTATTTCAGCTTTCGGAGACATCTCTGGAAATTTCCGAGAACAGGACCTTAGTGGAATCCAAACATCAGGCAAGTGCACCTTGCCAACTTGCAGTCTTTATTTTCATATTTTCTGTGATAATATTTTGCTGGATCTCTTGTGTAAATTCATATAAACTTGTTTAAACTGCTTAACCTAGGAAACGTATGACGTACCTAGTGTCCGATCATAGTCGGGTGCCAACACCGTACGCGATGTTGGGTTCGTCATTTAGAGATGGATTTACGATACCCTTTACTTTTGTACTTGACATATCAAGTACCCTACAACCCAGAACACTTGACACTATACATGGACAGAATCTTTCTGAGATATTCATGGTGATTTTGTATAGGATACAGGACTTGACAGAGATATTTTAGTTATAGACAGTATGACTTGTTGCATTAGTTATAATCCCGCTGACATGGACATGAGACGTTATGGTCATGGTTTGCGTGATTACATTGGGTGGGGAGAGACACACAGGCTACAGGCTGTTATATATATATATATATATATATATATATATATATCTACTATTATTGTGAGGTTGTAGACTCTCCAGCAGAGCTAGACCCTTTACGTGTTATTACTGCTACCGGCTCCCCGACACAGAGCTTGTAGCGGTCTCAGTCTGAGTACTAGTGTTGCTCTCATTTGTATATCACATAGATAGTTACATAGTTTACCCTGCTGTTCATTTATTTATTTGTACTGCATTTATTTGGCTTGTATTTTCTGTACCTTGCTATGTCCCCTGAGGACCTGGAATGGATGATGTCCCCAGGTTTAGCTGAGGAGCAGTATCCCGAGGTATATGGGACCGGAGCTGAAGCTATTGCTGGAGCAGAACTGAACCCTGAAGACGAGGTGACTGCCGAAGACTTCTCCTGAGTACCTGTTCCCGTACTCAGTTTTTATTTCATGTTTATCTCTTTTGTTCCTGGCCTATTGAGCCAGTGTATTCAGACATAAGTCGGATTGTTTCTCCGACTGACTTGCTGTTGCTATTTATTTTCATTTCATTATGCAGTTTATTTCTTTATCTTTATGGATGAGATTAGTGTGACTTGTTGTAGTAGACCTTCTTTACAGCTTAAGTACGCCCTATGGTTCCATTAAATTGGGTTATCCATCGGTGCGTGCTGCTGGCCATTGCCACGCATCTCCAGTCCCTCGGCATTTTGAGACTGGGGCGTGACAGTGAGTAACCCCATTGCGGCTCACTTTAAGTTCATTGAGGAGCAGTGTCCATCTACCGAGGACGAGAAAGAAGATATGGAGCGGGTTTCATATGCCTCAACTGTGGGGAGTCTTATGTATGTTATGGTGTGTACGAGGTCAGACATCGCTCACGCAGTTGGCACAGTTAGCAGGTATACTTTCAATCCTGGAATAGTATAAGTATATTCTACGATATCTTCAGGGCACTGCCGATTGGAGACTTTCTTTTGGTGGTGACAAGCCGAAGCTGGTTGGGTATACCGACGTCGATATGGCTGGAGACGTAGACACGAGGCGATCGACTACGGGATATGTGATGATGTTTGCTGGTGGAGCACTATCGTGGTAGTCGTGGTTGCAGAAGTGTGTTGCCTTGTCGACGACAGAGGCAGAATACATTACGGCGGCAGAGGCTTGCAAGGAGTTGCTGTGGATGAAGAAGTTGTTGCAGAAAATTGGGCTAAAGCAGAGCAGTATGCTTTGCTTTGCGATAGTCAGTGTGCTATTCACCTTATGAAGAACCAGACATTTTATAGCCGGTCCAAGCACATTGAGATCCGGTATCATTGGATACGTGATGTTGTGGAAAGAAAGAAGCGGCGGTTGAGTAGGTTCATACAGATGACAACGGAGCAGACATGTTAACAAAGATTCTTCCAAGGAGAAAGTTTGAGTATCGCATGCGGATCGTAGGGATGACAACCCCCTCCGCATAGTTGTGAAAGGGGAGATTTGTTGGAGTGGGTGGGGTTCCTAACCTATGTGGAGAATACCCCGGAGTGCGATGAGCGTCATCCGTGTGTCGGAAAAGCTCGAAAAGTGCATTGAGCGTCGTGTATTGGAACATTTATGGTTAGCAAATATTATATTAGATTTTCACCTTTGACTTTAATTATATATTTATGATTGAATCTTTCATATATTAACTTTCCATATAATTGGATTTCCAATTTATGGTAAGCTAATTTATGATTTAATTTCCACTAAATATATGATTGAATGTAATTAGATTTCCATAAATATTTTTGGCTTCCATATATAGATTTTCATATGGAAACCCTAATTCATGCAAGGGTTTATAAAAAGGCTCATGCAATATACAACAACATGAAAAAAAATAAGAGAAAAAAATGTGGAAAGAGTGTCATTGCAACTTTGGAGAGAAGAAATCATGATTGAAAATCGTTTCGGAAAATGAGATCGATTTGGGGTATTTCTTATTGTCTTTTTTCTTCATGGTTGTAATCTAGTTTCTGTTCGAAAGAGTTGCAGTGATCCATGTTGGATCGGTGAGGAGCTTGTAGAGGGTGTAATCTCTTTATTCCATTAGTGAAGGTTCTTCAAGGTTGGATTCCGATCGTCCCGTAATTTGTTCTATATGAATTTTTCACGTAAACATTTTCGTGTTTGCGATTTTTGATTGATGTTTTTTTGTTTGTATGTTTTGTTCGATTCTTTCGCAAGTACTTTTTGATTTGAAAAACGATTTTCGCATTTCATTCTCAACGGTGTAGACAAAAAATTCGGACCAGAAATGCAGTCCATGTAACATCGTTGACGACCAAATTCCATAGTTATATTTTGGACAACGGACATTGAATCTTCCATGGGAATAAAACATGCCCATACAAAAATACAAATTTGATCAAACTCCAGATGTTACAAATGGCAAGATATCCGATGTTGAACATGTACAAGTAAGAATTAGGTTACATCAAGCTGACTCCAACTCAGGTGGCGGACAATAAGAGGGAACAAACAAGTAACCAACTTGATGCTAAATCCAAGATATGAAAGGCTACTGGAAGGGGGTACCGATCGATAATTTCGATGAGCCGTTGTGCCCAATCACTATAGCAGCATATTAATTGAAGTAATACATAATCCAAATGGACAGAGCAATTACCAAGCATAACATCATTCCATATCGGTAATCACACCCAGTATATACATGTTAACATCAACATACTGTTCCACGAGCATCTCAAACCTTATTGTGACTTTGGAAAAAAAAAGTTCTTCTTTTCCAAAAAAAAAAAAAAAAAAAAAATTGTCCTTTCTCCAATCCTATTGTGCCACGTAGGATAAAATGATAACTTGTTTTTCCAAAGTCACATGCTAATAGCATTTATCCTTTTGCTGACTGTCTTATTGCAGTATTGTTGCAATGTAAATTTACTGTTAATAACCAATTACAATCCTGTCATATGAGCATGGCCAACATATTTTCTGATTATCAACAGATTGATCCACCAGAATAACAAGTAATTCATCACTATCACCAAAATACTAACTTATAATCACGACAAACAAAGTAGCAGCAATATTAATTTTTGATAAATACCAAGTACAAAAATTTTCATATGAATGGAGAGAATTTGGCAATTTTGTTGGTCAGGAAAAAAGTTTAAAAAAATAGTAAATAGGAGAACAATACGTCAATTTATTTAGCGTTATACTATATAACTGAACACACCACGCCAATATTATTGGCGGGCCACGCGACAGGCCACCACACGCCAAAAAAATTGGTGTGGTACTACATAACCGAATACACCACGCCAATATTATTGGCGGGCCATGCGACAGACCACCACACACCAAAATATTTGGCGTGGAATACGCTTTTCTAGTACGCAGGAACTGAGTAATTGAACATTGTAGCAATGTCCATAACAACTATAGTAACTCGCCAATATCGCTCACCCCATAATCGACCTATTTAAACTGCAGAGACTCACTATCACTCTCATTCTCATTTTCACTCAACAACAAACTCACTCTCGTTCTCTCACACAATTTACCACTCTACCTCTCACTTCTTCTACAAAATTTTGAGCCTCTAACAGAAGTATTTTCAGCCACTAGCGAAAACTTTTCTCAGTCTGTAGCAGTACAACCCTTCATGGATTGTAGCGTAAGAATAGTATGCTCGCACGGAGGTACACTAAATGTAATGTCCCACCTCCAGCGGTTCACTTAAGGAACACTTACAACTTTGACTCGGTTGAGAATCGAGTCTCGGGGAAACCTTACCACCCAACCGATCACGGACGAAATACAATGAATCATTCCAACTGATGGAACGGTTTCTATTGAAATGAGTCCAATAGTTTTCGTTGGATGTTTTGTTGCTTGATTTTGTGTTGCTTTGTGTTTTGTGTTGCTTCCGATGACTTGGTTTTCATAGTTCATTTTTCTTACTTGTGCGTTCTTTTCTAATCGTAAGAGAAAGAGATCGAAGGATGCTAACTAAGTGTTGTTGCAATTTTAGGACGCATAACCAAGGAGTGATCGTTGCAAGAGGCTTCCCCATTCTCTCGGGTTGATTCAATCGGTGAGTGGCTTAGGCCCTTCGATGAATCATTCAGTCCATACGCCTTAATAAAATGATCTCTAGTCTACACGTGTTGCATGTTCCTATGTTAAATGATGCCTCACTAAACAAGATAAGCTAAAAGAAATGAAATGCATGCTTGATATATATATATATATATATATATATATATATATATATATATATATATATATATATATATATATGATTGTTGCAAATGCTTGTTCAAATAGACGTGTATCTGTTCCTTACTCATATGCTGCACAAGAGATGTTTAGAGAAATCTCGCATGGTTTACCAGAGAAAATAGTAAAGAGATAGAGATGTTCTTTTATAGTCTAACTGTTGCATAGTAAGAATTTATATGATAGAGCTGCATACCATGCATCGGTCTTTAGACAACTTGTGCATAAGGGTAATCCCACGAATGGTTTCTGGGGCACTGGGGACCATTCGCTCTAGGGGGTTCAGAGGAACACCCGAAGGCAATGAAGTCCTCGAGATCAGAAAGGTGTTCATGTTTATAGCATGGGTTTTCCATGGACCATCATATAGTTAGATCGCATGCTAGGTTACCTTCTATGTACCCTTGACACTTGATGCAAACACAGATGCATGAGTTATATACATATATGCAAATTATTGCTAACTTATGTGTCTGCTACAGGAAAAACCATTCGGCCGTGGGTAAGATTTATCACATGCGAAGTTCAATCTATTGTTTATGTTTCTTCGCAAATTGTTAAAAAGAGCCTAGACAACTAGAAAGATCACATAATAATCATGCTAGCTTCATATGTTTACTTAGTATGGATTTTTAGGTGAGTTTGGCCATGGTCGATCACCAGTACATGTTGTAATACCGACTCACGTTTGTGGGCAAATCTCCAGGTTCTGGTAGCGATAGTTTGGCAAGCATTTTGAAGCTTTAGGAGCGCATCCCTTCAAGCGGAACCGTGCTCGTCTGCTTCACAAAGCTTTCCTCTCCAGTGTACAAGATCTTCTTCTGCTAGGTGTTTTGATTTTGGGATAAGATGTATAGACGTTATGGCTAGTTTTGGGTTTTCAAGTGTACTGTAGCCATCTATGGCATATTTTTTAATCAGCCGCAAGTACTTTGTGATCCAATCTTCAAGTATTCAATAAAGAAAGTATTTTGAGTTGTCATGCCCCAGCCCTAAAATACCGAGGGACTAGACACGTGGCAATGGCCAGCAGTACGCACTGATGGACAAACCCAATTTAATGGATCCATCAGGGCATACTTAAGCTGTAAAATCAAGTCTACGACTACATGGCACAACTAATCTCATCCACACAAGATATAAAATATGATCCACAGAATAAATAAGGAATGTAAATCATCAGCTAGTCTCACAAAATGCTTCGAGGAACAATCCGATAAATATCTGATACAATGGTTCAACAGACCAGAAATAAATGACTGAAATAAATAAATAAATAAATGCTGAGCATGAACATGGATGCTCAGGAGAAGTCTTCGGCTAACACCTCATCCTCGGATGGCGGTACAGCTCCTGGATCAGCTCCTGCTGCGGTCCCGTATATCTCGGGATAGATCTCGTCCTCAAATCCTGGGGACATAATCCATATCCAGGTCCTCAGGGGACATAGCAAGGTACAGAAAATATATAAGCCAAAATATAAGCAGTGCAGCAATTAATGAGATAAATAGGGAAAGTAAGTAACCATCTATGTGAAAATACAAGTGAGAGCATCACGAGTACTCAGGCTGAGCCACTACAAGCTCTGTGTCGGAGAGCCGGTAGCGGTAATAACCGGTAGTGGGTCTAGCTCTGCTCCGAGAGTCTACGACCTCTCAATAATAGAAGATATATATATATATATAACAGCCTGTAGCCTGTGTGTCTCTCACCACCCAATGTAACCACGCATATCATGACCATAACGTCTCATGTCCATGTCAAGCGGGATCATAGCTAATGCAACCAGTCATACAATATCTAAGAATATAATGTCCATGTCCTGTATCCTATACAGAATCACCACGAATATCTCAGGAAAATCCTGTCTCATGAATAGTGTCAAGTGTCCTGGGTCAAAGTGTACTTGGTAAGACAAGTACGAGAATGTAAAGTGTCACGAATGTCCATCTCTAGATGACCGTACCCAACACCGCGTACAGTGATGGCACCCGACTAATAATCGGACGCTAAGTACGTCACACGATCCTAGGTTAAGCATGCACAAGAATATAATAAAGTAAGGAAAATATGTAACAATACTGCAGAGTTTGGCAAGGTACACTTGCCTGAGGTTGGAATACCAACAGTCGTCCCGGTATCAGTGGATCCTGTGGGTACTACTCCAAAAGCTGTAATAAACATCATCAACCGTCTCAGAAGATATCAAATAGCTAGAAACGCCTGTCCTTACGTCCAATTTGGACACAGGGGCAAAAAGGACATTTTCGGGCCAAAGTGGGGTCCACATGTGGGCCACTTTGCACCGGAAAGCGTAACAGGGTCAAAGGTCTCCAAATTCCTCAAACTCAGTATCTACAAGTCAGAAACGATGATATGAACCCTACGGAACTTCCAAAATTGGATTCCGATGAGCCGATCACAAAATCGCCCGTCAAGTGGAGCCTGTGGGGCCCACGATACGCAATTTTGTCAACGTTCTCAGAATCGGACCAAACTTGGGTCACAGGATCAGCGTATTGCTACGAGTCCGATGGCACAAGTTTCGTCTCGATCTGACGTATGTACACAAAGTTACAGCATGTTCCAGAAAGGACAGATACGGGACGGTGTCCGCGGATACGCGTTGATTTCGGTGTGCACGCACATCCGAATCGACTTCTGCGAAATCCCACACATCCGTATCAACGACGCGCATGTTTCGGTAAAGACCGCGTGCGACCAAGTCGTCCCGTTTGGCAGGGCGCACTCAGTTCTAGGGTAAAACAGGGCATTGTTTTTCCTGTTTTTGGATCGCGGTTTGCGATCACCACAGGACGCGATGCACCGAGCGGGTTGCACGGGCACCGAGAGGGTTATACAGTCTGCGCGTTGCAACAGACGGAATTAAAAACGGAGTTACGAGGTGAGAGAAAATGTTACCTGAACAGGGCTCCGTGAAGGCTGATTCTCACGTGTCCGAGCGTCAACTTCGTGTCCGTATCGAGTTGCTATGTCCGGTCATGGGGACGCTGCTGCATCCTGGGTTGGCCGCGTCCGGGGCTAGGGCAGAGGGCGGCGCTCGGGTGGCTGTCCCGTGGAGTCGGGGAAGCACAGGCCGGCGGGTCGGCGTCGTGCTGGACTCGGCGGAAGGGGTCGACGTCGCTCGAGATAGGGGGGGGGAACTGCCGTCGAGGGATCGAGGGCAGCGGGGTCGCTCGTCGGCCTGAGCAGAGGAGGAGTCGACGAGGGGAATCCGGGCGGAGGCGGTGATGACCGTGGGGGCGGTCGAGCGGAGAATGGAGTTGAGGCGCGGGGAGTACAGGGTGATGGCGGAGTCGTCGAGAGGCGGAGAATGGTGTCGGGGTCGGGGAGTTCGACGCTGGAGGGCGGCGGAGTCGATCACAGGGGACGGCGACGTCGATCACAGGGTTGCGGCTTGGCACGCACGTCGAGAAAGGGGGGGTTTTATACTGCTACAGTAACTCAGGCGGATAGGGTTTTCCAATGGATTCCGGGTCGGGTTTGGCCCAGATCCAACCCGACGCGACCCAATATGCTGGTTTGGTTGGGTTTGGTTTGGTTCGGTTTGGGTTTAGCTCGGTTTGGTTCGGTTTATAGATACAATAGTTTTCAGGGCTTAAAACGCTACTCCGGAGTCCAATAAATTTACCGAAAAATACCCCATGTCCGGTTTTCCATTTTACACCATAAAATATTATTTTATAATATTTTAACACCAATTAACAGTATTTAAAAATCTTTAACTCACAATTACCTTGGTTCGTCTTCCAGAAAAATACCGAAAATTTTGGGGAAAAATAGATTAAAAATTATTCTAAAAATCAGGGTGTTTAAATGAGTTCCTATCAAATGTGTTCAACTTTGGTTCTCTGTATTTTATATTCTGTGCTGCTATATATGTATATTTTTTTCTAACTTGTGTTTGTGCAGGTAATATGCCTTGTGCAAGCACAACTTAGGCTTGCACGATATCACGCCCAAGCGAGGACGATCGGTTCCGTAAGGATCAAGCGAGAATGATCGGTCCTTACGGGATCGGGGTGTGACACTAAACGGGTTAGATTACGAAGGAGGAGAAACTCAAAGTTTTTCAACTTATCATAATATTACTTTTGAAAATTTGCATAATCTTATTATTGAACATTGTTCTGTTGGTTACAAATTTATTCTAAAGTCTATTTCTGGTTATAGATATTTTTGGATAGATGGTGAAGATGCATGGAATTTTATTCTTGAGAATAATTCATAATCATGGTATATAAATATATATATATGTTATTTAAGTAGTAGCAACATTAGATAATAGAAATAACGAATATTTTTCTGAATACCAGCATGTTAGTTCGGGTGATATAGTTTTTCTCAACAAATTATTTTATTTGTCCAAGAAGGTCATTCATCAGATGAATATGATATGAATATGACCATGATGATGATGATGACGACGACGGCAATAGTAATGATTTAATTAAAAATATAGATTATGAGGTAGATGATGATGTTAATAATGTTATCATTTCTAAATTATTCATCGAAAAAGAATTCTTTAGACGTTCTAAATTTAGAAGTTTTATAAGTAATATATCAATTCAAGGCAATTTTAGTTGTTCAGCTAGTACAATGAACAATGCTCGTGGAAATATATATACTTGTAATCAACCGAATTATAATTGAAAAGTATATGCCAAACCTATTGGATCTGGAAAAATAGTAAAGGTTGCTCAATTAGAAAGTCATCATTCTTGTTTAGCTGAACTTACAACAGGTTATCATCGACTAGCTACCGCTGCATGGGTTAAGACCTGTATAGTTGATATAATTAGAGATAATCAGTCACATAGTACATCATAAATTGTTAAAGATATATTTAGGGAACATTGTATACATATTACTTATTCCAAAGCCTAGAAGGACAGAGAGATGGCGTTAGCTGAAATAAATTGTACTAATGATGAGGCATATGCTAGTCTCAAAGAATATTGTTTTAGAAATATGGAGACGAATCCAGGTAGTAGATGTTTCCTTAAAACTGCCTAAAATAATATTTTTCAAAGAATTTTTATATGTTTTAAAGCTTGCATTGACGGATTTTTAAGGGGTTGTCTATCGGTTATTAGTACTGATGCTACATTTATTTTATCTAAATATCAAGGTATCTTATTTATTGTTTGTGCTCAGGATCCTAACAATAAATTATATCATATTGTTTATGTTGTTATTAAAGGTAAAAATAGTGATTCTTGGTCTTAGTTTTTAAACTCTTTTAGAATATCCTTTGAAAGTTTCTTTAATGATTGGAGTAAAATTTTATTTATATCCGATAAGCAAAAAGGATTAATACATGTTATGCGTGCTATTTTTCCAGAATTTTCTTATTTTTTTGTATTCATCATTTTAAACAAAATATGAAACAAATATTTCAAAACTTCTTAGACTCGCTTGCTAGATCATACAATCAAACAAATACAGAGAATTTATTTGAAATAATTAAAGCCGAGTACATAACAATATACGATTGGCTTATTGGTGTAAACGATAAAAATTGTCGTTTTGAACATTGGATAACTGCGTATGCTCCATGTCCTAGATTAGATATTAACACTTCTAGATATTAACACTTATAATATTGTTCATTATTTTAACAACTGGATTAAGAATTTACGAGATAAACCAATAACAACACTTCTCAATGGTATTAGAGCCAAGATTATAACACTTCATGACAAGAATAGAAATATTGCAAAAAATATAGATACAAATTATTGTCCGAAGATGTTAAATACTATGACCAGTATTATAAAAAAAACATAGTCTAAAAATATTAGGTATTGATATTTATACGTTTGAAATAATAGATCGCGCAAGCAGTAGAACATATATTGTATGATTAGATGATAGATTTTGTACATGTTTAAGGTGGTACCCTACTTATATATCATGTATACATGTATATTTTGTTTGTAGATATTGCAATATAAGTATTGACTATTTTATCATGTAATATTTTTTATGGAGAAGTTGAGAAGTGTATACGAATCAAAGATGGAACCAATTTCAGTTCCCTACCAAATTCAAGCTCCTTTGGTTAGAGGAGAAATTGGAGTACCGGATATACGACGCAAATTCGGAAGAGCAAACAAGAACCACATCAAATCTCGAAAATCATCGACAAGAAAACTTCGTTGCAGTAATTGTGGTGCGATGAGACACAAAAGAAGAAGATGTACTAGTCAGCCAAGAGAGTAAAGTAGAATTATTGAAGATTTTTGTAACTTTCATCATCAAACATTATTTTATTACAAACTTGCAAATATTGTAATTCCAAATAAGAAAAGTTGACAATCATTTTTTATTTAAAAATTTAAATTGTTTTTCATTTCAAACATTGTTACAAATCATACTTGTAAATAAGAAAATTATTTATCTACGAAGAAAAGCTTTCCTCCTCCTTGTCACGCCCCTAGCCCAACAGGGCCGGAACATCCTCGCTTGGGCGTGATACCGCGCTAACCTGAGTTGCACCCGCGCAAGGCTAGGTCTGAACATGCGTTTGGTAACTAGTTCACAATATCGTCATAGCGAAAACATATAATGAACACAAGTATAAAATAAAAGCAAGCCCTTTATTGATATTAAAATGATGTTACAAGCGGCGGTAGGCCAAGATTACAAGTCGCTCAAGCTCTCTCTCTCTCTCTCTCTCTCTCTCTCTCTCTCTCTCCAATAAAATGTGCCAAGCAGCTTACAACTGTGGAATGATAACATAGGCGATGTTCTAATACATTATGTCATGTATATGTGCTTCAGCTCCGGACGCAACACTCCAAGGCTTCAGAGTTAACTCTGCGTCTTAGCACGCACGAGGGGATTATACACAGCGAACGAGGTTCTCCTGCACCCTAAAAGCAACCTGGTGGGTTATCAGTACAATGAATGCACTGGTGGGGAGGCTTCTCGTCCGCTCAACAAATTCAAACACATTATATAAGTTTCGTGCACCATCTATTAAGTTGTATTTCTAGTCTTGCCTTAGGATCAGTTTCATGGCATAAGATATAATTCTAACTCTTGTAGCAGTGTGTCGTGTGATATAATAGTAATACGGCGAGACTTACCAACTTACTATTCATCCTTCCCTGTCCAAGGTAAACCAAGCATATATATATATATATATATATATAATAAAATCAAAGAATCGCATAAGCAAGCACAAGTGTCAAGAGAGTGCTTCTTATCAGGCCCCAGAATCAGAATACTGTAGAGTGGGGATATGACAAAGCCAGCTGCGTATATCAGGGTACTCTAGTACCACAAGATATGGTCACAGCTGTGAAAGACATGGGAGTTAACACTATAAACTATCAGTCAATCCTAGGTCAAGCGGACCTAGGTGTCTCAATCACAGACACATAAGTAATATACAAGAGATATGATAATTAGGAGCAAGATAGTAAAGCGACATAAACCATATATACATAGATGATCACGAAACTAGTAATACAAAATAAAGAACTAGTAGAGTATAAGTTATACATAATCAGCACTAGCTTCAGACTAGATATTAACAAAATTATGCTATGCCCGTAGGCAGAATGTCAAGTCCACAATATGAGCTAACACATGCTCGATGGCCAAATGCCTCAAAAGAAGGTACAAGTACGGGATCTAGTAGGTGAACAACTAGAAACCCAATCAAGTACTATAGTGCTCCGGGTGGTCACCATCGAGAGAAAGATACGAAAAGTCCTCTGGTTTCGCTACGAGATCTGGCCATGCAAAACTAGTGGGATCAGAACCCCAATAGCAAGTGTAACGACCCACTCCGTATCTAAGCGGATAGCCGATTCAAACGGCACAAGTGCGATGATCCGATCTGCTTTGCTCAGCGAGAAGACTTACTTGAGGCAAAGAAATTCCAGACTTGTCCCTTCAGGAGTTCAGACTTAGACTTTCACATGCTCGCTCGGAGTATCGCTCGACCGAGGCGAATCATCGCTAAGGTGGGTGGCTACGATGAACTTGTCTTTGCTTAGCCAGCACACTTCAAATATGGTTGATATATGCTAGTCGCTAGACGAATCACCCCTTGCATGCTAATAAAGAATACAACACATCTAGCTAAGGGAATAATCACATCTGATATATCTTTGTATAGAACATGGAAGTAGATCGGTTGAACGGAATGGTAGGCTCGCTTTACAGTTATTATAATTTTACCTCATAGTATTACTTTTGTTCCATATATGTTCGTTGAAGTACATTGCTCCATATATCTTGAAATGCTCATCACATAGATACAGCCTCGGTACAGAAGCACAACATAGATCCTGGTTAACTTACCTGCGGTAGAAGACTATCAAAATACCCGTTCCAAGCTAAATAATAGAAACATAGAAAGTCTTCAGGACCGTTGGGTCGCCAAGGCAACGCCCAAAATGGGAGATGCAATAAGTAGTAAACCGTCAAGCATAAACGGTGCATGAGAATAGAAATACACTAGATTATGAGATCTCTGAATGAGTAAAATGCATAATCACTGTGTCAAGTAGCTATGGTCATTCAAGGTCTTAAGATGTTGCATATAATAAAAGTTTAGTGTTAATGGTCAATGGTCATGGACAACATGTGCACAGGCTTATGGTTTCTACGGACGGTACGCTGGTCGTGCCGGGGCTGATTCGAACCAGTCAGGAATATTTTAGATAGTCATTTGCTTCGGACAGGAAGGCGTGTAGCATGGCTCGCTACCTGTGTTGTATTCCATTCCCGTGCCGAGACTATACCTTGTCCATAGAGGCTCGTCAGATCATAAGACCAAGTTTGTATCTTTAGTATATTGTATACGTGGCGGCAACCCGCGTACGGGCTCGTAGAAATTTGTGGCAAGTAACAGATGTAAAGTAACCTGAAGCTTGAAACACATTTGAGTAGTCTGAGTAAAACATGCCTTTACAAGTATAACATGTCAGTGTAAATGAGTATAAGACATCTAAGTAATCTGCACAACCTGAGTCACAAATGATATGAGTATTGTAAACTGTGTATACGTGCACCTGATTTAGAAATTACGCTCGTAGAATACATGTGTTCGTTATGCGACCGTTGGGATTTCCATCCATATATATATATATATATATATATATATATATATATATATATATATATATATATATATGTGTGTGTGTGTGTGTGTGTGTGTGTGTGTGTGTGTGGCTTAACTTGGTTTTATACTTGGACAGGGAAGAGCAAATGGTAAGTTGATAAGTATTGCCGTATTTCTTGTATATCGTATGGCGCACTACCACACGAGATAGGCTTTGTATCTTATGCATGAAATTGATCCTAAGGCAAGAATAACAAGATAACTTAATAGTTGGTGCACGGAACTAATATAACGTGTTGGATTTGTCGAGCGGACGAGAAGCCTCCCCACCAGTGCATTCATGTACTGATAACCCACCAGATTGCTTGTAGGGTACGGGAGAACCTCGTTCGGTATGGAATATCCCCTCGTGCGCGTTAAGACGTAAAGTTCGCTCTGGAGCTTTGGAGTGTTGCGTCCGGAGCTGAAGCACATATACAGGACATAGTGTTGGAACATCGCCTACGTATCAATCCAAGTTGTAAGTCGTTTGGCATGCCTTTATTGTTTGAGAGTAAGAGAGAGAGAGAGCTTGAGTGACTTGTAATCTCGGTCTAGTGTTGCTTGTAACCTCATTCATTATAAATAAAGAGAGCTTGTTTATGTATTCAAACTTGTGTTACTCTATGTTTTCTATATCGACTTGGTGAACTAGTTATCAACGGCCATTCAGGTATTTGCCTTACGTGAGCGCAACTCCAGGCTCGTGCGGCATCACGTTCCGATGGAAACAATCGTCCCGCGGGAGCGCTGGCGCAGTTATTCGCGCTTAGCGGGGACAGTCAATTCCACTGGGAGATCAGGGCATGACAGCAAGTACCACAAAGGAAGGCCAAAAGCTATGAACTAAAACTAGCACTAACACACATCTATAATACTAAGCAACATATAACCACCAGTTTAAAAAAGTTACCGTAAAACATGAAAATAAACTGTTGATATGAAAGTAAAACTGAGCACGTGAACCTGTACTCGTCATGTCAAGTAAACTAGGACAGTGGCATGCACGGGATCACAAAAGGTAAAAGCAATAAACATGTAAGTAACAATAACCAGTGGAAAGAGTAAACATGTAGGTGACAATATCCATGGAAAGAAAAAAATAAGTCGACAAGGAACAAGGAGATTCGAGAACTCCTCGAAATAGGAAACATAACCCTTAAACCAAACAAGGACCATGGTTATGATTATTTTTTCGAGTCGTACCTAGTCTCTCATCACTTACCGGAACGTAACTATACGAGAAAAGAAAAGACACTAGACAAGCAATAGTAACAATCAATAAAGCACGACCAAGCAATCTCTACGGCTTGATATCATTAGCTAACTAGGATGTAAACCCCCCGCCCCACCCAAAATAGGTATTTTGTGTATATTTTATATTATTATATTTATTATAGATTATTTTAAATATTAAATTACTTTAGAGTATTTCTTAGTTAATTAGAAAATAAAATTTTTAATACATTTAATTATATAAATATTTATTTAGAATCAATTTTAGGCTATTTTAGATTTTTGGAGATTTTTTTAGAATTTTTAGATAATTAAAACATAGGGAACGTAAATTTTTAGGACTTCCATGATTTACTATAAGACCATACTTTCATATTGTTCCTACCAAATATTTATTTTAGGTTAAAATATTTAATTATATTTTTTGTAATCTATTTAGAATTTTAAAAAATTTATTTAGATTTTTGAAATTATTTAGGATTTATTTGGATATATATAGTCTTAATATTAGATAGATGCGAATTTAGTGTTAATAGATATTAATAAGATTATATATAAATTATTTATATTATCTTTAATTCTATTTAAGATTATAAATTATTGAGATTAACTCAAACTCTATTTTAAATTAATTCAAATCCTGAGCCTACTAGGAAAGCAACTTCGTGCATATCTTATCCTCATTTAAATTGATCATAATCATATCCAATTAGCCAATCCTAGTCGTATTCAATTAAGTAGTCTCCACCATTATAAATACCTATTAGACTTATAGAATAAACTATCGTTCATATTTTTTTTCCCCAAATTACTCTATTTTTCGTCCAAAAACAGTCAAAATTCGTTATAAATTCAGCCTCATTTTCTAGTAGTTATGACGACTTAAAAAGACGATATATCCTAGCTCCGGACTCCAAACGCGCTCTAATTTTTTTTGTTAGAATCGTATCAAGTTTGTTTTCTAAATATATAAATTATTTTAATAATTTATGAACCTATTTTTCCAAAAAAATCTAAAAGTATCAGTTGTCTGAAATCAGACGCGTTTTTGTGTTTTCGAGATTTCGGGAGATCCCGAACTCGGAATTATGAGCCGTTTGAAGTTTCAAAAATCTGACATGATAAAATTCCATAAAATTATTTTTTCAAAATTTAATATAAAATTTTAATCTACTGTAAAATTTGTGCAACGTAGACGTAAATAGGAAACCACAAAAAACTGTCATCTGTGCGCCCTTGTGGCCATAACTCTTTACCGACTTATGATTTTATGAAACCGTCGATTCCAGAATTCATGTAGTGCTAAAATCTATAGGATTTTACACACAAATCCAGGATTTGTGTTGGTTGACTTTTTGGTCAACGGATTGCCTCGATTTGCGTGCCACGGATCACAAATCCGTAAAGTTGACTTTCTTAGGACCAAAATTAGGATTTAACAATAAAATTAGATTATAATAAGATTAAAAAATTATTTTAGGTTATTTTATTCAGAGTTAAAATAGATTAAAATGGCGGAAACTATTCACCCACTTTTGTAACCTAACTTGTTTAATTTATGTGACCGGTAGATTGGACGACGCCTTGAGTTGGGACTTCATCCTTTTTAGACCAGGAAAGATACCTTGCCAAATTGCTTACAGTACTTTACATGCTTATTATATTTTTATATATTCATTGCATGTGTGTGTTTTTTCAGTCATAATTATATATTATATATGTTGACACACACTTGACACATAGTATCATGAGAGAGGAGGACAATCAGTAGGCGTATGGGCTATAACCACTCTAGTAAACCGTAATACTAGCACGCACTACGGCAGTTATTTTGCGCTGGTCGCTACCCTCGCGGTATATCGATTTCTGGTGTCGCGCTAGTCGCTACCCTCGCGGTATGTCGATTTCTGGTGTTCTAGAAGTGTGTGTGAGTTATGAGATTAGATAGAGTAGCCTACCCATGCCCATACGTCGAAAAGTTGTCCTCATTATGCATTCATATAGATTATCTAGTACAGCATACTTATATATTTTCTGTCTATTATGCATGTTTACTGTATTCAATTGGCATACTTCTATGTATCTTATTACGTCCCTCTGAGGACCTAGTCTCTTTTCAGGTGTAGACGATCATGACTATTTACAGGAGCACGGATCAGGACTTGCTACTTATCTCTCTTTCGAGGAGGTCTTCTCTTCGAGTCTCATTGTTCATTAGATGTGCTTATTTTGTTTCTCTCATATTCTAGTTGGTAGTAAATTTGTCTCCACCCAACTACTTGTTCTTATCATGCATTTTATACTTGATTCAGTTATATAGTTGATTGGTTTTTTGATTCTGTGGATGAGATCTAGTTGTGCCCTGTGACTTGTGACAATATATATACCACATGTGAGTTAATATTCATATTATAGCATACGTGTGTTTTATGGTATCCATATATTGGAGTTGTCATATACATACGACTGGCATGCTTACGTATTCCTGGTCCTACGTATTTTGGGACTGGGGCGTGACATATTTTTATGGTGGCCCATACAGGTCGAGAGCATATTGTCTTGGTTACATTACTGTACCGAGCAAGCCTGCACATAGGATTAGAGTATAGGATCTCATCCACCTATTTAATCACCTCCCTTGATTTCATTTCGCATTCTTATTTGATTGCTTGCATTGCATCTTGCTTGATCCTTTCACAACATCAATCTTATCTTTCTTTCGTCCTTGATAGGGATTAGGAAGGTGACTTGTACTAAGTATATATACTCCATTATTCAATAACACTATTAGTTAAATTCTTGTAAGTTTGGTAGTATGCCTCATAACCTAGTATCACATAGTCCTTTTGACCCATTAATAAAGTATAATTGAATGACACCAACTATAGTCTTGCATAAGAAGTTAGTGTTTATCTAGACTGTAGAACTTAGAGGCCCATACCCCCATTTGGTCGGCTATAGACTTAGACAAGAAGTTAGTATGGCAACTGTAGAGGCACAACACCGATCTTCTTGGTGAACTTAAATTATTCTGTACCTTCCTCCATAATAATCCAGCGTACTTATATTTTCTGGGCTACCTTCGCTTATGCTACGATTTTATAGCCTAGTTTTGTAAGCTTATTCTTTTATCGAGCTTGTTCATGACATATGTGTTATTGGGGACACCTACTAATACATTATCTAAATCAGAATCAGTGTATTACGGTCTGATCAACCTTAATACACTTGGTTCGCTCTTCGCATGACTACTTTACGTGGATTGGGATATAGTTGACTCAGCATGTTAGAAGAATATACTTGCCCTTTAGACATGTCCGAGCATATCTTATCGGTTGCATAATTTTACTGATATGAGCATGCCAATAGAAATTTACCAAAATAAGATTACAATCCACAACTGTCCTGATAACTCTTTTTTTGAATTCTTTAAATCGCCTTGAACCATGTACTTGTATTCTATCACCTCCTCCTTGAATTCTTTATTATTGTTTTTCGTCTTCCCTTATTTCGGAAAGACGAACGCTCGTGCTTGGTATAAGTTTAATATACGGATAGTACTAGATATACCCCATAGGCCAATCACATTACTTGGTGACTATCTTTTGTAATTAAGGACATAAAATATGTGAGATATTTTGTGGATTGAATAACGCGATTAAATAAATTTGAGGATATTTTTTTAAATATATAGCCTATGTGATAGATCGGTAAATTCTAAGTTGGGTAGAAGTTGCATTGTCAACTTGAGGTAAAAAAATTTAGATTGTGATCAAGTGAGAGATTTAAGTCATTTTAATTTTGCAAATTTTTAGAAGAATAATTTAGATTATGATGATTTAACTTTAAAGATAAGAATGCCTTACAGAATAATTTTTAAAATTTTGATATTGCAGACCCAATATTTATAATTTGAGCACATAATTTAAATTTTGAATATTGGAGATTGAAGTAACGATTTAAATCTTGAGAAAATAAAAAATAAATAATAGAACTCTAAACATGAACATTGATGGATTGAATTTAAAATTTTACAATTTGATGATTTAAATTAAAAGTTGAATTTTGATTGTTGGATCACCTATTTGAAATATTGATAATAAAAATTAAATTTAAAATTTGAAGAGTACAAAATTCTTAAGTTGAAATATAGGAATAAGATTTGATTAGAATTGTTTAAAATTTATAGGAGATTATGATAGTTGAAAATCGTGATGTAAAATTTGATGTGGGCTATTTAAATCTTCAAGATATCATATAGATTTGAATTAAATTTGGATGTTAATTTTTAAAAAATCTAGAAGAGATTATGATATGTTAAATTTTGATTTAAACAATGGTTATTTTAATTTTAAAGAGATTATGATAGATTTGAATAGATTTTGTCATTTAAATTTTTGAGAAGATTGCGGTTGAATTACCTTAGATACGAATGTAAAAGATTTAATAAATTATTTTTTATTTTTAATTTCGAGGAAGAAATTTTTGTAAGTTGGGTAGATTATAAACTCCCTCACCCAAAATAGATATTTTGTGTATATTTTATATTATTATATTTATTATAGATTATTTTAAATATTAAATTACTTTAGAGTATTCTCTTAGTTAATACATTTACTTATATAAATATTTATTTAGAATCATTTTTAGGCTATTTTAGATTTTTGGAGATTTTTCTAGAATTTTTAGAAAATTAAAACATAGAAAACTTAAATTTCTAGGACTTCCATGATTTACTATGAGACCATACTTGCATATTGTTCCTATCAAATATTTATTTTAGGTTAAAATATTTAATTATATTTTTTGTAATTTATTTAGAATTTAAGAAATTTATTTAGATTTTTGAAATTATTTAGGATTTATTTGGATATATATAGTCTTAATATTAGATAGATGCTAATTTAGTGTTAATAGATATTAATACGATTATATATAAATTATTTGTATTATCTTTAATTCTATTTAAGATTATAAATTATTGAGATGAACTCAAACTCTATTTTAAATTAATTCAAATCATGAGCCTACTAGGAAAGCAACTTCGTGCATATCTTATCCTTATTTAAATTGATCCTAATCATATCCAATTAGCCAATCCTAGTCGTATTCAATTAAGTAGTCTCCACCATTATAAATACATATTAGACTTATGGAATAAACTCATCTTTCATATTTTTTTTCCCAAATTACTCTATTTTTCGTCCAAAAATAGTCAAAATTTGTCATAAAGCCTCATTTTTTAGTAGTTATGACGACTTAAAAAGACGATATCTCCTAGCTCCAGACTCCAAACGCGCTCCAGTTTTTTTTTAGAACTGTATCAAGGTTAGTTTTCTGAATATTAAATTATTTTAATAATTTATGAAACTATTTTTCAGAAAATTCTAAAAGTGTCAGTTGTCAGAAATCAGATACGTTTTTGTGTTTTCGAGATTTCGGGAGATCCCGAACTCGAAATTACGAGCGTTTGAAGTTTCAAAATTTTGACATGATAAACTTCCATAAAATTATTTTTTTAGAATTTAATATACAATTTTAATTTACTGTAAAATTTGTGCAACGTAGACGTAAATAGAAAACCACAAAAAACTGTCATCTGTGCGCCCTTGTGGCCATAACTCTTTACCGACTTATAATTTTATGAAACCGTCGATTTCGAAATTCATGTAGCGCTAAAATCTATAGGATTTTACACACAAATCCAGGATTTGAGTTGGTTGACTTTTTGGTCAATAGATTGTCTCGATTTGCGTGTCACGGATTACAAATCCGTAAAGTTGACTTTCTTTGGACCAAAATTAAGGTTTAACAATAAAATTAGATTATAATAAGATTAAAATATTATTTTAGGTTATTTTATTCAGAGTTAAAATAGATTAAAATGGCAGAAATTATCCACCCACTTTTATAACCTAACTTGTTTAATTTATGTGACGGATAGATCGGACGACGCATTGAGTTGGGACTTCATCATTTTCAGAGGGGTTCACAAAGTCGTTATAGGTTTACAAACCAAGAAAAATGAACACTGCTATAAAGTAAAGTCGTTATAGGTTTTGGCAAGATGTACTTGCCTAAGGTCGAGCTCCCAGCCTAGGTCTTCAACTTCACCATCAATAGGGTTCAGAGACCACACTCCTAGGCCTCAAAACCAAGCTCCAAGCTCACGCGAGAAATATGGAGAGAAAATGAGGAAGAAAGAATGAAAGAAAAGAGAGAGAAACAAGAAAATTAAGTCATATATAAAGGGGTGAATTAATCATGACCGTTGGATATGCCACATCAGCGATCAATGTCACGATTTAAAACAATCATAACCATTCAAAAGAAAACCATCTAACCATTGGGTAATAGGGTGAGTCAGAACCAAAAAACTAATTGATAATAGAAAGTATCGAATATTATTCACGAAAATATATAAATACTATTCATCAAAATAGAAAATATCTCAAAATAAAAAACAACATATAGGCAAACTGGTATACCTTCGGTACCGATCAGTACATCGGCGGTATGTCGATTAACAACACAACAGGTTCTGAATTCCAATAAATCGGTATACCAGTGGTACAGACCAGTATATCGTCGGTACACCGGTCAAGGAGTAAAATTTTCTAATTCGAGAAAATTAAGGTATCCGTTCTACACACGGGTCCTAGCACGGGTTTATGGTAATGCCAATAATTATTCTACTGGTCAAGGGTAGTCTATAACATCAAAAGCAAAAAATACAATTATGAGAAATATAACAAGTATGATAAGCAAAATCCAAAACACAGTCTAAGTAAACTTTTCAAGCAAAATTTTTAAATACCAAAAATCTAGAAAACAAAACATACAGCATAAAATTATGTATCAATATACCAATATATATACTGTGATACAAAGTCTCACACTTCTGACTCAGGTGCACGAGTTATTCAGGTTATTCAGGTGTGTATATTAGAATGTTCAAGTGTTCAAATTACTTGATTCGATGCAATGACTCACACGCGGATTACCGCTAAGCGATATGACTTTATCTATATGAACATGTCAGTTGTAGTCTCTGTATGGTTATTGGGTGCTAGCCCCCCCTGTCATGCCATGATCCCGAAAGGGTCAATCGTCCTCGCTGGATCCTTTACGGAACCGATCGTCCTCGCTGGAGCGTGATGCTGTGCGAGCCTGGAGTTGCGCTCGCACAAGGCAAGAACGTGCAGTGATATAAACCCATTTGAAAAATACAAGTTAGAAAACACATTCACAGATAGTTGAACATAATTATAGGAAGAAACATGCTTTTCATTGATATTTCAGAGTAATTTATATAGAGTTTACATTGATGCACCTCTCGGCTACTTGGTTTGCATTACAAAAGGAAAACTCAAAAGGTAGGGCGCGCTCCATCAGATAAGCCTTGTCATCCGTACATTATGCCCTTGTATAAATTGAAAGTCCACACCTCGAAAATGAACTGACTTCAACTATACTTCAAAATAGAAGAACTTCTAACGCCTTCCCGTCTATCCACTAGCGATGCACCGCCTGAGTACCTAAAATAGTTGCCCACAACGTGGGTCAGTACTCAGTTGTACTGGTGAGCGGGACGAACCCACTCGTCTAAATCAACACTTGCTTATTAGGGGCGAGCATGCATTAAAATGATCTTCTATAGATAACTAAGTGAATTCAGTTTATATCAGTTGCATGTTTTTAGAGGAACAAAAATAACATTGAATCCATAAAGTATATCGGTTGCTTACTCAACTGATGCACGCCTTCCCTACAACGAAACACAAGTATACTTACCATCTAGACAAAACAATAAATTAGCATGTGTTCTATTCTATGCGGTCATTGGTATGATCGACACCAGGGGGACTTATCTAAGGCATTGCGGCGCATCCTATCAGCCCGGGTAGCAAACCCTGCTGAAGGTCCCGTAATGCATCGCGACTAGCACGATCAAATATTTTCTCCCGGGTCGATACGGTTCCAGTGTCCCGGAATACCGTTTCGGGGAAATGCCAAACCTTATGCACAAGTTGTCCCAGACCATGCAAATGCATGAACAATTCATATTATCATACAATGCATGAGATAAAATAGAAGAAGTAAAGCAGCAATATATATACTTATGCAACAGTTCATATTTTCTTAAGTCGTATTACGATTTTGGTATTCCGTGGGTCCAAACTCTCTTCGAGGCACCAGGCCGCAACCAATAACCAAATTTTCTTTATAATGGAGCTCGTGTTTATGACGTGTTATTAATATATAAGAATAGCCTACAATTCTCAGGTTTCTTTCTTAGTGGCTGGTATGCATTGTGGCTAAGAATTTTTTAGGCGTTCAGCCGGGCATCATCGATTGAACGTTTGAAATATTAGAGATGTGGATGTGAAGAAGTAGGAAAGAAGGGTCCGAACCACTCACTAGTTAAGGAAAAATGCAGAAAGAAGGAGTCTCGCCTAGCGACGATCAAACATCAGTTATACGGACATGCAATAGCACGAGCACCGGATTAGAATCCTTGTATATCCTTCCTTCCAAACTCTCCAAGAATCAAAGCTCCAAGTAAGAAAGTCAACAGTGAAAACCAAGCAAATCGAAAGCAATACCAAAACAAAATCCAAAGCGACATCAAGAAAACCAAGCAACAATATACGAAAACTATTGGACTTGTTTCAATAGAGGCCTATACATGAGTTGGAAAGGATCATCGCATTTCATCCGTGGCAAGAGAATGCCGAAGTTCTAAACATCAAACTACGACTAGCCACAAGCCCAATTATGAAGTGTGTATCCCGGTCGGATCAGAATTTGAGGCACTACTTAATATACCACTAAGAAAAAGTTTTGTCCCAAAACTTAAGAACAAGGTCTTACCTCCGACCGAACGAACAATGAAGGATACTTCTCCTTCATCTATGACTCCATCTCCTAAGTTGATTCCTCAACTGAATGATTTCGCCATAGCACGCGAACCAAGAATATTATACGATTTTGTAGCACCTTCTCTTTACGGTCCAAAATCTGTACAGGCTCTTCTGAGTACGATAAGTCCGTGTGCAGTTCCAATTGCTCGAAGCTAACCACATGACTCAGATTATGCACATACTTCCGAAGTTGAGAGACGTAGAAGACATCGTGCACTTCAGCTAGGACGGGAGGTAATGCAATCCGATATGCCACAGTTGCCACTCATTTCAGTATTTTAAAGGGGCCAACAAATCTTGGACTCAATTTTCCCTTAATCCCAAAGCGCATTACTCTATGCATTGGTGTCACTTTCAAGAAGACGTGATCCCCGACCATAAACTCCAAAGGTCTACGATGAGCATCGGCATAACTCTTCTGTTGGCTCTGTGCAGTACAGAGTCTTTCTCGAATCAAACGAACTTTCTCAACTGTCTGCTCCACCAGCTCTGGCCCGAGTACCTGCCGCTCATCGACTTCATCCTAACAGATTGTAGATCGATACTTCCGCCCATAGAGCCCTTCTTACGGTGCCATCTGGATGCTCGATTGGTAATTGTTGTTGTACTCGAACTCCGTCAACGGAAGGTGCGTGTCCCAACTAGTCTTTAGATCGATCGCACACAGTCGTAACATATCTTCAAGTATCTGATTCGTCCTTTCCGTCTGGCCGTCAGTCTGGGGGTGGTATGCGGTACTGAACCTTAGTTTGGTGCCCAAAGCAGACTGTAGGCTAGTCCAAAAATAAGATAAGAAATGTCCGTCATGGTCTGAGATGATTGAGGCAGGTACTCCGTGTAATCGGACAATCTCCTCAATGTATGTGCTAACCGATCGACGCTCCATGTAACTTTGATAGGGAGAAAGTGGGCAGATTTGGTCAAACGATCAACTATGACCCAAATCGCATCATGCCCCCGTGGCGTCTTCGGAAAACCCACGATGAAATCCATAGCGATGTTGTCCCATTTCCACTCGGGAATAGCGAGATTCTGCAGCTCCACGTCGGGCCTCTAATGTTCATCTTTCACCTGTTGACAGGCCATACACTGTGACACAAAGGTCTCCATATCCCGCTTCATACCATGCCACCCAAAGGTCCTGCGTAAGTCCATCTATATCTTGTTACTCTCCGGATGTAAGAAATATTTCGCATAGTGTGCCTCTGTCATAATTTCCCTTCGGAGTACTGTGTCACTAGGAACGCATAATCTTTCTTTCATCTGTAAGGTCCCATCTTCCCCTTCCACAAAGTTGGATGTCTTCCCTCTCGAGATAAGTCCACGTACCTTCGTTATGAATTGATCGTCCCTCTGAGCAGATTTGATTCTATCACGCAAATTTGGTTCAAGATGGAGTGGTACCAACTGCACTCCTCGATGCCGAACTCGAAACTCGATGCCCATCGCCTCTAGATCCTAAAGCAAATGGTTGTTTATAGATAGCGAGCCCACGTGCTTTTGACTCAGAGCATCAGCAACGATGTTTCCCTTGCCCGGCGTATATGCAATCGTCATGTCATAGTCCTTTATCAGTTCTAGCCAGCGCCGCTGCCGGAGGTTCAGTTTCTGTTGGGTGAATAGGTACTTAAACTCTTGTGGTCTATATAGATTTTTCAAGCGATACCCTAAAGATAATGCCGTCATAACTTCAGTACAAACACAATTGCCGCCAGTTCCAAGTCATGTGTTGGATAGTTTTTCTCGTGCGACTTCAGTTATCTGGAGGCGTACGATATTACCTCACTACCAAAATATGATGAAATAGTAACGTTTTTAGCGACGTCATAATAAAACGTCGCTAATATTAAAGACTTGAGCGACTCCAAAAATAAACGTCTTTATACATCGTTGTTGGCAACATATACCGACGTTTAGCGACGTATTTATCGACGTTTTATTTTTTGATTTTTAGCGACGTTTTAAGCGACGTCTTCAATGTCGCAAATTTTTAATATAGCGACATTTAGCGACGTCTTTTTATTTCGTCGTTAATTTTTTTTCTTGTAGCGATGTTTAGCGGTTTCCATTTATTTTGTCGCTAAATTTTTTTTATTGGCGACGTTTAGCGACGTTTTATTAAGACGTCGCTAAATTTTTTCAATATAGGGTTCATGGATTCATTTCCCTCCATTCTGTCGATTCGATCCCCAAAATTTTGAATCACTCTTCCCCCCCTCTGGCGAAGTACCCCCCCCCCCCTCCGGCGTCCTCCTCCTCCCCCCGTCCCTACCCACCCCCCCCACCGGCTCCCCCACAGCCTCCCTACTTCGGCTCCCCACCCCTCGAGCGCCCCCCCTCCCGTACAGCTCCTTCCGGCGTGGCTCCTCCCCACCGACGACCTCGGGCTTCTCCTCCTCCTCCTCTAGGTAAACCCAAACCCTCTCTCTCTCTCTCTCTCTTGTCACGACCCGATTTCGTAGAATCATTGAGGCGTCCCCCGAATCGTGACCGCCGTGCGGGCCTGGGGTTGCGCCCGCACAAGGCTTTAATGATTTGCATAGCAAGCACATATTCAGAGTACGCAGATAAATTGAAACACAGATTTGAAACATGGAAAAGTTCTCTTTATTGATAATGAACATCTATTACAAACTCCTGAACGAGTCAGCTAGTTTGTCGCACGGGCTTACAAAAGTGTTGACTCAAAATGAGATAACAGTCCTGTACATTATACCCCTTTATAAACTTTAAAAGATATAGACCTCCAGGCTGGAGGATAGCTTTGCCACGGAACTGCATTTGTGTATGAAGAGTTGCAGGCTCCGGTCTTCAAGTACTTCAAAAATACGGCACGATCAGGATGCGCCAACAGCTGGATTGGATTCGGAAAAGACGACTTCGGCTCCTCGCTCGGTTCGCCTTGGTGCGGAGAACCTGTTTCAACGAGGGTCAGCATGTCGAAACATACTGGTGAAGGCGAGCTAGCCGAACTATACCAATCAACACGTTATTTTAATGAAGCATGCATATTTTGTGGGTTTTTATCTTGCCTTAGTTCATTTACAATAAGCAGCATATAGAATTTTTTGAAATGAACGTGCCACCGTTCGGTGGATTTACCTGACCGTCTGAATTACCTGTACAATACTTACCATGCCTTCCCTGCCACGAAGACACAAGTTAGTTTGCAACAGGTTTAAATATACAAGATGATCACTGGCTTGGTTGCCATAATGGACGATATTCTTTGACGAGAATGGTGTGCAATGAAAGTACAAGGGACGTTGCAAGCCATTCCGCCAAGAACAAGAGACTAAACAATAGGTCTCGCCCGGACCGGATCGATTCCAGTGCCCCAGTATCGTCCGCAAGACCGTTACCCTGTGTACAAGTTATCCATGATCGAACAATATACAAGTTAACAATCTGTAGTTGAGGCAACAAGAGTACAAGACAAGCAAGTACAAGACAAGCAATTCATGATTTATTCCCAAATGAACAAGCATGCAGTTTAGTATCCGTTCGTGAAGTTATTGACAAGCATAATGAACCAAGTCTATTCTCTTTTATCTTGGTTTCTTATTATTACTTGGTATCGTTTGATCGGGGAAAGAAGAATACGAGATTTTAGGGTGTGAAGCTTGGAAGCAGGGCTAGCTAATCGGGTTAGTAGCCACTCACTTAGATTTTGGAAGGGAGAAGGAAAGAGGCGCTTCACGACTCCGCTCGCAAGCCGCCTACTGCTCGTTCACCTGCACACGAACAGCTCGATTAATACTCCTTCCTCTCTTTCCAATCTCGGAATAGAAGTGCAAGTCAATGAACGAAAACAATAAAAACTATCAAAACTGTTCAAAGAAAACAAGCAAATCGCAAAACCAACTCAAAGCACGAAAGCAACAAGCGACATCGAAAACCGAGGCAATAAAAGATAACAGCGGAGAGGTCCCTCCTGACTCTGCCGCTAAGTCGATCCTTGGGGCGCGGTCCACTGAATATGGGGATTGATTCCGAAGAAACAAATCCATAACGAGGACGAGTTCTTAATTCAATCTATCACGATCGAACGATACCGTCTAGTGTTTCTTAGCCGCGCTCTCCGCACCGGGAGAACGGGGCGCTACATCTCTCTCTCTCTCTCTCTCTCTCTCTCACACACACACACACACACACACACACACAGATACAGACACGATATGACACAGACATGATATATCATAATGAATGAATTAGCTAGCATATTTGTGCGGATAGCTGTGCACCAACTGAGATGTCGGTGAGTATTTCATGGATGTGGTGGTGTTGAACTTGTAGCAGAGGGGAAGGAGTGCATTGGGTGCACTGCTACAATAATGCACTGCTATAATAAGCAGCTACACCATGGCAATGATAGCAAGTGCTCGGACTGTGGGCAGTTGCACTTGAATGCAACAGTTAAACTGTAGGCATGTGTAGTCAGTATGAGAGGGAACTCGGGCAATACAAGCCATACAGCAGCAAAGCACAGATCGAGCAAGTGGATGACCAGTAATCCCTTGCCCTGACTCGAGTGATTGTTCAGTAGCAGCAATTACTATAATTGGGGGACTGAACTCAGTGATCAGTTAGAATAGGTTAAGGGCCAGGCAGCAGCAAGTAGACACTGGGGTAGCAATAAGGAATAACTAGGCAGTGGGGTTCACATTGCACATAGGGTCTGTAGTATGGGAATTCCTGTTGATTACATGTATTATAATTATGTATCTGAAGTTGAGTAATACTTGTTGATTTAAGTGCCTTTAACATATGTAGTATGCACCAGTAGAGTTCAACACAAGTTGTGCAATACTTTCATTGCACTACAAGGGAAGAGAGTGAGGTAGTTCTAAACAGTAGTGTGTGCATAAGCTAGAAGCTGCAGTGAGTGATGGAGAACTTAGTAGGTAGTGCATTAGGAAGAAATATATTAGAATAGGTGTTTCATGTTCATGTAGACAGCAAGTTTAGGTGCTTGTTTGATGGAAACATTGATTTAGTTCCAGCAGTAACTAGGATACCTGGGTATTTCAGCACAAGTGCACATGTGTAAGTGTAATGTTACGAATAGAATGATACTAGGTAGTACTTAGTTATCAGGTATCAGTAAGGAAAACCTGGGTGCAGGGGTACACTTAGCATGTATCAGTGACTGAGAGTGGTGTTAAGTGAGATGCCAATCCATGGGTTGAGTGAAGGTGCAAGTGTAGTGATGATAGGTTCAACTTGGGGGTATTTTGGTGTGTAGTTGAGTATAGGTTTAAGTCAGTACACCATTGTGTGATGATGTTAAGTATAGTATGTAGGTTAGGATGTGTTAGATGGTAGTTTCAAATGTTAAGGTACTAACAAGATGCTTGATACCATAGTATAAGAAAATTAATAGTATCTAGTATAGTAAATAGTAGCTAGTATAATAATAATATAGCTTGAACACTTTAGTGCTAACTAGTATAAGCTAGTTAATAACTAGAAGAGTCTATTATTGATCAATTGACTTTGTTAGGACCTAAAAAACTTAGTATAACAAGGTAACAAGTATTTAGTATAACATGGTAACATCATCCTAGCTAGTATGCATGATTATTATTTCTTTGCACCCCCTTAACATTTATATTTTATATTTAGATATCGTGGTTTGGAAATGGCCTAGAAACATCATCCTATGATAGTTTTTATTATTTGATAATTACTATAATACAAGTATTTAGAAATTTATTACTTAATTTCTGACACATTAGTACATGGGTTAGTATACACATGGATCTGCAGTCATGCAATATTATTTATTGTTTCTCATGTTCTCGTATGGTTTAGACAATGTTTAACACTACACAGTATTTAATATTAGACAATGTTCATTGAGTATCTTACATTGTAACGTGTCATGGTTGGATTCATTGAATATCTTGCATTAACTATATGGATACATATATTTATATATGTTATCAATTATATTCTTTATTTTTATCTATCTTACCAGATAGCACCCATGATCCGAGCACGTGCACATCGCTTGAGAGAGACACCTCCTACTGTTAAGGAGGAAGTGATACCTCCTACTGTTAAGGAGGAAGTGAATGTTAAGGAGGAAGAGGCACCTCCTACTGTTAAGGAGGAAGTGATACCTCCTATTGTTAAGGAGGAAGTGAATGTTAAGGAGGAAGAGATACCTCCTACTGTTAAATTGGAAGCGGTCGTTAAGGAGGAAGTGGTGCCTCCTACTGTTGGGCAGGTACCAGCTCAGAGGGGGAGTTCTAGTCACCCAGCACCTATAGCGGAGATTGATCACATAGACGATGTTTATGCGAAGAATCTGAGGGACTGGTATCTGCCCCAGCATATTGGATATCCTCAAGATTGAGACTGTAATATTTTATATACTTTTATTATGGTTATTGTGTGATTGTAATACTCTTATATTATGCTTTTTGTGTGACTATGATACTTTTATTTTGTCTTTATTGTGTGACTGTGATATTTTATATATTTTTGTGATATTTCGTACGCAGAAAATCAAACGGAGGGTTGCTCCGGGTTTGTCTATTTTTATGAACTATTATAAGTCTGTGTATTTATTTTATTTATATTAAATATATATTAATTTATCGGTGTTGACTGTTCCACCGAAGGGGTCGGCGAACCCAGAGAATTCAATGGAGGGTTGCTCCGGGTCTATTTATATAAATTGAGAATTCATAAACTCCAGGAAGATTGGTTTGGAAACCATTTCACATTATTTTTTTTATTTTTTCACTAAAAATTTAGCGACGTTTAGCATTGTTTAGCGATATTTGTTTACGTCGCTGAATAAGTCGCTGAATACGTTGCTAAATATGTCGCTGAATACGTCGCTAAATATGTCGCTGAATACCTCGATGAATGTCGGTAAATCGCTGACATGGCAGTATTTGCCAGGTCAATAAAATATCACTAAATGTGTTGCAAAACTTCGCTAGAAAGAAAAAAGTTAGCGACGTTTAGCGACATAAAATAAGTCGCTAAATTAGCAACGCTAAGTCGCTAAACGTCGCTAATAAAAAAAATATTAGCGACGCAAGTACGTCGCTAGAAAACGTCGCTATAGCGAAGTTTTGCGACATTTTTCTGTCAGCGACTAGCTTAAATGCGACTTCATTAAAATGTCGCTAATTACGTCGCAAATTTTTTAGCAACGTTTTTAGGCCATTTAGCGACGTTTTCAGGAGTCGCTACTTTGAATTATTCTGGTAGTGCCTTATCCCTCTACATGAGAACACACCCTAATCCGAGTCCCGAAGCATCGCTGTATATCTGAAACTCTTCTACTCCATCCGGAAGTACAAGAAATAGAGCTGAAATGAGCCGTTGCTTTAGCTCCTAAAAGCTAGCTTCGCAGTCATCACCCCACTTGAATGCAATCCCTTTTCTGAGTAAGGCGAGTCAAAGGCGAGGCCAATTTAGAAAAAAAAATTCATAAACCTACGGTAGTATCCCGCTAGGCCCAAAAAGCTTCGAACTTTACTGGCTGACGTAGGTTGCTTCCAGTCCACCACCGCCTCTATCTTCTTTGGGTCCACGTCGACGCCTTCTACCGAGATGACATGTCTAAGGAAAGCCACGTTGTTCAACCAGAACTCACACTTGCTGAACTTTGCGAATAACTGATGCTCTCATAATATTTGCAGCACGATTTTTAGGTGTTCCTTGTGTTCCGTCTCAATTTTTGGAATAGATTAGTATGTCGTCAATAAACACGACCACAAACTTGTCCACAAACGACCGAAACACACGGTTCATCAGATCCATAAAAGCTATTGGGGCATTTGTCAAGCCGAACGACATTACAAGAAATTCATAGTGTCCATATCGGGTTCGGAACGCTGACTTGGGGACATCATCGGATTTGATTTTTAACTGGTGATAGCCTGATCAGATGGATTTTAGAGAAAACTATTGCACCTTGTAGTTGATCAAACAGGTCATCTATCCTTGGCAACGGGTACTTATTTCGCACGGTAGCCTTATTCAGTTCTCGATAGTCTATGCACAGCTGCATGGATCCATCTTTCTTCTTTACGAATAGCACCGTAGCTCCCCAGGAAGAAATACTTGGGCAAATGTATCCTCGGTCCAATAGATCTTGCAACTATACCTTCAGTTCCTTTAGCTCTGTTGGGGCCATTCAATAGGGTGTCTTCGATATCGATTGTGAATCTGAAAAGGTGTCAATGGAGAATTCGATCTCTCGATCAGGAGGCATTCCAGGCAGCTCGTCCAGGAACACGTCGAGAAAATCTGCTATGACATCAGCCTGAGCTGCATCTGCACCTTCCTGTCGGATGTATCGAACAGAGGCTAAGTACCCTTTACAGCCCGAATACAACATGCGCCTAGCCAAAATTGCTGATATCACCATCATCATCTTCGGTGCAGCGTTGTACGAATAGTAGAAGTCTGCCTCACCGGGTAGACGGAATTTGACTCGCTTCTCCATGCACTCGATTGTTGCATGACAAGCCCCCCAACCAGTCCATTCCGAGAATAATATCATAATCCTTAATGTCCAGTACAATGACATCTAAGAAAAGCTTTCTTCCTCCGATGCAAATATAGTCGTCCCTACAGATCGTATTGGCGGGCATGTCGACTCCCGAAGGGGTACTCACGTAAAGGTTCATATTTAAAGGAGTGGAACTAATTTATTCTCAATAATAAAATTAGCAGATATGAAACTATGCGTAGCACCTGAATCGAATAAGACTCTAGCGGACAATTCTTCGAAAAGTAAGGTACCTGTCACAATAGTGTCGGAGATAGATGCCTCATCCTGAGTCAATGCATAGACTCAGCCTTGGGCACCCTGGCGTTGTGGGTTCACTGGTACAGCATTGGCGCCATGTGCTGGAGGTCTCTTATTTTGGTTCGGCTGCTGTCTGACGATCGGCCTGGGGTCTTGACATTCAAATGCCTTATGGTCCAAACGGCCACATTTGAAGCATCCAACGACTTGGCACTCATTCACCCGATGTCCCCTCTTGCTGTACCTATGGCAATACGGTTCCTGAGGTAGACCCCTGTGCTCAAATGTGTGCGGACGCTTTGGCGCTCCAGACTCTCCCATTTTTTGAGGCTGCTTGTTGAAATTGGTATGGGGAGTCTGTACATTGACCTTTTATGAATTGCGTCCAAAGATCCGTTCGCTATTTAGGGCCGCTTCATAACATTCCTGGTAGGTCTGGAACTTCTGATTTATGACGTCCCTACGCAGGTCGTCATTCAAACCCTTCTGAAAATGGTAGCATCACGCCTGCAGGTTAGGCAAGAAGTGTCCGGCAAACTTGGCGAGTCTAGCGAACACTGAATAATAGTCATCAACAGACATACTTCCTTGCACCATATTGCTGAAGTCGTCTTACTTTTGTTGTCGCACGGCCTGAGGGATATATTGTTCAATAAAAGCAGGTTTGAACATCTCCTAGGTGATCTTGAAGTTGGGATTGGCATCATAAATCCCTTGCTTGGTAGCTTCCCACCAATCATGCGCCTGTAGTTCCAGTTGCACCGATGCACCGATGCACAAGCCACTCGTTTGGACCCCTTAATGCCAACCAGGTTAAAGAGTCCCTCAAGTTTTGTAATCCATCCCATCACCACGTTCGATTCTGCTCGTCCGTTGAACGTTGGTGGGTGCATTTTGGTGAACTTCGCCGCTCTACAGGTATTCCTAGCGGGGGGCTGCATTTCATTGGATTCGTCTTCTACTGCCACAGCCGGTGGCGTGACAGGTGTCACCGTGGCTCCATCGTTGCTGGGTACCAAGGATGTGATCAATTGCATCATGGTATCCATCTGCTTCTGTTGAGCAGTGAACTGCGCCTGAATCTGTGCCTGTTGAGTGGCAACTTGCTGTTATTGTACCTCCATTAGGTGCATGAGCCTTTCGGTCATATCGATTGAACCCGCTCCTCCGGATTCTCCAGAACTTGTCGGATCGCCCTGGATGGGCTGAGCACTGCTTGCAGCGGCCGTATTTTTCTTAGCCATTGCTATAAAAGAGAGTAGCTTGTCAACACTCTAAAAATGATAAATCCTTATTTATGGGCTCATTGTATAGGGCGATTAATCTCATGCAGCGGACGCCGAATGCAACTCAATCGAGAGGCGCATCAAACTCCTAGATTATCTTTTTGAAAACCCAAGGAAGTGAAGCCGTGCTCTGATACCAATATGTCATGCCCCAATCCCGAAAGGGTTAATCGCCCTCGTTGGATCCTTTACGGAACCGATCATCCTTGCTGGGACGTGATGCCGTACGAGCCTGGAGTTGTGCTCGTATAAGGCAAGAACTTACAGTGATAGGAACCCATTTAAAAAATATAAGTTAGAAAACACATTCACAGATAGTTGAACACAAGTATAGGAAGAAACATGCTTTTCATTGATAATTCAGAGTAATTTACATAGAGTTTACATTGATGCGCCTCTCGGCTACTTGGTTTGCATTACAAAAAAAAACTCAAAAGGTAGGGCGCGCTCCATCAAATAAGCCTTGTCGTTCGTACATTATGTCCTTGTATAGATTGAAAGTTCACACCTCGAAAATGAACTGACTTCAACTATACTTCAAAATAGAAGAACTTCTAATGCCTTCTCGTCAATCCACTAGTGTTGCACTGCCTGAGTGCCTGAAATAGTTGCCCACAACGTGGGTCAGTACTCAGCTATACTGGTGAGCGGGACGAACCCACTCGCCTAAATTAACACTTGCTTATTAGGGGTGAGCATGCATTAAATGATCTTTCTATAGAGAACTAAGTTAATTCAGTTCATATCAGTTGCACGCTTTTAGAGGAACAAAAATAACGTTGAATCTATTGCTTACTCAACCGATGCACGTCTTTCCTGCAATGATACACAAGTATACTTACCATCTGCATAAGACAATAAATTAATATGTGTTCTATTCTATGCGGTCATTGGTGTGATCGACACCATGGGGACTTATCCAAGGCATTGCGGCGTGTCCTATCAGCCCGGGTAGCAAGCCCTGCTGAAGGTCCCGCAATGCATCGCGACTAGCACGATCAAATATTTTCTCCCGGGTCGATACGGTTCCAGTATCCCAGAATACTATTTCGAGAAAATGCCAAACTTTGTGCACAAGTTATCCCAGACCATGCAACTGCATGAACAGTTCATATTATCATACAATACATGAGATAAAACAAAAGAAGTAAAGCAGCAATATATATACTTATGTAATAGTTCATATTTTCTCAAGTCGTGTTCCGATTTTGGTATCACGTGGGTCCAAACTCTCTCCGAGGCACCAGGCCATAACCAATAACCAAATTTCCTTTATAATGGAGCTCGTGTTTATGACGTGTTATTAATATACAAGTTAGCCTATAATTTCTATGTTCCTTTCTTAGTGGCTGATATGCATTATGGCTAAGGATTTCCTAGGCGTTCAGCCTGGCATCATCAATTGAACGTTTGAAACATTAGAGATATAGACGTGAAGAAGTAGGAAAGAAGGGTCCGAACCACTCACTGGTTAATGGAAAGTGCTGAAAGAAGGAGTCCCGTCTAGCAATGATTAAACGTCAGTTACGCGGATCTGCAATATCACGAGTACCAGATTAGAATCCTTTCCTATCCTTCCTTCCAAACTCCCCAGGAATCAAAGCTCCAAGCGAGAAATCCAACAACGAAAACCAAGCAAATCGAAAGCAACACCAAAAAAAAAATCCCAAAGCGATATCAAGAAAACCAAGCAAAATGCTCGAAAACTATTGGACTTGTTTCAATAGAGGCATATCCATGAGTTGGAAAGGATCATCGCATTTCGTCCATGGCAAGAGGATACCGAAGTTCTAAACATCAAACTATGACTCAGATAGACTAGCCACAAGCCCAATTATATAGTGCGCATCCCGGTCGAATTAGGATTTGAGGCACTACACCCCCTCCCCCCCTCCCCAGTGCACAGTACTTGAGACTACTATGACATGAAATGACCACTGACATAGCCATAAATGACATAAAATTATTGTCTCTGACAAAATGGGGCACAACACTAGATACAGGAGAGCCATTGCACGCAAATACGGAAGAGCCATTGCACGTTATTCCGCCGATTCAGACGACTATCAGAAGGTAGACGGGTGATCCAAGTGTAGTATGCCCTACCAAGGCCCGAATACCCGTATATTGTGCCACCCCAAAATAGGTTCGCATACATAGCCGTTTTGGTCGCGCAATACCCATATGATTCCTCCCAGGACGGTACAATCCCGGTGCCCCTGTGATCGTCCGAGGAATCCAAGCATATATACCTCATACACGAGTTATCCATGACCATGCAAGTCACTAGTCTTAGGTCTCTTGTCAGGTACATATTCAAGTCAGATTCAGGTTAAAGTTCAAGTCAGGATTGATAACAAACATATTGACTCCCCCGAGCCGTCAAATTCAGTACAGGACGAGTGTTGCTTAACTTGTCACGATGCAATTCCCTAGTTAGGGAACTGCCTTGGCAATCTAACGGTCCCGAATACTTTCAAGTTCAGACTCGTACAGAACAACTATCTGATAGTCTTCTGGCGGAACTAGATGATGCAAGACATCATGAATCGTGTTACTTGATCGTGGCATGAATCTACATGACAAGCATTGAAATGTGATAAGCGAGTACTAATTAGCACGTAAAGCAGGCAAGCATTGAAACAGTAGAAACATAAGCCGCTATGCTAGCACGAGTCTAAAGGATTAGTGCGAGGATTGAAACCATGCAGAGGCATGTAGAGCGGCACATAGGAAAATATATCAAGTTACTTATTTTTTATGTTCTAGACAAGCATTAAAAGATAGAATTATTCTCTTAGTTAGATGCGTTGAACTCTTTATTAGTATGCAAGGGGTGATTCTCCTAGCGACTAGCATGTATCTTCTATATTTTATGTCTGCAGGCTAAGTAAAGATAGGTTCATCGTAGCCACAACGATACTCCGAGTGCTCCTATAAAAGTCTAAGTTTGAACTCATGAAAGGCCAAGTATGAATTCTTTTGCATCAAGCGAGTCTTTTTGCCGAGCTAGGAGAGACTGGTCATCGTATTTGTGTCGTTTGAATCGGCTCTCCGCATTGACGCTAAGTGAGTCGTTACACTCCTCCTCCTCCTCATGAGTCTGGGTAGGCACCGGTGCTGATGGAGTTGAAAAAAATTGTGTATAGTATTCCATATCTGGAAAAAGGTTTACTGCTGATGTAGTCGAGTAGTGTTGACTAATTTTCTCTCCATAGTAGTACTGGCTAGTGCCTTCCCCAACGTATTGCTGGCTAGTGCCCACCATCCCTCCTACGACGACGGGACTGTCTCCGACTAACAGTGTCGGTCGAATAATCTGGTGGGATACGTGTATGTAATAGAGGCATTTTCGGTTTTCGCCCAAGACCCAAACGATCGACACGAGTCACAAGATCCTATATAAGCACTTGACAATATTGGGGGGGGGGGCATCTCTCTGGTTATTACAAATATTGTTCGCATACACCACTCTGAAATATGAAAGTTATAAATTTAAACTTATATAATATATAAGTATATGTAATTTTTAACTTGTAATGAAGTCATACCAATCCAGTTACGTCATCAACAAAAGTACGTAAACTAGAATCATCTACGGCTCTACACCTGAACCTTGATTCTTCAAATGTATATGCTTTATTGCTCATACGAGGGCATCCCCACAATTGCCTATAAGCAATGTCACCCATGTCTGCAAAATATGAACGAAATATTAGCACACTATTTATAATTAATCAATCCAATTAAGTAGTAAGTTAGAACTTGCATTTATCCAGAGATGCTACTATGGGAGACATTCCATACACTATAATGCTCGTATCAACTATTCCAACCAGCAATGACTCCATGGATTCTATTTATTGCATTGGCTATACCATAACTCATAGTAGGTGGTTCAGTGGAAATTACTTGGGTCATTCCCAATTGTCGAAGGACATGGTTTGCCGGATGAAACATGGTTAACAGGTAATATGTAATAAAATATTTATGCAAACTAAGATCATACGATGTTTGCTTTATTGGTGGAGCATCATCTTCAAATGTATAGGGTATCTACTTAACCTATTTATTGATAGTGTATCAAATTGTTATGATGTTTGGCCACGATGATGACTTAAAGCAATTGACAAGATAATTAAATTATTACCTTACTATAATGTAGTGTGTCAAATTAGTCACAATAAATTGATAATGACCTGTATAAACAGTGTAATTGATCAACTACTTCTGTGGGTCATCGTAAAGCAAGCGGAAAGACTCCAACATCAGTAATAATGCTAGTAACAGGCCTGCCAATAGAGAAATGCTCGTAGGCCCATGCCTACCAATAGAGAAATAACATGGTATTAGTGGAAAATAAACAAATAATGTAATAATCTTAATAGTCTATTCTCACATGAAGTAATGACATACATCTAGAAATATTCTTGTAAGAGTTTGAACCCACAAATTCTGTCAAACTTGCATATAAATGTGCTAAAGTAGCAACTCCTCATTCATGACCAGTGAGTTCTTTCAAATTATCCAAGGATGACAAAACTCGCACATTTATCATATTTCTAGTTGAGTCTGAAAATAGAACTGTAACTACATAAACAAAGCAAATATGCTCTAGTACAACGAATTACCTGCAAATATTAGTTTTTTTTTCATAAGCACTAGCACTAAAATATATTAAATGATAAATAAAATTTTACATTAAAATACATACCCTTAATTCATCTACATCAACGTAGTCGTCAATAGTGTGATTTAAATCCATAAAGTTGCACGAAGCCATGTACACTTCACAAAATTGTTACCTCCTATATTTGATGGAGCCATAACACCAAGATATCTTCTGATCATAGTAGATGCACTTAACTGCGGATCAAAATATATAGGGTTACCTGTAATAGGTAACCCTAGTATATTGGCCACATCCCACAGTGTGACAGTCATCTCGCCAACGGGCAGTTGGAAAGTGTTACGTTCAGGCCATCAATGCTCAGCGAGACTTAAAAATAGATGAACATTGTGGCTTAAATATCTAACACTATCTGCATAGTGGAACCCAAAGGAACGCACCAAAGCCTTCTGGGCTGTATTTAGCTCTCATATATGGTAGTTTCGCTGCTTCCTCCACTCTCTACTCTCCCGGGTTCAAAATTTGGGATCAGCATCATATAACTATAAATTAAATATATACATTATAATTATGTGAAGAAAAAAATAACTAGCATACTTAAGATTTTAAAAATTACATGTCCACTAAATATGTTGTTACATATATGGTTTTCACGTTGCTGAATAATAATGTCAGTAGTCGATCCAGCAGGAATACATCCGTCATTTTGGTTTGTCATCTAAAAAAATTACACAACTATAATTACCTATTAATATATATATTTCTTACTAAATTATAACAAATTTATTTTCAATCTAATAACTACAAAATTATTTCTAACTAAATAAGTACAAATTTAAAATTAACAATATTAATATTTTACCTTCCGTGTTCTTCTTCGTTGCTTGTTGTAAACGTGTAAACATGAGAGGGGGGAGAAGTTACTTCTTAAAGGAGATTAAAATCCGTGCTCTTCATATTAACAACAGAGATATATATACAAGAGTTTGGTTAAACTTTGCTAACAATAATTATGCTAAGAGATATTCACAATCAATCTATGATAACTAACTAACTATAATTAGGTAGGCTAACACTTTGCTAACAATAATTATGCTAAGAGATATGCACAATCAATCTATGATAACTAACTAACTATAATTAGGTAGGCTAACACCCCCCCCCCCCCCCCCCCGCAGTCGTAGAGGAAGCTTTTCGTACGTTGAGACTGTCTCGAAAATCATCAAAAAGTATATGTGGAAGCCCTTTGGTAAAAATATCAGCAATTTGGTACCGAGATGGAACATGGAGTACTCGAACATGGCCTTGAGCAACTTTCTCGGGAATAAAATGTATATCTATTTCGATATGTTTAGTGCATTGATGTTGAACCGGATTGCCTGAGAGATAGATGGCACTAACATTGTCGCAATAAACGATGGTAGCCTTCTGAATCGGAAAATGAAGCTCAAGAAGCAAATTACGTAACCAACATGATTCAGAAACGACATTGGCGACTCCTCGGTACTCGGCTTCGGCGCTGGAACGAGAGAGAGTAGGTTGACGTTTGGAGGACCAAGATAGTAAGTTTTCGCCAAGAAAAATACAATAACCGAATGTCGAGCGTCGAGTATCAGGGCAGCCACCCCAATCTGCATCGGTGTATGAAATGAGACTTGAAACTGATGATTTATAGAGTTGCAAGCCAAGGTCAAGTGTGCCTTTAATATACCGAAGCACCCGCTTTAAAGCGTGCATATGCACGACTTTAGGATTGTGCACGTGTAAGCATACTTGTTGAACTGCATAAGATATATCCGGCCGGGTGAAAGTGAGATATTGTAATGCACCCGCTAAACTCCGATAATGAGTCGGATCGTCGAAGGGGGGATCCGAATCATGAGTGAGTTTGGTTTTTGTGTCAACAGGTGTATTAGAAGAATTGCATGTCGTCATTCCCGCCCTGTCGAGAATCTCCTCCGCGTATTTTGATTGACTCAGAAAGAGTCCTGAAGAATTTCGTGTAACTGCAATTCCCAAAAAATAGCTAAGAGGTCCCAAATCCTTCATAGCAAATTATGAAGCCAGAAGAGACATAATAGACGTACGTAAGGCTGTGGATGATGTCGTCAAGATGATGTCATCAACATAAAGTAGAAGAAAGGCTAGGTCGGGTCCTTGGTTGTAAATGAACAGGGAGTGATCAGATTTGTTATGAACAAAACCAATGGTAGCGACAAACTCGGCAAAATCATCAAGAAAGGTGTTGGCAAACCTGGTTTCGAGAGTCGATGCACGCACGTGTTTGTTATCCAAAAAATGCTCGCAAGTCGATCCCACTGTGCCTTGACGGTGGAATTAGGCTTCAAGATGGTGATGAGTAATTCAGAGAAGATTGTGTCGTACATCCATATTAGGACGGTGGCATCGAGACGGGTCCAGAAATCCTTATCAAAGGCAGGATCTTTTTTTTTCTCCGATAATGGTTGTGACGGGATAATGTGCTCGTAGACGTTATAGGCACGGCAATGAATTTGGAATAATTCAGCCCAAGAGGCGTAGTGTCCTTTCTCTGATTCAAGACGAATTGGGATGGAGTTCTTGATGTTGGAGACGGCAAGTGCTGGATGAAATTTGTTGTTGGTGGATTCCATCATGGCAGCAGAATTGGTTGTTGGAGACGCCATGAAAGGAAGGAGCAGCAGAATGAGAAGATGACGGCAGAAGCGTTTGAGAAGGCTAGGAGTCGAGAAGCCCTGATACCATAAAGGAGATTAAAATCCGTGCTCTTCATATTAACAACAGAGATATATATACAAGAGTTTGGTTAAACTTTGCTAACAATAATTATGCTAAGAGATATTCACAATCAATCTATGATAACTAACTAACTATAATTAGGTAGGCTAACACTTTGCTAACAATAATTATGCTAAGAGATATGCACAATCAATCTATGATAACTAACTAACTATAATTAGGTAGGCTAACACTTCTGTATGTAAATGGGAGGAGGGAAGAAGATTGGGGTGTTGTGTTAGAACAGATGAATTGGAGGAGGGAATGACTGTTGTGTTAGAACAGATGAATGAGAGAAGGAAAAAAAAAAATGTGTGTGTATTGGAAGGAGAGGGAGAGAGAGAGAGTTTATAGATGGGAGGGAGGGAGGGAGGGGGGGTGGAGGATTGGACTAGTTGAGGGAGGGGGTGGAGTACTCTTCGAGGAGGGTGGTCTCCGAGGTGTTGGGAGGAGTAAGAGGGGAACGGTCACCGAGGGGGGGGGGGGGACACGCCAATTGGCGGGGTGAGAGAGAGACATGACCCGCCAATAATATTGACATAGAGTGGGTTTATATAATACCATGCCAAATAATTTTACGTGTTGTCCTTCTATCTACTATTTGTTTTGAACTTCTTCTTTGACGCACAAAATTGACAAACTCTCTCCCTTCGTATGAAAATTTTTCTACCAAGTATTGCGCTTCCGCCTGTTAGTAAAATGATATAACTAAGAAAACACATAAATAGCCCAAGAAAACCAACTTCCAACATCAAAAGGCAAACTAGAATATGTACCTTATCCTACTTACAGGATTAGTTAAACCATTTTTAGTTGCAGCCCACTATATAACGGGAAGTGAACGGAATTTCACTTCAAGGCAGTATCACAATCAGATTTGCCTTTGGCTTTCGAAGAAAGAAACTTATCACAACCAGCTCCTTAGACACTGAACTCCATCAATAGATCTTCATAGGGTACTTTGATTGAAAACTTTTGTCACACTCACATACTGTAGCAGATTCACCTAAGAGGCTGTTTGGTTTTTGAATTTGGAACACGAAAATGGTCGAAATTTGAATTTGGATCGCTTTATATATTTGGTTAGAAAATTTGTAGATAAAATTTAATATAATTTAACATAAACAGAAAATCTTATATGTCACAGAATAGGAGTAGACATCGGAGTTTTTTCTTTCGAATGAGAGCACGGAAGTGAAAAATTCTCATTCCGACTTCGCGTGTTTGGTTGAAGAACCATTTCTTTTCTACATTAATAAAAAAAAGATTTACTATTCACGTCACTTCAACAAAAAATTATACTTTTTTACTTACTTCAACAACCAAATAAACATCAAACTTCAGGATTTTTTTACTTCTAACCTCTACTTATTCAAAGTACCCAAACGAAAAAATTTCTACTTCGCTACTTCACCGCGATGTGTAAGCAAAATAACGATTTATAGATGTTTAACTTCGCCGAATCAAAACAGTCCCCCTTAAGCAGCCGACTTAGAGCACCACTCTGCATGTCACAGGATAGGCTGTTACGTAAATGCCCAGCAACAAAGTCCTCAAAATGCTGCAAAACGTAAGGCAAGGAGACAATGATAAATTGTCATTGCTCACAAAATCAATGGTGGGAAATATAACATTTTATGCAATTATCATAGATAACGTCTTAATTAAGAACTGTAGAAGCTCCAGCACTCTGCCCAACAGAGATAATCCCTTGGAAGATTTAAATGTCTTTTGCTGTTTCAAAATTTCTTGTTGTTCAGGTTTTACTTAATTAACTACATGGAAATCAAAGAAAATACAAAGTTCAATCAAACATAAATATAAAATTCGTAAAATTAAAAAATATTTAACCGAATTCAAATTATAGATTTACGAAAATTTTAAATTATAGATTCGACTGAAATAAAATAAAAAAATTTAATAACATAATACTACAAAATAAAAAAAATCGAACATTATGAAAATTTATCTCATGTTGAAAGTCGAAGAAAATACAACGTTCAACCAAACATAAATATAAAATTCGTAAAATTAAAAAATATTATAAATATTTCCTACAAGACTGAGTTCAAATTATAGATTTGCATTCAATCATTTTACAGTACTAATTTTTAAAATAAGTTTGATTTTATGTTATGTTTGCTACATAAAATGGAACGAACAATTGCAAAAAACATTGCACACGCATTGCGTGTGCCAACTAGTTTCTGTATACTGTAAATGCGAAGTTTTTGTGAATAGTTACTTCAAAACAAAATTCTATGGACTTCAAAATACACGCTAATGAGACCGTCTGATGCTGTCACGGTCACGATTTGAGATTTGTAGTTTCCTACAGCATCAGGCGGTTCTGTTTGAAATTTGTAGTTCCCTACAAATTTCAAACCTCATGATTTTGAGATTTCCCTAGAATAGGGTCTTATGGAAACTGATCCATTTTATTTTTTGTTCAGGTGAAGTATATTTTTGTTTTACTATCTATCAATGAGACGGACCTTGTGCCTGCTTTTGATATTAAAAAAAAAAATAAAAAGTTACTATCCAAGCTGAAGAAAAACAAGAATCTGTAGGTTATTTTATTGGCCACTAAAACACTTTGGGACTTCAATTCTGAATACAAACAAATGTCTCTATGGCTTTCATGAAATGGAGATTGATGATCTGCACAACTTTGTGGCGCCAGTTAGGAATTGATCCAAAAGGTGCTTCCATGACATTTCTTTTCAGGGCTGAACTTCAGTTATACATCAAAGTTGAATGGTAATAGCAAGCTCACATCTATGCGCCGAACATCTCATCCCTGGGGATCTCAGTGCCTGAAAATTGAGAGTTCCTGTGTCTCCATAATACAGAGCAGAGGATAATCCTAAGCAGCAACTGCAACACTTGATTTCTCAATTCCTTGGATATCAGTGATTCTCAGCTTGGTTAATTCCTGGAGAAGGGAAAAATATTTATGAATATATTTCTGTTGCTAAGGATCGAGGGAGCTTCTCCGGTCTCCACATAAAAGAAATAAATAAGAAATATTTACCTGGCGATGGCCTCTCGTCCTTCTATAATTTTTCCTTCTCTTTTTCTTGAATATGATCACCTTTGCATCTAAAGCCTGAAATCCTCCAGCAACAATATCCAAAATTAATAAAATATCATGTCTAAAAAAATGAACTCCAAAGTAAGTTTTATTGATGAAAAGAAGTTTTAAAATGCTTAAGAATGACAAATTAAAAAGGTTTTCATACAAGCTGCATCAAAGAGCTTGCATGCCTTTTTACAATTACCCTTTTGCCAAAAGAAACTTTTATTTCCATTTCAGGCCATTGAAGGCTGGGTATAGGAAGCAGTAAACAACAACTATATAAAAAAGTCTGAATAATGAACAAAGAAAAAGAAAGACATCTAGAAGAAGAAATATTTACAAATGTAACAAACTAAGTGAAAGTAGCCAGTTGGCTTATCACGGTTCCTTTTACACACACCCTACACAAGGTCATTTGAAGTCAACAAAAGTGCCAACCACGCTTGTGGAGAAAGTAATTCCTTGCTCGCAAAAAATAAAGGCAAAGAAAATTTTTCAGGAATTTTAAGTTTCTTACATGCTCTTCAACAACAGCATGAACAGCTGCATCAGGCAATACTGGTCTACCGATTATAGTTTCTGCTCTTGATCCCAGCATAAGAACCTTGTCTAAAATTAACTGCAGGAAAACAAGTGGTCTCAACAATCTACATCATATTCTCTAGTGGAACAAAAGTTCATACGAAATTCCAATACATAGATGAACTTTTTACGTGAAAAATCTCTAAATGGTGCTAGCATGAACAAGTATATAACCAGCAAGAATCAAGAAGTTTTGATACATCAGCCGCATAGAAACACAGTAGAAAGGATGAACACATAAGGAGAGAAAAATATGGTAAGAGGATAACATTGACATGGGAAAGACCAATGAACGAAAGCAAGTACAATGATACCAATCTATTTTCATAACATCATCAAATGGGAGAATGGTGGCAAAGTTCGCAAATACTCAAATTTTAGACCATGGAATGCCCATAACTTCAGAGATCAACAGATCTTACTATGAAAAACGATCTCCTGTTCCCTTCTATAACTTATAACCATCAGTCCAGTATATTTTGATACATCGTGTGCCCGAGTAAAATATTTGGTAAATGTCACCAGAAAATTTGACTGTCATAATGGAGTTATCCTGAATTCATTGAACTCTTAGAACCAACATATGATATGTAGGAACTTCTCTAGAGGGTGACAAAAAAACATGATTGGATGGCCGAATCAGCGAGTACAACATATAATACCAACATTAAAGATAATTGTGATGATGTATATCTTAAGAAGATTGGTGTGTGATAAACTATCAGGCCATATGCCATATTTTTAGTGCTCACGGTCAATAAATACATGAAAGACCTATTGTCCACAGATCATGAGGGACAAACAATACATACAAAAGAGTTAAAGAGGCAGTCCTGAATGTATACAAAACTGAGTCACTTCTTGAACAACTCAGGAAGTAGCCATTTGGAAATCATCCAAATACATCCATGTCTCAAATTCCTAAGCCATGCATTGGAAAGTTACCAAGAGGTAAGAAAGTGTAAATATACAGTTACATGATAACATCATCTTTCTAAAATTATATGATAGCATCATCTTTGTAAAACTAATAGGCAAAACATTATTGCGAACAATATTTGGAGTCAAAGAGGTACAAGAGGAAACCCTTCACCATTTCCCTTTTAGTAGTAAAAGGGGTAACTTATGGCCCCCTCGTGTTTTAAGTCATTTTTTCTCTCTTACTAATAATTTCTTTCATTGTAGGTGAAACTGGTGCCCTGGGTTCTCTAATCTTCATGTACATGTTATTCTCAGTTCCTTTTACTATTCAGTTCTTCAAAGAAGGACCTCAAGGCTAAATGTGTAGTAGCACGGAAGCATAATACAACTTTGTCTTGAAGTTGTAAAATTCTTGCATTTTTCTATTGAAAATCATAAAGCTGGAAGAGGAAAATTATGACGATATTAATTCTCAAATGTATTACACCCGAAGTTGAAAGAAAAATTCTATACGATAGATATAAGACGATATATGCTTTATGGATCATACGGTTGGGCAACTTCGTGTGCTTCACGGATCAAACTATTGGGCAATTAAGAAACATGTCCAAAAAAGTTAGTGTACTGAACCGAGAATTCTAAGATGGATGGGTGGCAATACATTAATAGATATGATAAGAAATTAGTGTACTTATGGAAAGTTAGAGGTGGAGCCAATTAGGACAAGACGAGAGAATATCGTGTTAGATGGATTGGACATGTGTAACACAGACCAATAGATGCTCCATTAAGAAGGAGCTAAAAGATATTAAAGGAGCCACTAGGACTAGAGGTAGGCCTAAAAGAACATGGATTGAAGTTTTAATGAAGGATATGATTTTTGTTAGTGTTAATGTTATAGAGGACATAGCCCTTAACAAAGTTGAATGGAAGAAAGCTTTAGAACAGCCAACCCCAAAAATTTGGGATATAGGCTTTGTTATTGTTGTTGGTGTTGTATTACACCTGAAGTATGGAAGATCTTTACCAAAAAAATAACAGAAAGTGGATACACAAACGACTAGATGCAAAGAAAAATTGAAGTTGGTAATCATGTTCTCTCATGAAGATTCTAAAGCATGGACTTATAATGCAACTTAGAAATGTAGTTGTCTTGGAGCTAATTAGCTAAATAAAAGTCTCTCGACTCAATACAGATAACAACATTCAAGTTGAAAATACTGATCTAATAATGGATGTTATCTACTTACCAATACAAGGGGGAAATTTTACAGTAGATGCATAGACCGTAATGACAGTAATTCAAAATCCAAAAAAACCCTTAGACAGCAGGAATTGAGCACCATTTATGGGCCACATACGAACTAGTCAACTGACCCTAGACAAATTCTACTCTCTAGTGCAACTGCAGAGTATCAAAGCCTTATCCCAAATATTTGGGGTTGGATTACAAAGTAGCATATCCTAATGAGCTTCTACATAGCTTCTGCTTAGTGTGTTATTGTCACACCCCGATCTACCGCAGGCTAAATCGGCCGTCCCCGCTAGGCAAGAATCACCGCGCCAGCGCTCCCGCGGAACGATCGCTTCGACCCATCCGGGTGTGATTCCGCACGAGCGTGAGCCACGCCCGTGCAAGGCCGTGGTTCATTGGCTAGCGGTAAGAAGTCTAAGCCATAGAGTCGCACAGATTGTCCAAGTGCAGCGGAATTATAAACGCATAGCGATCTGGTTACAAGTTCACTGAGTCGACAATAGCGAAAGCATTGAATAACAGAAGTAAGCAAACTCTTTATTGATATAAACAAGTGTTACAGGCAGCGCATAGCCAAGATTACAAGTCGCTCAAGTCTCTCTCTGAAACAATAAAAGCGTGCCCAGTGGCTACATTTGTGGAATGATGTACTGGCGATGTTCCAACATTATGTCTTGTATATGTGCTCCAGTTCCGGACGCAGCGCTCCAAGGCTCCGGAGTGAACTCCACGCCTTAGCACGCACGAATGAGGCATCCGCACCAAACGAGGTTCTCCCGCACCCTGCAAACAACCTGGTGGATTATCAGTACACGAATGCACTGGTGGGGAGGCTACTCGCCCGCTCGACAAATCCAAACACGTAATAAAGGTTCCGTGCACCAACTATTATGTTATCTTTCTAGTTGCCTTAGGATCAGTTTCATGGCAAAGATTGAATAGCCCAATTCGTGTGGCAATGCGTCGTGCGACATAAGAGGAAACACGGCGAGACTTACCAACTTACCATTTGTCATTCCCTGTCCACGGCAAACCAAGTTAATTCAAGCACGAGCAGGTATAAACATTCAGGGGCAATAACATATGCAAATACAAGTGTTTGGATGCGAGATTCATATCATTTAGCTGATTCAGATTTCTCTTTGATGCAATTTAATGACTCGCACGCGGATAGCCGCTAAGCGATGATGACTTATTTATATGAACGTTTGTCGCTGGCAAAGCCATAAAGGACGAGTTATAGTCTTGAACAAGGATGGTATGCAACGAAAGCACGTGAGGCGCTACACGCCATCCCGTCCGCACGTGAGACTATCGTGAAGTTCCATCCGGATCGGATCGGCCCCGGTGCCCCATAAACCGTCTGTGGAACCTAATGACCTTGTTTCCAAGTTGTCCGCGACATGCAGGTCAGGGTCTTTCCAAATCCATAACTTGATATGATAATCCATGATTCTTGTTCTGAACCGAGCGTTTACTCCACGAGCTATGATTCTTTATTTACGTGACATATTTCTCGTTCAGATGTAACTGGATGTGATTACCATTCAAATGTAAACTTGACATGGATTCTTGAATAATGAATAACTTGCCTTGATGCATTCCCCTGGTGCGGGGTCTGCCTTAGCGACCCAACGGTCCCGGATATTTGCAGGTTCAATTGCACAAAAGAGCTATTTGATAGTCTCCTGGCTGACTCAATGCATGAACAATACACGATAATGTTACTTGCTTGTGGCATGATTTCGTGTAGCAAACGCATTGAGGCAAGGCAACATTAAGAACTTAAATAATCGCATTAACTCAGACCCGAAGGTAAGCCGAGGAGTAAAACCGTAAGGGACTTTCCGAGCTACACGATCTAGGGTAGCATGCGAGGGTCTGAATATAAGCAATATTTCAATTCCATGTTCTAACAGAAGCAATACAAGTTGGGATTATTCCCTTAGCTAGGCGCGTTGTATTCTTATTAGCATGCAGGGGGTGATTCACCTAGCGAATAGCATGTATCGTTCCATATTTTAAGTGTGCTGGCTAAGTAAAGACAAGTTCACCGTAGCCACCCACATTAGCGATGATTCGCCTTGGTTGAGCGATACGTCGAGCGAGCCTCTGAAAGCCTAAGCTGAACTCCTGTAGGACCAAGTCTGGATATCCTTTGCCTCAAACGAGTATTCTCGCCTGAGCAAAGCGGATCGGGACATTGCACTTTTGTCGTTTGAATCGGCAGTCCGCTTGAGCGAAACGGGGTGTTACATCATATCCAACTCAGAAAAAGTCTCGTCCTCGAGACTTACTAAGGGCAAGTCGTACTATCCCATTATGGAATATATCCCAAGCATAGCAATCGGTACCACTAAACCCAATTGAACATAATCTCCTACTCGGTTCTTTCGTCGTGTTACGTGTATGTTGAGTCAGCCGCATTTGCGCCTTAGCGTGGGACATATTGCTTAACGCGGAGTATGCTTTAAATCAATCTTAATTAACGATCTAAGGCTGAGGCAAACCTATACAAGTCATTATGCTTTTTCATTTGGATATTCACTTGCACTAGCATTGAGATCAGCATATCGCAAGTCTGGATCGTGCACATATTCGAAGTGCACCTCTAGCATGAGCACGCCAACCAACTCGGCGATAGCAAAGTCTTAGCACTCGAGTTTCACGTTTTCTTGAGTCTTGGATCGTGCACAAGTTCAAGACATCCCTCAAACATATGCATTCAACCAAACTTAGAGATAGTAAAATCGGACAAGCTACTTGCGAAAATCTTAAGGGTTTGCACACGTCGGCACAAAGGCCCTAGCATCACGATTTCATACAAGCAATCACATCATTCAAATGCGTTTTTTGAAAGTATTTAGACTCATTATTGGAATATTTCGTTTGGGACATTGAGAGAGGGCGTATGCACATAACCCACGAACGAGCTTTCGAAGCTGAGATAATCGAAACGAAGTCCAAAGGCGTATAAGCCAGGCCCTGATACCAATCTGTCATGCCCCGATCTCCCGCAGGCTAAATCGGTCGTCCCCGCTAGGCGAGAATCACCGCGCCAGCGCTCCCGCGGAACGATCGTTTCGACCCATCCGGACGTGATGCCGCAAGAGCGTGAGCCATGCCCGTGCAAGGCCGTGGTTCATTGGCTGGCGGTAAGAAGTCTAAGCCACATAGTCGCACAGATTGTCCGAGTGCAGTGGAATTATAAACGCATAGGCGATCTGGTAATAAGTTCACTGAGTCGACAATAGCGAAAGCATTGAATAACACAAGTAGAAGTAAGCAAACTCTTTATTGATATAAACAAGTATTACAGACGGCGCATAGCCAAGATTACAAGTCGCTCAAGTCTCTCTCTCTGAAACAATAAAAGCGTGCCCAGTGGCTACATTTGTGGAATGATGTACTGGCGATTTTCCAACATTATGTCTTGTATATGTGCTTCAGTTCCGGACGCAGCGCTCCAAGGCTCCGGAGTGAACTCCACGCCTTAGCACGCACGAAGGAGGCATCCGCACTGAACGAGGTTCTCCCGCACCCTGCAAACAACCTGGTGGATTATCAGTACACAAATGCACTGGTGGGGAGGCTACTCGTCCGCTCGACAAATCCAAACACATAATAAAGGTTCCGTGCACCAACTATTATGTTGTCTTTCTAGTTGCCTTAGGATCAGTTTCATGGCAAAGATTGAATAGCCTAATTCGTGTGGCAGTGCGCCGTGCGACATAAGAGGAAACACGGCGAGACTTACCAACTTACCATTTGTCATTCCCTGTCTACGGCAAACCAAGTTAATTCAAGCACGAGCAGGTATAAACATTCAGGGACAATAACATATGCAAATACAAGTGTTTGGCTGCGAGATTCATATCGTTTAGCTGATTTAGATTTCTCTTTGATGCGATTTAATGACTCGCACGCGGATAGCCGCTAAGCGAGGATGACTTATCTATATGAACGTTTGTTGCTGGCATAGCCATAAAGGACGAGTTATAGTCTTGAACAAGGATGGTATGCAACGAAAGCACATGAGGAGCTACACGCCATCCCGTCCGCACGTGAGACTATCGTGAAGTTCCATCCGGATCGGATCGGATCGGCACCGGTGTCCCAGAAATCGTCCGTTGAACCTAATGACCTTGTTTCCAAGTTGTCCGCGACATGCAGGTCAGGGTCTTTCCAAATCCATAACTTGATATGATAATCCATGATTCTTGTTCAGAACCGAGCGTTTGCTCCACGAGCTGTGATTCTTTATTTACGTGACATGATTCTCGTTCAGATGTAACTGGATGTGATTATCATTCAAATGTAAACTTGACATGGATTCTTAAATAATGAATAACTTGCCTTGATGCATTCCCCTGGTGTGGGGTCTGCCTTAGCGACCCAACGATCCCGGATACTTGCAGGTTCAATTGCACAGAAGAGCTATTTGATAGTCTCCTGGCTGACTCAATGCATGAACAATACACGATAGTGTTACTTGCTTGTGGCATGATTTCGTGTGGCAAACGCATTGAGGCAAGGCAACATTAAGAACTTAAATAATCGCATTGACTCGGACCCGGAGGTAAGCCGAGGAGTGAAACCGTAAGGGACTTTCCGAGCTACACGATCTAGGGTAGCATGCGAGGGTCTGAATATAAGCAATATTTCAATTCCAAGTTCTAACAGAAGTAATACAAGTTGGGATTATTCCCTTAGCTAGGCGCGTTGTATTTTTATTAGCATGCAGGAGGTGATTCACCTAGCGACTAGCATGTATCGTTCCATATTTTAAGTGTGTTGGCTAAGCAAAGACAAGTTCACCGTAGCCACCCACCTTAGCGATGATTCGCCTCGGTTGAGCGATACGTCGAGCGAGTCTCTAAAAGTCTAAGCTGAACTCCTGTGGGGCCAAGTCTGGATATCCTTTGCCTCAAACGAGTATTCTCGCCTGAGCAAAGCGGGTCGGGACATTGCACTTTTACCGTTTGAATCGGCAGTCCGCTTGGGCAGAACGGGGTGTTACATCAAGAAGTTTATCAGAGCAGAATCGATTTCTTGGCCCAATCCGTTGCTATGACTCTGAGATATGCTCGATATGGTATTGCAATAGAGCGTTCCATACAATAAGTCCATAGATATTCTCAAAGTGCAAATGTTTTCAGGACTTGAATTGCTTGATTGTTTCGATTGAGTACGGCGAGGGATGAGGACTATCGCTGCTCGGAATATCGAGAAGTTTATCCTTGAAGTTTCGAGGACGAAACTTTTTATTGGTTGGTAAGTATGTAATGCCCCGCTCCGCGTCGGCATTATGTATCAAGGTGAGTGGGCAGAACTTCGTTCTCTGATTCTTGCACGCCTTAATAATAATCTGAGTTTTTGCTTGCAATATTTTCATAAGAGAATGATAGAACCTGCCTTGCATGTTAATGATCGAACTCACCTAGCTTGTCTTTGAAACGAACAAGTCTGCTTAACGAAAAATCTTGAAATGCTTGTCTAAGAGTGCATGAACATGTTCACTATCACCTATGCTCCGAGAGAACCATATTGTGCGCCTGAATGTGTTCAAAAGAATAAGGCAGCTTACCCCGCATCAATGAAATACCGTCTGATGGTTCGTCTCGTCTGCATACTAAAGTTTATTTGATAGTGATTTTATGCATTCGCATTGGCCGGACAATGGCTATTGGTGGAGAGCTGAACTGCATGTGTCACGGCTGCTACCATAATAGTAAAAAGCAACCATGAGTCACAGCTGCCATTAGCATCAGATAAAGAGTCATTGGTATGCTGGACCAACAGCTGCCGATCCTGAAATACTCGGGGACCGCCCTGCATATAACTAGTTCATTGTGTTGGCTTGGATAGATGGACTGCCCCTAAGATGTGCATGTGTCTAGCTATGCATTTGTCCCTAAAGTCTCACGAGATACGTTGTGCACACCCTGAAACAGAACGAACGGCTTACTTGCTTATTCAATATGAAACTCTGTTTTAAAAAAGATGTTTCCAAAACAATGTAATATGAGTTCTTCTGCTGCATGAAACGAACATAGGTAAAATTAGAAAGATCACTAGTAATGTAATGTTTTATAACATGATTACTTATGTTGGTTTTAGTGAATGCTTGCTTTTGTTCAGTTGTTTTATCTCACCAGTACTTATAAAAGTGCTGACCCACCAACAATTTACTTGCTTGCAGGTACTGGATCGTCCGAGGGAGCGATAGGCGTGCCTCAGTCCCTAAGACCCGGAATCCTGGTTTCGATTGTGCCCCGATTTGCTATCGTATAAAGGGGCATAATGTATGGAACGATGCCTTTGCTAAGAGAAACCCAGACCCTCGAATTGTCCCGAATACTCAGTTGGCTAAATACATTGTATTGCAACAATGTCTCTCCGATGCTTACCCGAACGATGCGATGATAGCCAAACAAACTTCAACGATATGGCCTTGTGCGGACGCAACCCCAGGCTCACACGGCATCACGTCCCGGTATTCAAACGGGCCTTCCTCGCACCCGCGGGACAGGCGCCGAGGCGCGGTGATTCGCGTCCGGTGCGCCGAGGCGCGGTGATTCGCGTCCGGGTCATCCGGCTACGGGGGCGAGGCGGTGGTCCGGGCGGCCCCTCGAGGGCCGGGGCGTGACAGTTATAGGCTTTTAGCTGAATGGAGAAGGCTTCATGTACCTGACTCTCAGATTTGTGATAAAGATTGTTGTGGTTATCAAGGAACTAGTCAACTGACCGTAGACAGATTCTACTCTCTAATGCACTGAAGAGTATCAAAGCCTTTATGGCTTTATCCCAAATTTTTGGGGTTGAATTGTAAAGTAGCATATCCTATTTAACTTCAACCTAGATTCTACTTAGTGTGTTATAGCTGAATGGAGAAGGTTTTATGTACTTGACTCAAAGATTTGTGATAAAATTGTTGTAGTTATGCCATCCTACTTTATATGAATTGTCAAGCAATAAGCATTCTGCTATTCTACTGAATTATTTATTTAGCTGCTTTCTAAGTTAAGAATATTCTAAAGTATCGGTGTCTAGATTGACTTAAATTCTACCAGTGCTACTGAAAGATTGAAATAGTAAATCTGTTGCTTAACATTCTAGTCTTGAGACAGACACAAACATGTATAAAAGCAATATGGATATTTGGAAGTGGTCTAGCCAAATACAAAAGACCAGATACTACATAATCATACAGGAGGCAGAATGGGTAAAACATTGCATTTTGGAGGGAGACAGTTGGAGAAACTGAAGATTCAAACAGAAGATGAGATTAAATGTCTCAAAGGAATCGTGCACTATGGTCACTGGGATTGTTCTCAAGGGAAAAAAAAAGGAAGTATACTTCTCACTGAGTAGGAAAAATGAGAAGATTTTCAAAGTCCCACAATTCCTGTATGCGTGCCACAAAACATTTAGCACAAGTATGACTAGTGGAGAATAATGCAATGATGATGTAGTTGACTAATACCTATTCCTATTAGAGACAGAAATACCTTTGAAAGCCAAATTGCTCTTTGAGATTGCATCAGAATGGAAGGAATTATATACAATATAACTTGTGATTGGATAGATTGATTAGAGACGGTGGAAGAATTAGAGTCGACAAGTCATTCGTCTACAAGTTTGAGAAGCAACATTTCTCTCACTGCTCAATTCATGAGCGTTTTCGTCCACCCATCATCGCTTTTTCGTGATGAGTGGATGAAATCATATTACTTCATATTTCATATATTAGATCAGGAGTGGCCTTCTCAGTTCGAATCAAGCAAACTGAGAACAGATAAGGCACTTCTACCAATCCTTCTTCGCTGTCTCAATCCCTAATTGGTCTAACTATTTAAGAGGTGTATTAATTGGTCTCTGTTCAAAACGACCAAACAATTTTCTCCATCTTGCTATAAAATGGTAACAGCTCTCTCACTGATCTTCCATAATGCACTCATTTCTCATCCTATGTTCTATAGCATTAGCGCTCATACATCTCAGCATTCTCATTTTAGTCATGGCTTGTCTCTGGACATTTAAATGCGTGAAAAGAAGCAGATGTGACATTGTGATCCCTTTTACTAGACAAAGAATTTGAAAAATAAGGCAAAGCCCCTCAACTTGGACCTATGACTCGAAATCTTCTACACACTTCCTGTTAGAAAAAGATCAAAATCAGCTGACTAGGATTTAAAGTTGTCTCAAAAGTTCCTATTCCTCTTACCTCTCCTGAAGTCTCCTCTTTTCTTCACACCCAAAGTTTCGGTGATTATTGGTGAGAAGGGAAAAGTTAAAGAGAGTCTAAGCTCATGATGATTATCTATATTTATAGAAAATAAATATCTTACACTAATAAGTAATAACTAATAAGACATTTCCCATTTGTTATCAAGTTTATATAAACACTTCCAATTTCATATTAAGCTTACTTAGCTATATTTTTTTTTGACAAAGCACATGAGCTCATATACAAGCTCAATTTAGACTTAAGCTGTCTATAGCTCAAGCTGAACAAGCATTCTAATCTAAACGAGTGGCTCCCGAGCCCAGTTCGAGCTCGCTAATATTATGGATAGTTGAGCTATGACTCAATTTTAGGCTCGTCCTAAAGCTTGAGCTTAGCTTGAGAGCTTTATTTTTCCTTAAAGAGCTGAGCACAAGAAGGAATGCTCGCTCAAAGCTCGGCTCATTAACACCCCTACTTTTGTAGTAAACACATGTATCATTTCATCACAAAATCGTACTCTAGTTGCAGAACTCGTAAGGCTAGCGAACGATCTTTTGTTTTCATAGTTGGCAAATCCTTGTAGTATAAAAAAAGGAAGAATTTTAAGTCCTGTCCAACAAGTGCCAATCAAGAAATCTACAATGAGAAGACGTATATGTGAGATTCTAGTCAGCAAGCATCAACCAAACAAAATAACACCAAATTATCCATAGGTAAAAAGGGATGGGGTACGTAGTTAATGGCTAAAAAAACAGAAAGACCATTTTAACATAAAGTCAAATATCAGTCGACTGACAGTTTTACAAGTAACTGTTATAAGTAAAGCTTTATTCTATGTACAACTAAGAAGATATTTCATCAAAGTAAATCAGATGTCGAACCATTTACAAAAAAAAGAAAGACATACGGCCAAAAGAATTGATATAGACATGACCGTTGTTATTATTGTTGAATATCATGCCACGGCACCAAGCTCTAGACTAGAGTTGTGATGAGGGTTAATCTCTAGACTAGAGTTATGATGAGGGTTAAGGGTTGTACATTTGCATTATTGCAGTACATCCCCACAGGTCAAATGTCCATTTTGTGGGTTCAGACTTGAGAGTTGGGTTTTCGCAGCAATTAAATTTCAATTATTAAGTAATTAAATATTAGACAATTCAATTATTCCCAGATACCGACGGAACCAGTATAACAACATATGGCAAACACCACCAGTATTTTCAGATTATTGAACCAGTATAACAAGAAAACTAACGAAACCCCAAATGAAAATAGCATACCTTGTCGTTAACGTCGCAAAACTTCAACCTTTCCGTAAAGATCGCGTCGCCGTTACTGACCTTGAACTGATGCGAACCAATCTACACAAACAACAATCCAAGAAATGCAAATCAAAACCCTAGATTCTAACTTTTTCTCCCGAGAATAAGAAAAAGGAAAAGAGTAGAGATCTTTCTCGACCTGAACAACCGCAAAGGCCGGCTCCCGCGGCTTGAAAGGCTTCTCTGAAGGATCCAGCGGCCCAACCACTCTGTAACCGATCTCCGCCGCTTCCGAGACCTTCTCCTCCTCCGACTTCCCGCTGACTCGGTACTTCGTGACCGTCCCGTTGCAGCTCTCTCCGTCGTCGTCGTCTTCCTCCTCCTCCACCTCTCCCCCCGCTTCGTCGTCGTCGTCGTCGTCGTCGTACTCCTCGTCATCGTCTTCTCCGGAGTTCTCCGGTGGGCGATGCGAGAAGCGGCGGGTGGAGAGGGATCCGAGCGGGTGCACGTACCAATTTCTAGGGTTAGGGTTTCCGACAGCGGGAAAATGGGTAATTGGACGGGCTATGACTTGAGAGGAGTTGAGAGAGTGGTTTGAGAAGAGGAGAGGTCGGAAATGGCGAGATAGGGATCCGACTCGACGTTGGGCCGCCATCGGAGTGGAGAAGGAAGGGAGAAATGAGGAGAAGAACAAAACGAGGGTTTAAGGGGGAGGGCCGGGTGTGTGGGTGGGACTGATCCGGTCCAAATTTAACCGATGGATTTTTAAACGGACCAATGCACTGTTCTGATTGGGTTTGTTGTGGTGTTCTTAGTAATGGAACGGTTTGGTTCAATCTATAGATTGATAATATAAAAAATAGATAAAATCGATCTAAACCGATCAATAGATAGTTTTTTATTTTTACTATTAATGTACATGTACATACAAAAATTAAATATAAAATTATTATAAATACTGATGTTTAAAAAAATTGAACTCAAACAACAATAAAAAATATTTTCCACCATAATCACTTTAGTTACAATTGTTTAGTTGTAAATAAAAATTATTAGGTAGTTAAATAATAATTTGTACAAAAATAATGTTAGTGAAATATTTACAAACGGCTTAGACGCCTAAATTTTAAATTGTTTCCAAGCCTCATAGAGAATTTTATTTTTATTTTATATTTTTAGACTTTTTCTTTATCGGTAATAAAATGATGGAAAATAACTATTTAATTTGTTGGAGATGGAATGACGAAATGATAAAGTGATATAAATAGATTATTAGCAAACACGTGATAAAGGATTGCTCAAAATAAAAAAAGTCTGCTTAAGAGAAGGGGAGTCATTACATATATTCTTGTTTGGATTGGAAGAAGAGTTAATTAAGATTTATTTAATAACGTTGCATTGGATTTTTTTGTTGAAAAAAAGATTAATAAAAATATAATACTTACCAAATTATCCTTTGGTCATCTTTAATGGAGATTTCTAAATTTTGAGTTTTAGTCATACTTGACATTGTTATAAGAAAACTTTTATCTTAATTGGCAGATTTTTCACATAAAAATTGTACGAAATATAAAAAATACTTTTCAATACTTCTCAATTTCTATGAAGGGTCAATTTAATGGTAACCTTTAGAAAAAAAAACATTCAACAATGATTTTCTATGAAGGGTCAATTTAATGGTTTTCTATGAAGAGTCTGTTATTAATTGAGTTGAGAGAGAGGAAATTTTTATAAGAGTTTCTACATGTAAAAATTATGATATAATTTTTTTATCCTACACTAGTGTCACGTATAATGGAGATTGGGATAAAAATCATTGTTGAATGTTTTTTTTTCTAAAGGTTACCATAGAAACATGGGAGATACAAACTCCCATTGGAGATGACTTTATTACATGTGCGTAAATTTTGATTTGATTGGTTTTTAATAAAAACTTGATAAAACAAGAAATGTTAACAACTTTTCAAACAAGGAGTCATCGTTTTCCTTTATTAACCTTTCGATTTAGAGTAAAAAAAATAGACAAATAAAATTAAATAAATTTCCACTTAACCATTTATGACTTTTCCTCTTAAACTTTTACTTTAAAATCAAACATGATATCCTAAATCCCAGTAGACCCTTAATATTAGATGTAATTAGAGTTTGAAGATTAATAAAAATGTGTTGGAAAAATAAGTCCGTATCATACATGATATATGTTATAATTGGAGATAAAAAAAAGAATATTATTACAATCACTAAAAAAATATTATTTTTGTACATATATCTTTAACATTACTAATATTAATGTGAATAGGGTAGGAAAATAATAATTTATGTACCAATTTTATAGTCAAATTATGGTACAATTTTTTTTTTTTAAGTTAATGTTATTTTTATTGTTTTTTATGTTCTAGTTGTTGTCAGTGGTAAGATATTTGTTTTAGATGTATGTTATAAATATTTTAGTTGCATGATATAATATAGGAATATGACATTTAACTTAATTTACAATGGAGATATAAATTCAGTTTTAAGTTGTCACATATAATTTTCCGACGTAACATTAGTAAAATATTTTAATTTATAATACTTTATAATTATATAAAGGTAAATTGATGTCTAATTAAACATTAAAAAAAAACATATAACCATTAATTAGTAAATAAATAAGTAGTTTTTAGAAACTACAAATAAGAGGTTCTAGTTAGAGATATTTGTCACTTGCATTCACTATTTCAAACTCTATTATCCCTTATTGTTAAATTAATTATTACAATTTTTCTTCCATTTCATATATTTTGCAGTGTTTTCCATAAATATTATTCTATTAATTTTATTATATTTATGTTATCTGAATCCAATTGAGGTTATTGAATGTATTACCATAATTTTTTTTATAATTAATACATCCAACCAATATTTTATTTCTAAGAGTAACATTGAATTTTATTTTTTCATATGTGTAGGAAACTGAAACTTCTATATTCCCTTCAAAATTTCAATCGCAGACTTACCAAACATGGAAGAAATCCAAAATCCATTCCAAAACCTTTAAAACTTGGAACAAAATAACATCTGTCGTGCCCTTACTAATTTTATAATTTATTGAGACTGTTTCTAATTTTTTTAATTTTATTTTATAATATTACGATTTTTTTGTAAAAAAGAAAATATTAGAATATATATGGACGCATCCATTTCTAGCCAGACAGCCGCGGGCTGTTGGAAGCCCAGGGTTCAGAAATTGGGCCGGGCGGGTCTGGACCAACTCTAACCTATATCTAGGGTTTCTCTCTCTCTCTCTCTCTCCTCGGAAAAGCAATGGCGGATCGACTGACTCGAATCGCGATCGTGAGTTCGGACCGGTGCAAGCCGAAGAAGTGCCGGCAGGAGTGCAAGAAGAGTTGCCCCGTCGTCAAAACAGGTTTTTTTTATGTCGATTTCTTGTCCCGAAATTGAATTATTGTATCATGCCCAAAACAAATTGATCTTTTGGTGATTAGTTTTGGTTCTTAGTGAAGCAAATTGACTGCTGTCGAACCGATCAAATTAGGGATTGCTAATCTTAATTTGCCTAATATGTGGAATTATTGATTACGTGGAGCTCTAATACCTTGTGCAAAGGTTATTATATTAGATCTGGCCATAGACAACTTTTGCTATTTCTTTTGTTACTGAAAAGAGTTGATTAAGTTTTATTTTCATGATTTACTCAGTAAAAATAAATTCTGCCTCTCTAATCCCGTGTTCATCCTAGATTATATTTTTTGCTTATTTCGACTATAGTCCGTAAAATCATGATTTTTGTTCTACAGAAAATTGCAAATAGTAATAGCTTGGTGGCTATGTTACGCTGAACGGATAAGAAGGCACGGTATGGACCAGTGGAGGAGGACATAATTTATGTTACACTGACACGGATAAGGAGACGTCACATTATGGACCAGTGGAAGAGATAATCTTTTCCGCAGGGGGTGGGCGAATATACACTAACTTAATATTCAAGGAGGACATGATTTATGTTACACTGACACGGATAAGGAGACGTAACATTATGGACAAGTGGAATACAAATCTTTTAACCGGGGAGCCTTAACTAACTTAATATTCAAGGCTGCAACGTATAATAAAAAAATATTATTATCATCATCATCATCATCATCATCATAATCTAAGGCTAATGGGTATTGAATCCAAGACCTCTGAGTACGAAACTTAATACTTAACCAATCGAGCCACCATTCAATTGTTGTTTATCTTAAGATAATGAATAAAATATAGAACAAAGAAAGACAATATACAAGGAAAGTGATAATTAAGAGTGAGCGGCTGCTCCTCTCAGCCTATGGTGGGTTCTCCCCTGGTAAGGACACGGCGACGCTCACACAACATTGACCTTGATGGGTCCTAGTGTATTTTGGACTGTCTTGTCGCGTCTGATACGTGCGGCGTTCACGAACACGACACTGATTTCCGGAGTGCCCGTACTTCTTACTGTGGTGGGCTTGGTACGTGTCTTATAAGGTTCTTCTCTTAAATGTTATTCTTTAGGAGAGTTGGTGATGAAATGGTACGATTATGTTCATGTATGGTACATTGATATTTGGTTTTAGACTTTAGGGAAAAAAGAGAGTAGAAGAGACTTAATTTACATTTATTTTTCAAAAAAATTCGTACAGAGCATTATATTTTAACTAAATTATGTAAAGAGAAATTAGTTTGAAAAAAATAGCTTAGCATGTTTTTGTTCTCTCCGTAATTAAATATACAAATCAATTGAAAACATCCTCGGTAAGGACGTTTTCCTATTTTTAAAATTTTTTATTAGGGTCACATGTTAAAAAAAAAGCGAATGAAAAAAAATAAAAAAATTATCGAAAACGTCCTTACGAAGGGCGTTTTTTCAAATTTTTTTATATTTTTACTCTGGTCACAGTGAGAAAAAAGCAAATAAATTAGTGAAAACACCCTTACCAAGGGCGTTTTCAAATTTTTTTCCAATTTTTTTTCTGAAAATAATTTATAATAATAATAATAATAATAATAATAATAATAATAATAATAAATTTAAAAAAGTGAAAATGCCACGTTTTCTTGATTTCAAAAAAAAAATTATAACTGAAAGGTCAATTTTTTTGTCGAATATGAATTTTTTTTTGTCGAATATTAAAATATAAATTTTTTTCTTTAGTGAAAACATCATTTTTTTTTTTTGTCTTTTTATAAAAAGAATAATAAAAAATACTTATATTTGTTGGCCAAATAAAAAATAAGGAATCCGCCCTTAGCATGGGCGTTACCGTTTTATTTACATATTTTTGCATATAAGTACCTCCTAACATTGTTTTGCATATAAGTAATTATAAACGCCAAAAAAATCATAAAAAAATAACTAAAATTGAGAAAATTAACAAAAAATAACAAAAAGTTCTAGTATGGCCGTTTCTTTTTTTTGTGTGTGTGTGTGTTTTTTTTTTAAAGTATTAACACAACTTTTTTTAGAAATTTTTAAGTTAAGAGGAACCTATGTGCAAAAATAACGTTAGAAAGGACCTATATGTAAAACAAAAGTAAAACGCCCATACTATGGACGGCTTCCTTATTTATTATTTATTTTTATATTTTTAGTTGGCTAACAAATAATTTTATGTATTTTTATTATTCTTTTAAGAAAAAAGACAGTGAAAAAAAAGTAAGCATATTTTCGGTAAAAAAAATAATTTTATTTTATTTATAATAATTGACAAAAAAACGAAAATATAAAAGTAAGCACGCTTTGATTTTTTTTCGATTTTTTTATTTAATTTTTTCCCTCCCCCAGAAATAACTTTCCAAGAATAAATAAAAATTTAAAATGAAAACTACAAAAAAAAACAAAATGAAAATGCCCTTGGTAGGGGCGTTTTCCTATATATATTTTTTATTTATGTATTTTTTTGTTCTGAAATGAAACAAACAAAATAAAAATCGGAAACACCTTTACTAAGGGCGTTTGTGTTCTCTCCATAGGCGTTTTCGTTCTCTCCATCTAATTTTTGCAAATTTACTTCTCTACAGCTAATATAATAATATTTTAATTCCCTAAAAGAAAATTTCCGTTTTTTTTTTTGCTTTCTATGACAGGAAAACTATGCATTGAGGTCACTTCTGCCGCGAAGATTGCTTTCATTTCAGAAGAATTATGTATCGGATGTGGTATTTGTGTCAAGGTCTGAATTGTCAGCTGTACTTGTATTTTTTTCCCCTCTCCAATTCTTTTAATGTATTATTGTTTTGAGGTATCTAATATCCCCATCCCATTCCCCCCCCCCCCCCCCCCCCCCCCCCCCCCCCCCCCCCCCTCTCCTCTGGATGCAGAAATGTCCTTTTGAGGCCATCCAGATCATCAATTTGCCCAAGGATTTGGACAAAGATACGACCCATCGTTATGGACCAAACACCTTTAAGCTGCACAGGTCAACAGAGATTTTTAACTTTCATAGAACATTAGATATTGGCTTCTTCAATTTAGCTGCAGATAACATTGTTTAAATCTCTCTTACAGGTTGCCTGTTCCCAGACCTGGGCAAGTACTAGGTCTGGTAGGAACTAATGGCATTGGGAAGTCAACTGCCCTTAAGGTGCTGGCTGGGAAACTAAAACCCAACTTGGGTCGATTTAACGTAATGTCCTCGACTTTGTCAGGCAAATCTTTTTATGAGTTTACAAATAATTGATATTATTATTACTTTTTTTTTTGCAGAATCCACCTGATTGGCAGGAGATTTTGACATACTTCAGAGGATCTGAACTTCAGAATTATTTCACCAGAATATTAGAGGATAATCTGAAGGTTAGCAAGCCATTCTTTTAATTATCATGGAACCGAATGCTTGATCTGATTAAGACTGTACAACCTTCTCTTACATTTCCTACAAACCATTATGTTTGCAATGACGACGTATATTAGGGTTTTCGATGATTGATATTGTAATTTTGAAGTTAGTGCTAGCAGTAGTTACTGTAGTTGGCATTGTTAGAATAAATATGTTTTGTGCAATGAGATATTGCCCTTCTGATTGTCTGTTGGTTTTGTATTGGATTTTTATGTTCCACTTTCGTATAAAGATGTTAAGAGTACTACATAATTTGTTGCATCTTTCCTTGGTTAAGAAGAACATGTATTCTCTTCAGTATTTCTGTAGTCAATATGATTTTAGGTTCATACCATCTTGCAAATCTGAGAAGTAGGATGAGAGGAGACATCAGCCATTCATTGATATGGTAGAATATACAATTTTCTTTTGTGGCTGGTTGGAACTGATTGCAAGGCGAATAACAATTTATAAACAATTAAACAGATGGCTGATGTATATGAATATATCTTTTATCTCTTAGGTAAGGCTTCGCCTGAAGCCCAAATACACGACATTATGGACATAATTTACTCAATGAATTTGTGCAGTTGAGTTTAATATTGGATAAACCACATCTGTTCACTGAATTTGAGCAGTTCAATCTGTTACTTGTTGATATTGTTAGAGGATTCTTCCATTGAAATGCCTAATCTAAGTTCTCTGGGACCATATTCTAGAGTGCATATAATCATGTTCCAGTTGCCTTTGTTCCAGTTTAAGATGTATTTTGCATTGAAACTACTCAAATATTCTTTGAAATAATTGATACAAGTTGATACTTACATATGGTGCTGATAGGATTCGATCAATTATTATTTATTCAAATACATTTTTTGGACATGATCGTCGCTGTGATTTTTTTTTGCACTATTTACAATTGCTTACATAATTAGAAACAATCGTGAAAGAAGTGGTAGTGTCACATGAGATGGTATACTCAGTTATCTGCTGTCACTTTATAGCCCGTACCAATTAAGTTTTGATTATTCACTACCAGCATTTCCAGTTTTTCAGTATTGGATACAGATCTTTTTATTTGGAGAACTAATATATTGATGTAAATTGGCCTTATACTTATAAAACCTCCAAATTTTCTTATTCTTTTAGGTTTCTAATGTCAATGTCTTGTCCACCTCCAAATTATGATATTAATATATCATGATATTTTGATACTTCTGTTACTCTATTTTTAACTTAATTCCACAATTCACAGGCGATCATCAAGCCGCAATATGTTGATCATATCCCAAAAGCTGTCCAAGGAAATGTTGGGCAGGTGCTGGACCAAAAAGATGAGAGAGATATGAAACTTCAACTCTGTGTTGACCTCCAATTAAATCAGGTTATTGATCGGAATGTAGGAGATTTATCTGGTGGGGAGTTGCAAAGGTTTGCCATTGCTGTGGTTGCAGTACAGAATGCAGAAATATATATGTTTGATGAGCCATCAAGTTATCTTGATGTAAGGCAGAGACTTAAAGCCGCAGAAGTCATTCGTTCCTTGCTCAGACCCAACAGGTCCAAGCGACTCCTGTCAAAAATGTCTTTCATTCATATTTAATATATTACATCCTTATTTTGTTTGCTATGTAAATTGCTCAATTTGTCTTCCGTCTACAGCTATGTGATTGTTGTGGAGCATGACCTTAGTGTCCTCGATTATTTATCGGATTTTATCTGTTGCTTATATGGAAACCGGGAGCGTATGGAGTTGTTACTTTGCCTTTCTCGGTTAGGGAAGGAATTAACATTTTCTTGGCTGGTTTTGTTCCTACTGAGAATCTACGGTTCCGGGAAGAGTCACTCACGTTCAAGGTGAGTCACTCACATTCAAGGTGACCGTGTCTTGCAGTGGTTGAAAGTTGAAACATGCATGCTTTATTTTTTGCATTCTACCTTATTTTACTGCCCTTTACAGGTTGCTGAGACTCCTCAGGAGAGTGCTGAGGAGATCGAGACATATCAGCGGTATAAATACCCTACAATGAGCAAAACTCAGGGCGGTTTCAAGCTCTCTGTTGTTGAGGGTGAATTTACTGATTCACAAATTATAGTAATGTTGGGAGAGAATGGTACAGGAAAAACAACATTTATCCGAATGCTGGTATGCTAAATTTACCTTTTCTTGGTAAGATGAGATATGCACGTGGAAGGATGACTAATTGGTTCTTCATAAATTTATGTTTTGATTTCTACATTTGCCTATCATAATCAGCTTGTCAAACAATTACTCAAGATGATTTTCATTTCCTCTGACCCAGCCTGTTCTAATTCACACTGTTACCACTCTGATTTCTGTTTATGCTATTCCTTGAGGCCAATTCAAATCATAATGTTTCCTTCCCACACTTTACGCTTACTTCAAGGAAACCACTAGAAAACCATTCCTTTGCTGTGTATGCGTTCTGAAGAAGTCACCCTTTTTAGAGTAAAGGGACTGAAGATCGACTCTTCCTCACTATTGTTGGGTTCCTTCTAGTTGTTCACCTTTTCACTAAGATCTCCTTGTCACATGAATTGAACACAATATCTTGTGTGTATTCCTTGTGTTATTTTGCTCACAGTTTAGTTGAAATTGTTAACATTTATGTCCAAATATGATGGTAACTTTTACCATGAGTGTTCCGCATTGAAAACCTACAAGCACAAACAAGAAAGTCTTTACCCAAATTTCTGGGGTGGGCTACACATAGAAGCTGTGCAGAAAACATATTTACCAGTAAATGCATTTCATACTTATGGTGTTGCCTAACACATCTGGCACACTCATTGAATGATCTTTAATTAGGCATGTTGTTGTCCATCAATTATTATTTTTAATTTCTGGAGATGATGCTATAGTTTAAAGCCTCGTCTCTTAGAGCATTACTATTCTTAATGAAGTTTTTTCTTGCCTTCCATTGTTTGTCTTGTTACTACAGGCTGGATTATTGAAACCTGATGTGGTCGAAGGCACAGATGTGGAAATACCCGAGTTTAATGTCTCATATAAGCCCCAGAAGATCAGTCCTAAATTTCAATCTACTGTGAGACACTTGCTGCATCAAAAAATTCGGGATTCTTATATGCATCCTCAGTTTACATCTGATGTTATGAAACCACTACAAATTGAGCAATTAATGGATCAGGAAGTTGTAAATCTCTCTGGTGGGGAGTTGCAAAGAGTTGCCCTATGCCTATGTCTTGGAAAGGTATGCTTTTCAGCTAAAAGTAATAGCTTGTTAAGTTTCACTTAATTTTCTTCTTGACATTTGCTGAAATAAATTTGGTGTTAATTATTAGTTAAATGAATCTTGCAGATAAGCCTGCATATATTCTTTTGTTTGGTGTATTTATCTATTGAGAACTTTAATGACTGGCAGAAGTCAAATTCAACTCTATAATGCTCTGCAGAAATTGATGCTTGAGGATTGGCAATTACTCACTTGTTAAGAACTGTTAATGCTTTATTTTATTGCTTTCTCCTGCTTTCATGAAGGTTTTCTTATGTTTTAATTAGGGTGCATTTGGTTGCAATCAAGTTAAAGTGGTAAAAGTTACTTTTTTTATTGCACTTTTACCACTTTTTTGTTTGGTTACAAGCAAGTGAAGCTTGATTTTCACTTTTAAATGTGACATAAAATGGGTTTGTCCCCTTCAAAATTTGGATTCACATCCTCCCTCTCAAGCTTAAGTGGAATGAAAGTGGGATTAGAATAACTCTCTCTCTCTCTCTCTCTCTCTCTCTCTCTCTCTCTCTCTCTCTCTCTCTCTCTCTATATATATATATATATATATATATATATATATATATATATATATATTACTTTTCACTATGTGACAAGTGTGCAAATTCACACTTTAGTCATTATATTTGCAGACTACCAAACATATAAAGTGGTGTAGTGATAGAAGGGACACTTTCATGGGGACAATTTGTAAAGTCACTTTTTTTATTTCACTCCGCTTGCAACCAAACACACCTTGATAACTAGCAGCGAAAGAATCTTCAATGAATGGTCATTGGGCACTGTTTAGATGATGAGCTCACTTTCCCCCTCGGACTGCCCGGACCCCCAGCTACCCTACTCAAAGTCAGAACATACCTACCCAACACCATCAAGTGACCCATAACCCAAAAATGACAAACAAAAAGAAGAGACGAAAAAATGTAAAAACAAATCAGGCAATGCCAACATAACTCTAAAGGTACAATTCAAAAGAAAAAAAAAGGGTTCGAGTTGTTAACTAACTTGAATTACTAATACAAGACCAAAAAAGTACAAGTGGTCTTAATGATTTATGTATAAGCTTTTTTCATTATGATTTTTATAGATAAATCCCTGATGATTAAATCCTTGCTACTATTTTTTTAAATTTTTTTTGAGAGTAAGGGCCCACCAATCTGGAGTTTACATGTCCAAACTCCAAAGTGGATGCTAGATCCCAGGGGTGTTCAATTTTTTTGCTTGTATCTGTATATCACAGTTCTATCTGCATACGAAATAATGACATTCTTATAGAAATGACTTGCATATACATATGGAAACCATTTTTTCTTACCGAACAGTGGACATTGCAAAGTAGGAACCAAAACCAAACATAGGTTTTGACTGAATTTATAGATGAGGTCTTTTAGATGTGGCTTATAGGATACTGTTGAATAAAATGAAGATTATTTTTGTACCAAGTAGATGGTGTAATAATAACTGGGTGGTGTTCTATTTGTTCATCTAGACCAGAAATTGAATTCAGAAGGCTAATAATGAAAAATGAATTTAGATAACAATCTGATACTCTTTCGAGATGAGTTTCATTGGATATTCTCTAATCCTATCATTGCACGATCTCCGTGAATTATTTGTGCAGCCTGCAGATATTTATCTAATTGATGAACCAAGCGCTTACCTTGACTCAGAGCAGCGTATTGTTGCCTCTAAGGTTATAAAGAGATTTATTCTTCATGCAAAGAAAACTGCCTTTGTTGTCGAGCACGATTTTATTATGGCAACTTATCTGGCTGACAAAGTTATTGTGTACGAGGGACAACCATCAATTGATTGTACGGCCAACGCTCCTCAGTCGTTGGTATCTGGGATGAATACCTTCTTATCCGTAAGTTCATTAGACATTCATCCTATTCTTTTCAAAATTATTTTAAGCACATGATTTTTTTAGTTAATGTATTTTTGCTTCTTGCAATTTGTTTTCTTTTGTAATGTTTAGGAAATTAGGGAAAAGAGAAATAGTTGTGTTTATAAGAATGACTTATATTGATGCTATTGCTAGACCTTGAGCCAGTCTACTGGCTTAACAGTCTTTTTAGGCCCTGTCAAGATCGAAGCCATTATGCCCACTGCTCCTAGTAGTATTGTGGGGTTCATCAATGAATTTGATTAGAAATCTGTTAAAGTTCTCACTTATTTAAAACAGATAACCTTCTGTCTTTTTCTTTTTCTTTTTGAAAATTCCCTTGAGGAAACATAATTCTCCCAGTCTTTTTTTTTTTTTGTAATTTCCCTTGGGGAAAACGAAATTTTCCAGTGATTATTGACTTTCAAAAATATTCAGCGATGATATCTAAATATGACAAAAAAAAACATATATCGCCTTAAGAGGACTGTGCATCATTAGAGGCTTTAACTTAATGAAAATTTTAATGCCCTATGATGCTCTGGATTAATGAGTTATTAGATCACAGGCTAATCCATGTTCATATTCATGCCTTTCAGACAAATCATTTATTTTCTTTAGTAGTTTTTTTAATGTTTGTTCTGTGCTTCAGCAACTTGACATTACGTTTAGACGAGACCCGACCAATTACAGGCCTCGGATAAACAAGAAGCATTCCACCAAAGATAGGGAACAGAAATCTGCAGGGTCCTATTACTACCTTGATGATTGAGGCGTGCCTATTTTCACTGCCAGGTTTTTTTCTTGTTTCATTTTTTGTCTTATACACCATCTTGCTTTCTGTCTTGAATACGACTTAACTGCTTGTTTGCCTTTCTTTAGCCTTTTCCATCTCCTCTATGGTTCAAATTATATGCCATGAAGAAATCCTCACAAGAATAGTGTGATCTGCTTTAATTGAGTGGAGAAAAAGCTTCTGCTTTTGTTTTGTTCGAAGGGTTACAAAGACTGGTGGTAGTGGACTCTTAACTTGGTGATTGTTGATACTCCTGCAAATGGGGGGTGATGAATACAGTTTCTCAGGTTTTGTTTGACAAAAGACAATACTTGGTTATGCCTTGGGGTATTATTTATTCTCCGGTGGTTGGTTGGCTTGTTCCTCAATTGCTCACCTAGAGAAATAATAATCATTTCAGTGATGTAGAATACTAAGAATACTCGTGGTTTGAGCCATGGTCGAGGTGTTATGCATTGCTACTTACATAATTCTCATTTTTTTGACAGTGAGATTGTATCATCAAACTCTGCAGTGTCAAAGAGGAGACGGGAGTGTAGATGTTTCTTGGTTCAAAATTCCACCTTGTTGCTGGAGATTTGATTCACTTGTTGCCTACCCGTTCTGTCGATTTAAGAAAACATCAATAAATGGGTGCAAAAACTGTTCGAAAGCCTGAAATCTCTCAAAGGAGAGTTAACTATGATCATGACAAATTTCAAATTCAATGTTGGAGTTATGTTTCCGAGGAACTGTAATGTAACCTTCGTTTGCCGTCAAGCCCTTTGTTACTCTTGCACACTCTTGAGACCATCATCTGATATCGACTGCTCTCAAGAATTCAAAGCAACATAATTCGAATATTACAAATATACGGGGAAGTTTTATCTGGAAATGTATTGTAGAAGTATCATATTACCAACTATCCTATTCAATACGAGATCAATTCGACTACAAAATCTCAAATAATAACTTACAATATGACACATGGATTTCACTAATAGTGAAAGTGTACTTATTTTTCGACTACGGAAACTCAAATGAGAATCCAAAATAATAACTTCCTGACACGTAAAAAGTGTACTTGTTTTACTCTTTGGTCCCTTGAAGAAAAAAAAAAGAATGGATTAGATGGATGTAATCCAATGATTTTTGATGGCAGAGTTTTAAGAACTCATGCGTTTCCTCTAGGTTATATGTTATTTTTCTATTTAGGTCTTTCAAAAAATATGCGCTGTTCTTCCTCTCTTAGCACATCACATTCGGTCAAGATTGACATGGATGAGCAAACGCCAGTATATTGAAGTTGGTGTTAGTATGGAAGCTAAGAAGAAATGGCATGGAAGAGCAGGTTCACCAAAATTGCAAATGCTTACTAAAGAAATAACCTACCTGAACCCCCCAAAATCTCCAAGCACAAGTGCAGTCCACATCATTTGTTAGATGGATCATAGTTGGAGTAGTTGGTCTGCTCACCTGCAATCTGGCTCGACTAAGTACACATACATACATACGTACCGAGCTCATTCGTTGTGTGCTTGCTTACGTCCTTTCTTAGTAGAGTTGGTATTTGTTGTTGAGGAGGAAACTTAGGAGACGTGTATTGGAGTCACATGGAGAGAGTGGAGATCACACAGTGGAGATCACACGAGCACAAGTCTTGCTTGGTGACATTTTTGGGCATGTAGTGCATGATTCATCACATTAGCCAACAAAGTTCCATATAAACCGGAAGCACAACCTTGGAAGAACCAAAGAACGAGACATGAGCTTTGCACTTTCAAAAGAGTATGTAGTATATACTATCAGGTATATAACAACATGCCATTTAGTAGAATCTATCTATCATCATGCTGCCGCAACCATAGGAGAAAATATTAAACTGAAAAAGAAGAAGTAATAACTAGGGAGGACAAAAAGACCTCTTACTTAAATTACCAAGAACCAAACATCAACATCACTGTGGGGGTATCATCCGTATATATTTCGACTTGCTTTTCTTGATAGACTTGTGACCATATAATTGCTATGCGATCTTCATTCGATATTTTTTCAGGGACAATTTGTTGCTTCTCTGGAGTCTGGATTTAATAGGACATTAAGTGATAAAATTGGAAGTTGACCAATGACATTTGCAATCTCTTGTTATATTGATTGTTCCTTGGACTTTCTTCAATTAATTGGTATTATCCTGACATTAAATTTTTTTTATTATTAACAATGTATACAGTGCCTGAGCGTAGTGAAGACCAAGGTGGCAAAGGCCCCTAATTTTTTTTTATTATATATATTTTTTTAATTTTAGATTTTGTTACATTAAAAATACAATCTGGTCTCTCCAAAATATAATTTGTTCATCTAAAAATATATCTTATCTTTCCAAAAAATTGAAGTCTGGATTTATACCAAACTCATTGATAACTTACAAACAACAAATATACAAAACTAAATTAACATGGCAAATACTTTCTAACTAGCTAGAAGTGTGTATTGACATTAGCAAATATATATAAAATAATTTTTAAAATAAATATTCTATAATAACAACCTCCACTAATTAATAGATTGCTGTGCGACAGATAATATTAATTTAGAGAAATTTTCAAGATAAAGTCGCCAGCTAACTGCGCGGCTAACTGACAATATGTGGACTAATGAAAGCTCTCACAAGACCAGCTGTTCAACTTCCAAGAGACTTTACTTACTGCCTTCCTTTATTAGCAAAAGGCGAAAAGAAAAAAAAAAGTAATTTTCTTTGTTTTTTCCAACTACAAAATAATTAAAAGTAATTACTAATTACAATTTTTAAACATGACAACACATGGGTATTTCAGTAAATTCAATTAACGTTACTTTTTAATTATTACGAGTCGGAGTCACTCACCAAACCCACCAGAACTAACCAACTAACAAATAATTTCGGAAATCGCGAGAAATTCCCGCCCATTTATACTCAAAACCAAAGGAAGCTCCCCCTTCTCACTTTCTCTCTCCTCACTCCCTTCTCCTTCTTCCACACCCCCCCCCCCCCCCCCCAAAGAAGAGAGAGAGAGAGAAGAATGGAATTAGCTGCTACTGCTACTGATACGTTGGTGGACGAGTCGTATCGGCCGCTACCGGCGCTGTACCTGTCGTTCCTGGCGATATGGGGGCTCTCCGCCTTCTCCTGGACTCTCAACACCTGGAGGAACCGGCATTTCCAGGTCCTCCTCCTTAAAATTGGACTTATTACAACACCACCCCACCCCCCCCCCCCCCCCCCCCCAGGGTTTAGTCGATTGATTATTGATATCAAGTTTCAGTAGCTGAAACGAAGTGTTTCCCCTTTCCTTTTCTTTTCCATATAATACCCTCTTTTCAGTTGTATTGAGCAGAAATTGGATAATTTTGCGTATTTGATTCGACGGTGCTAGGCTTTATTCGGGGAAAAAAGGTTTTTTTTTTTTGGGGAAATTTAGGTTAAAGTCCCCAATTTGAATCCGGAATTATCTCCTTTTATAATTGGGAATTTCCACCAAATACAAGAGTTGCAAGAGTTGAAAAGTCACAAGACCTAGACAAAAGCAAAAGAAAAAGAAATTCAAGGTTCTTAAAAACAAACTCCTTTAAATTACCCATGATTGCAAACAAATCATTGCCACTGTGGATGGCTATTTCCAAACAGAGCATTGATTATAGTGTGTCATAGTATATTTCTGAGTCTGTCGGGTCCGATATGCAGTTGACACGGTATGACGTGACACCTATTTTCGGAGTGGCCGTGTGTTGATATGGTATGTTGGGTGTCATATTTAAGTATAGTATAAGCACATGGGAATATCCTGAGGACATATTTGGGATGCCAGAATATGTCACAGGATATTCCATTATGAGATTATTGTCATAATGATTGAGATCATTGTATTAATGACTGTAAGGCTATATAATGCCAATGAGACAATCAATAAAAGAATCAACTAATTTCAACACCGTGCTTCCTAGGAGGTAGTATACGTTTGTTTCTCTAATTCTCCGTAGGGTTGTTTCCATTTGCATAATGGTTGGCACTACCCGTCATCTTTTTGTTCTCTGTTACAAGTATTTCTTTCAGTGTTTTGGTTAGAAAAACTATAATTGGTGGTTTACGCGATTTCTTTTTTGTGGTGCAGATGAGCAACCTACAATGGATGCTGGCTTCTGTTCCTCTTCTTAAAGCTTTGCAGTTGGCGCTATCCTTTTCATTCTGGTAAGCAAGCCACCATCTGTGTTGCACGGACACGAATATCAGGCTAATACAAACGTGGAGAGCTGACACGGCACTGAGTTTCGTGTGTTCTAGTGTATTTTGAAGTATCTCCGTTGCGCACGATGTGTCCGACACGACACAACACCTGTGTCTGGAGGGTCCCTTCTTCTAGGCTACCATTCAAATTATACTAATATTGATAATTGCACACCCACTAATCAATTAAGTGTATTTGTCCATACTTACTGTTATTCTACATGCTTTCCTCAAATAAATAACTCCTATATGTTATGGTCACGAACATACCAAGCTTAATATCGACATGTCTACTGCATGCTTACTAATATTCTTTTATATATAATTAAAAAAAATCTCAATTAGTTTGAATTTCCCCTCTCATCATTATGGATGTAACCTGAGTATATTACGTATGAGAAGGTTATTGGAGAAATTTCCGAACTGATTATATGTGCTAGCAGAATGTGATCGATAAATCAATATGCACTTAATCCTTTTGGCAAATAATACCTTTCATTTTGGCATATGATCAATACAAACCCCCTACTCAAAGATGAATGGAAAGGATTCATGTAGCTGATCCTATGAATTGGGATAAATTTTTGATGTTGTTGTTCTCCTGTATTTTGGTGACTATTAAGTGTGATAACCACATATGATTCCTCTTATTTTATTTGTGCCTTTCAAAATTCCAAATTATTTGGGTGAAACATTTTTCTTTGTTTGCAAGTTCAATTCCACACCAAAGCAGATGCATTTATGTCTTTAAGCACTTCTATGATTCCAAGGACTTTCTGTATGATTTAGAAATTGCAAAATGGAAACATAGCGTTCTGTGTTATAATAGGCAAAATGGTGTGTGGTCATGAGGTATTTTCTTGTGACCCCGTTTAGGTTAATATAGGTATCATTATATGCTTAGACAGCCTGACCAATTATTTTGTGCTTATAAAAGTATTGAGCAAGAAAGTGAAACATGCTTGAAACTGGATTTCTTGCTGTGATCTGCCTAAAAACTAGAAAGCAACTAGGTTTCATTCCATCAGCTTAAAGAACTTAGCATATCTGGGAAACGTCAATATGCTATGATCAAGTCAATTTCTTTGCTTTTGTAAATAGCTGTATATAATTTATTTTATTTGAAAGGTATCAATCTTCTCTTTTGAAAAGCTTCAGTTTCTAATTATGTGGTTTATGTAGGTACTCCTGTACCAATTTTGAGATATGCTCTCTGTGGATTTCTTTCGGAGTGTATGTTACTGGAATACTCTTCCAGACAGCCTCCTTTGTCTCATTTATGCTCATATCACATGGTTACTGCATCATGTATGAGCGCCTTTCAATACGTGAACGCCGTAAGACTGCTGCTTTAGGATGTGCTCTCTACTTGACTCTTGTTGGTCACAAGGCTGCTGTGCCTTACTTCACAGTGAGACTCATTTGCCCCTTTCGCTCTCAGCTCTTAATCATTCTTTAAACTAATCTGTTTAAATACTTGTATTCCAGGTCATTCTTCTGCTGAACTATTCTGTGTCATTTTATATGATTTTTCGTCACATCTCTCAGAATCTTTTAGCTTTGCATGAACAATTAAGTTTTACAGAGGATGAAGGTGTTCACACCATGCATGACATACTGCATACAAAGTATACTATGTTAAAGTAAGTAATATACATTTATATACAGTGGTCTTTAGCTGAAATTTGTAAAAGAGGCGTTCTCTGGGTAAACTGAGCTTGCTTTTACTTTTTATGCATAAATCAGGAAGTTTCAAGGTGCAATGCAGATTGTAGCATTGGTAGAAATTTTGGTATAATCTTGAAAAGTTTTTTCCCATTACAATTAGTACCATTAATTTACATGCAGAAAATTTGAGTCTCCACTGACAGACGCTATTTGGATCTTCAGGTCTATATGAATGTCGACAAGACACCAGATAAGTATTGGATCCGTTTGTTGGTTCGAGAATGGGCACAGTTTTGCATATTTTTGTACATAGGGTAGGTTGAAAGATTATGATTGCTCTTGCTCTGGTTTCCACAGAGCATTTCATAGCATTTAGAGCTGTTTCCTGTTGGTCTTTATCGTGTCCTACAATTTTTTTTTTTTTTTTGATTTCCTATTATTAATGGGAATGGATAACTATGTAGTCATTATTCATCTTGTTACTGAATTTTATAAAAGCAACTACTAAGCAAATGCTGTTATGCTTCATTTTCCAGGTGGACCTTTAGAGCGCAGGAAGGATCACCAAATTTCTCTGTAATGCCTACTTTGAAGTCCAAATGGGAGCTGGTAGTTCCCCCTATATACAGTATAGTATGTTCCTTTTCCAAGTATTTTTTTTTATCAAGTATTTACTATTTTCATGCATATATTCTAGAAAGCCAAAGAGGAAGTATTTAAGCTTTTTTACTTAAACGGTATAAGACAAAGTAACGACTTGCATAATGTATAATAGGAATAATTAATATGTATATGTGCATATATTGACATTTACTGCAGAATCCATCTTCTATCCTAAATTGAAATGCAAATGGTCACCACTATTACTTTATATTCTGTTGCGATAACCCAAGTAAAAGCAGAATAAATAGGATTGTAGATGTGAACTGAACATTCTAGGTTTAATTTTTTATGGTATCACAGTTTTGTTTCCTGTTGAAGACTTAAAGCTGATGCCCTGAACATAAAAAAAGAGTTAGTGTTGAAGAAATTCAAAGAAAGAGGTCACCTTAGATCTAATGCAGACCTGCTGCCATAGCCAGAAAGTAATCCAACCCGAATTAGCTAGGAGTTCATTTCAGATCCCACATTGAATCATCCTAAGCTCCAATGCACCTAGCCGCACTATGTTCACAATTATTTTTATGTAGCTTCACTCAGGATGTTCTATTCAAATTTTTGTAGGAAATGGATGCTGCTGATTTCAATGATCTAGCATCTCAAGAATGGCATGTAGGAGTGGTAAGTAATTGAAATTTAATTTTAGAAGAAACTCTTTTCATTCGTCAAGTTAGGGATGATCCTATCCATCAACCTCTCTTGGTTCTTATTTCAAACTTTCCTACTCATTTCATTAGTCTGTGCTGTGATTTTCATCATTTTTCTTCCAGTTGATGTAAATATCATCCATATTTTGCAGCCAACTTCTTTTCCGCCTGCTAAGAACAGAAAGTCTGGAAATCCACTACTGGTCATAGTTCAACAACCTCATGCAGCAAATCGAGGAAGTTCACGATCTGTCGACAGGCCAAAGCTTCCAGCTTCCGGTGCATCTACTGCTAAATATAATTTGGGCAATGGGAATCAAGTCTAACTTCAACAAGATGAAGAATTTTACTAACCGAGTTGCTCTATAGTCGTTGCTCAGGTTATCCTGAAGCCATTTGAGTTGTTACAAGAGCAGCATAGCCTTTACCATTGGTGCTCATAAATGTTTTTATTTATTATTCACCCCAAGCAAAGAACAAGGTAATTTGTGAATATCATATAATTTAATATATAATACATTTTCCACCATCTATTATGCTACTTGACTAGATGCTGATAAATAGCAACAGGATTCGAACACGAACACAAATTGTTGAATTTGACTAGGTACATCGTGAAATAAAACCCAAATATATTTTTAGTTTATTTGATCGAATTAGGATTAGTTACAAGGGCAATGCTCTCAGGGACCTACTAACCTTTTGACGGATCGATGTTACTGTTACTATATTACTATAAGTATATCACTATAAGGTTCTGATTGCCTTACTCCCATCTCACATGCCTTACCTCTGCCCTTAATTTCTATACCAACATAAACTTAGGTTTCGTTTGGTAAGAAGTATGGAAAAATGGAAGGAAAGAAAAAGAATATGATGACGTGTTTGGTAGGAAGGATAAAAAAGAGAAGATATACACTTTCCTTTGTTTGGTACAGAAAGAAAAGTGAATGAAAGAAAGTAAAAAAATATAGGATTTTTCAATTCTATTCTCAACTAAAAAAACTTATTTACCATTTGCCTTTCATGAATCATTTTTTAATAATGTAATTAATTTGGGGGTATAATTGTTAATTAATATAGCCTTCCACTTTTACTTTCACTTTTTCTTCCACTTTTGGAGAAATTGAATTTCTTTACGGACGAGGGAAAAGTAATACCTCCACTTTTTTTTTCGTACAAAAAAAAAAAAATCATTTCCTCCACTTTTCTCTCATTCATTTTCCTTCCTCTCACTTTTCTCTCGTACCAAACACACCCTTAGGATCTCTTCTAGGCTGCATTTGGTTTGTAAGAAACTAGGAAAAAGCAAAGAGAAAAAAAAGGAAAATAAGAATGTTTTGTTTGTTCAAAAAATTTGCTGTACAGAAAATATTTGTAAATAAATTATTTAAAAATATTTTGAACCGATTGTTTATGGACGGTATTTTCGTTGGTTTTGAGATATTTTTGAACCGATTGTTTATTTTTGAAACAGTAACGGACCCTCATAACCGTTCATAACCGATACTCTAAAAATACATCATAACCGCTATACTCCCACAATTGCCAAGCAGACCCTTAAAGTTTCTACCGTAATCGAAAGTTAAATCGATCTTATTACGATTAGTAAATTATTTATAAATAGATAATTTTATCGTTAAAAAAAATAAAAATATATATATTCTTGTCTCATTTTTAATCATCTTCACACTAATATATTATATGATAACGTTTGAGAGTCCGGATACACCAATTTTTAGTCGTTAACATCGAAATACCGAAAAAAATCCGAAAATAAAATTATCCAAAATAAAATTTGGAGATCAAAACATCATTTTTTTGCGATTCTAAATTTTTTTGAAGCCCGTCAAACGTTGAAACAGTTTATCCCATAGTACCTATTGTTACGATCATTTTGACACAAGCTGGACCTCGTTTCGATCTCTCAGTCAAAAATTATAATATTTTAAAGTTTTAAATTTTATACTTTTGCTTGCAACATATGCGTCTTGCTTCGGATGAAAAATTATTTTACACGAATTGTGTTACTCTCGTCAAAAAAATACAAATCAACCTATTGTTTGACGAAAAACAATTTCCGAACAAATAGTTATGGTCGCTTGAAGTCTGCTCGACGGCAGATGCAATTTTCTTATGGCAAATTTTTTTTTTTAATTTTTTGATGTTCAATGTTGCATATTTTATTTTGGATGTTAAATTTTATTTTTTTCTAATTTATTTAAAAAAATTATTAAAAAATAAAACCCAAAACAAACCAAAAAAAAACCAATAGAAAAAAAAAACGATAGTCATATTTTTGCCAACTGAGTTGGCAAAATTGTTGAAAAATAAAATTTTTTTTTTCATATTTTCGCCATCTTGGATGGCGAAAGCTTTCGTAACTTCAATTTTTTTTAAATTATTTTCGTTTTAGGTAATTTATTTAAAAATATTTTTTGTTGTTTGTTTGGTTGATGAGAAATTTAGAAACAAAATAAAGATGAAAATTTTGGAAAAAAAAAGTTGGGAAAAAGAGAGAGGGAGAGGAGAAAAGAAAAAGAAGAAGTAATGGGAGGTGGGATCAGGTGGAGAGGGACAAGTGGAGGAGGAAAAAAATGAACTCTTCCCATTTAGGAGGAAAATGATAGAACATGCAAAAATGATTCACATTTTTCTTCTTTCATTTCTCCCACTTTCTTTCAAATCAAACAAAGCCCCAGAGAAAAAAGACCCATCAGGTCGGAATTTGGAGAGTGACTACTGACTAGTGACTAAGATTACCTTCCATATACTCTTCACCAGCTCTTCTTTCCTGAATTAGTCTAATCGTACAAAAATATCTTCAAATTGACAAGGAAATAAGGAAAATAATACAATCAGCTCACTGATTATCCAACACCATATAGAATGTTCAACATAAAAGACACTGGCTAATTGTATACTACACGCTTCTGAGTGTAACAAGTCCATATTGAGGAACTTGGAATTAAAAAGATTATGTATACAAAATGGATAGTTGCAAGGATAAACCGATCGCAGGACAAAATAAGGAAATAAAAGATAATTATACAAGAAACATATAATTACTTCTGTAATTTTGTTTATTTCAAGCAAATAAGATAACCATTAAGCTCATAACTTTTCTGATTACATTTTGATCCGGTATCAGATATTTTAGACACCATGTCTAGAAATGTAAGTACACTTTGAGAACTTTTTAGCATACTTCAACCATTATTTGAGAATTTCTCCAAGTTACTCAAGTAACTGGACAACTAAACATTTTTTTTATTCCATATTAAACTAGAGAATACAAAGGTCCGAAGTTTCTGTAGTCAGGACGCGAGTAATCGTATCTAATTTGACACCCATGGTTCTTGTCACATTTGGATTCATGCTGACATCGCTACATCCCCCTTCAGGCAAGTTCAAGCTACAATCCAAAACCAACATCTCTGAACTCCATCCCCTGAAACAGGAAATAGGCTAGACTGCTGGCCGGAATAATGTCTAGTAAAACTTTGATTTCTTATGTTTTACAATGAAGTCGTCATCATCTTCATCACTGTAATTGGATCTCTTTTTGGGCTTTGTATCTCCATTCTTTGAAAGTTGTGGCTTCTTTGAGCTTTCTGGTCGCTCATACTTCAGGGATTTGATTGGGGTTCCGGTTCGTATTTGATGCTGCCTCTTTTGCTTTCTCTCATATGCTTTCTTTGCTCTTTCTGGGGATAGCAGTCCATGTTCCATCATCCTTAAATGTAGAAATGAGTAAATCTAATGAGATACACTTGATAACAATTGAAATGAGTTTGTCTCAAGATCGGTAATTTCAACCTAAGCACCCTCTGGACTCTGAAGTAATTGTAATTGTTTGAAATTAATAAGATGGAGATCATGTACTTTGAATCAGGGGTTGATCCACATGCAGAGGACTGGAACTCAAGCCCCCACTGGATTTTTGTAGAAAAATAATTTGTAGTTATTTTACCAAAAATATCCAAGTGATTTTATTAGTACTACGTCAGTTGGTAAGTAATTAAGTATATACTTTGTAGGTCCAAGTTAGAATCCTATCGCACACAATTGATTTTTTTTTTCTCCAAGCACCACACACTTTTTCTTCCAATCCCCCACTCATTACTCTCCCTGGATCTACCCCTGCTTTGAATCATACTGATAGTAAATATAATAAAGTTCAAAATTCAAATAAATGGATAGCTAAACCAGAAGGTTTAGTGCAACCTTTTACAACAAAGAAGCGGATATGACCACTCTGTCCTCTTATCTGAAGTTCCTTTGGAAAATGACAATAGCCAACTGAAGACATTGGATTATCCATTACTTGCATCTGCAATGACATTGGATTGCTCATTTATGATCTAACTGTATATCTTTACCCTTCTTAAACAACCTAATGATGTTTCGGAAATAGGATAACTAAGTAGAGTTTTTCTTCTCTGCAGTAAACAAAAGCAGCAACAAGGGATACTCTAAAAAAAAGAAAAATACATGTAAAACCATTGTGCTTGTGAAATCCATATATGTTGTGAAACCATAGTTCGCAGATATCGGTGAATATCAGAATTGCCAAAACTGCAAAAACTACTGAAACCAGGCGACTCAAAACCACTGAACCCCCGGACACCACCTTGAAACTGTCAATTAAGAAGGATCTGATACCGTTTCAGATACTGATACTGCAAATCGTGTATGAAACCATTGTGAAGTAATCGAGGATTTCACAATTGATATTAGACAGCTTTGAGGATTTCACAAGGGTTTCAGTCTATCAATTTCTAAAGATATCCTTGTTGAGAACCTAATTGCAGTCTAATATCAATTTCTAAAGATACCCTTGGTACCCACAAGAAAAAAATCCTAAGACTTTAAATCTCTTACAAAATTCTCGTTAATTGAAGTCCTATATGAACAAGAATAATGTACATGTAGCTGAGCTAGTCCTGCAAGCCATACGAGATGTTTCCATCCATGCATAGGTTGCTCATTGGGAAGATCTTTGAGCTTGTTCTAAATTTCTTATCAAAAGTATCTTTAGACTTGTTAGTATTTTTGGTGATTGCAAGACCCTAGTATGGGTGCCATTTCAGATTCACAATCGCAACATCACACATTTTGTAATCACTATGATTACAACAACAACAACGAAGCCTTTATCCTGATTTTTGGGGTCGGCTGTTTGAATCCTCTTGTTTCATTCGTATATGTCCTTTGTAATGCTAATTAGATTCATTTCTATATTTAACACTTTAAACCATGTAAGTCTAGGCCTACCTCTAATACTAGTGGCTCTATTAACTAGTATATTAATGCTTCTCCTCACGGGAGCATCTATGGGTCACATGTCCAAACAAACCATTTAAGTCGATTTTTCTCATTTTATCCTCGATTGACGTCACCTCTAACTTTCCATTGATACACTCATTTCTTATCATGTCCTTTAATGCATTATTGCCAGTCATCTATCTTAGCATTCTCATTTCAGCTACACTAACTATTTAGATGTTTCTTAATTTTTCAACACACTGACCCATAAAACATGATTGGTCTTATAGCAGTCTTACAAAAAATTTCTTTCAACTTCAAAGGTATCTTGTAGTCACAAATTACTCTAGAAGCACTCTTTAATTTCAACCATCACATTTTAATTCTATGCATGAGATCCTTCTCACTCTCTCCATCATAATAAATGATTGATCCTAAATACCGGAAGCTATCACTCTTAGATATATCTTGTCCATCTATATGGACTCTCGTCTTATTTTTGTTTGACTTTGGGTTAAAATTACATTTCATATGCTCTGTTTTTGTTCTACTAATCCTAAATCTGTGGATTCCAAAGTCTCTATCCACACTTCTATTTTACCATCTAATCCTTCTTTACTCTCATCAATCAACACAATATCATCAACAAACATCACACCATGGAACCTTCTCCTTGATATGTTCAGTAATTTCATCCATAAGTATTGCAAAATGGTAAAAACCTTACTCTTGATCTTTAATGTAAGCCAATGGTAATAGGGAACGGGTTACTGTGTCCTCCAATAGTTCGCACGATAATCATAATTCTATCATATATAAACCTTTAATAGTCTCAATATAACTATTAGAAATTTGTTTCTTAAAAGCCCACCACATATTCCTAGGAACTCGATTATAAGCTTTCTCTAAGTCGATAAAAACATATGTAAATCTCTCTTTTTCTTTCTAAATTTTTTCATTGATCTTCTTAGTAAGTAAATGGCTTCCATAATAGATCTCCCCGACATAAAACTAAACCGATTCTCTGAAATTCTAGTCCATTTTCTTAATCTTTGCTCAATCACTCTCTCCCATAGGTTCGTGGCATGAGTCACAAGCTTAATTCCTCAATAGTTAGAATTTTATATATCTTCCTTACTCTTATACATGAGTACTATAATACTGATTCACCATTTATCCGGCATCTTCTTAGTCCTTATGATTTTGTTGAATAATTCAATAAGCCACATTAATCATTTCTCCCCTAAACATTTCCAAACCTCGGTAGGAGGAATATTATCAGGTCCTACTGCTTTTTTAATTTTCATTTTCTTTAATGCATCGTTAACTTCAAAATTTCAAATTTACGACAATAACATTTCTAATCAATGTGATTGAAATCGTGTAATCACAACCACACTGTGTTTATAAAATCACTCTGGTTTGCCCTAGCACAATGATTGGATGTTTTAGTGAAAAAATGATCTAATTGTAGATAAAACAGAGATATAGAACCTTACCAAAATTCAGCCATTTCGCTAGATGGAATCTGGTTTGACAAGGATTCATAGAATATCCTCAAGGGTTCTCTCTACCAAGGAATACCAACCGTCAGTAAGAAAAATGTATATTTCAATCAACAAACTATGAACCAAGAAATTAGAAGCAAAAGTGCAGTTGTAAGACCTCTTCAGGAGGATCATGCTTCTGGCCGGGCAAAGTGTAAACTTTCTTCTCAGCTTTTACTTTAACTGTGGTTGTCTTAGTTACAGTCTTTGATGACGAACTTGAAGTCTTTCCTTTCACCTATTTTTGTAGCCCAAGAATTAAAGATAAAAACAAATCAGAAATGCCACAAATCAATTAATGAATGAGCATGAAGAACGAGTCTTAAATAAAATAAAGACTGCAGTTCAAAACCAACCAAAGCATAAGATTAAACAAGTGAACAACACACCTGCATTATGGGTACAAGGGGAAATTGAACTAAAGCACTCCAGAACTCTGGTCATCTCAAGAATAAAAAAGATGTTGGTTCTTTGATTAAGTAATGATTGACTTTCTAGTCAATTCCTTCTTGCATCTCTGAGACATTTAAATAATTTTTATGGAAGAACACGAAGGATTTAAACTAACATCTTCCTGTTCAAACAGTAGCCCTCTGAAATGGTGAGTAAAACCAAGACAGGTGACATCTTACAAAATTTATCTACTTTTTTATATGGGCACCTCTGGAAACATCTCAATCTTGCAAAATTTAACCAAAAAACTTATACACCGACAACCCAACAATAAAACTCACATACGCAAAATATGTTACCATACATAAAATTAAATCCACCACATTAAAAGACCACAAACACCAAGATTGCCAGTTTATATCAGAACTGTCACCTGGCACCTCTCTGAAACACCAAAATATCACAAAATCATATCAATGAGAGAAACTACGACAAATTCTTTAAAAAATTGAACTAGTCCCCTCATCAGATTAAAACCACTAGGGAAGCCCAATCAACTATATAACTTCTACTCCAATCACACCACTAACCGAAACTTCAAAGTCATATGACAAATAATATCTGTCATAAATATCTTACAAACACGACACGGGTATAGTGTCACGGACCAATTTTGGTGTCCTAGCATATTCTTGAGTGCTTATGTGATGTTCGACACGACGTAAAAGGACACCACTTACTCCTGGACCACTATATACTCAAATGGGCATTTGAATGAAAATCATCAAAATCACGAGTTTAGCTTCTTGGCGGGCTAGTTGAATCAAGACAAATTAGATCTGATAAAGTTAAATTAGTCTCTCTCAGATTGGCACCTATAGAGTCTATCTAGAAAGATGCCAATAATTTAAGAACTATATGCTCCTACCACCAAACAATTGCACATTAAGAAAACTTGCAATTGAAATCCATGAACCAACACAACAATTATACAAGATCTAAACAAATTCCAACCAATTTCTCATACAAGCACCCGAAAAGTGTCAACTTTAAACTCAAATACCAAGTTCTCCAGTTCAAACATGCCCATTGAAATTGATGAACCAACAGAAGAACATCTAAAATCTGACCAAACTGCAACAAATTCTCACATGGACACCTTAAAGATGCCAAATTTAATGCTAATTCTCCAATTGACCAACCAACCAAACCTCAAACCCCAAAAATAATAGCAAATTTAAGAAAACTTGCCATTGAAAATTGATGAACCAACACAAGAACATCTAAGATCTGAACAAACTGCAACCAAATATCTCACATGGACGCCTTAAAAATTGTCAAACATAAATAACTAATTCTCCAATCCACCAACCAACCAAATCAACAAGTAAAGCATCATCCACAGCTAGAAAACACCACAAACTGCAATTTTTCTACCAAATTCTCAATTGGGTATCTAAGAAAAACACCAAAAACCATTCAAACCAATTGAAATCTAAGATCTGAGCATATTGAAACCAATTTCTCAAATGGGCACCATAAAGTTTCCAACTTTTAACTCATATATGCCAATTTTTCAACCACCAACCAATCAATAGATAGAAGCAAACTATAAAAATGCAAACTTTCGCCCAAATTATCAATCGGGCATCTAAAAAAATCCCCCCAAAACTCAAATTTTAATTGATACCTCCATTTTAGAAATCACAGATACGGACTTCTTCTTCCCGTCGCCCAAAGCCAGCCCCTTCCCCTTCATCACAGACGTCGAAGCCATCTCCCCACTCTCGATTCGACGGACGAGATCTGTCTTCTTCTTCTTCTTCTTCTTCCTAAAAACCTAACAATAATTACTTGGTAAATTTACCACTCCTTTCCTCTTTCTTTCGACTCCTCTGTCCGCGAAGGGGAGAGGCTTCTTTTTTAGCTGACATGTTCGTTTTGCACATGAGTCCCTTAACTCTACCATATTGTTAAATAAGTCATGCGATTCTTTACTAATTGCTGGATGGATTATGCGCGAGGTTTAAACAGATGGGGATTGGTTCGCGATCAGGCATGGGCGGTGATCGTCATTGTATCAACATAGTAAGAAATATGCGGGAGCTAAGATTTAGGGCAGGGGCAAATCGGTTATTTCGGTAATTTCCAGAGGCAAGTGAGTCGCTGATTTTAATGCGGATGTGGTTGGTAATACGGTATATGGATATGATTTTATGGAAACAATTGTTAGTTGGGCTGGTAATGGGCCGGTTCAATAATTGATCCGATTTGGAGTTCGAATGCCGATCCACGTTAGTATGTGGGGGCTACATTATACAACGAGAAGTCCAGGTAAAAAAGAGAGTAAAGGTGATCCAAATCTCCACAAGCAACTTTGTCACTTTTGTGTACCCATTCGGTGGGTTCGTTAGCCCTTAGGGACCGGTTAATTCTGCGTAGATTGACTGAACACAAAACTTCGTCATTTTCGTGTACCCATCGGACGATAGACTTTTCAGAGGTTCTTTAGAGATCGATTCACTATGTATAAATTGACTTATTTATAATAATTTCTAATTAAAATTAAAATTTTGTTTTAAATTTTTTTTTAAAATTAATTAAGAATATACATGCAGCATAGATGTTATACAATTTTCCCACACTCCCATCTCCTCCATGTTGTCCATCTCCAAAAGAGAGACGAGCTGCTGCATGCCAGAGTCAAATTACAAGGACATTTACTTGCCTCTTGGGATGTTGCAAAAGTTGTAGTTATAGTTTTAAGTTCAGTACAATAACTTGAATTCTGAAGCAC